>LQNS02277217.1:9497038-9554735 GCA_001587735.2 Parhyale hawaiensis
GAATATTTTCATTCCACTTGCATACGTCCATTCGTATCGAAGGAAAGACCATGGCAAACAAGGAACGAATTTCGACGAGGTTTTCTACAAAACCCGCAAGCTTACTCTGCAAAATGCGCGAGACTGACCTCTCCATGTACACCGGACTTGCCGGGTTCCGCCAATTGGTTTGTTTACAGAAATGTATTCGCTAACGTTATTAAACGTACTGGATCATCGATATTTCTGTATAAAGTAAAGTTTGCAGATGTACAGCGGGAAATGAGTAGTTTGACAAATGTCCAATGGTTACTTGCAGAATTGCTCCAGCTACATGCAGGAACTGAAATAAATATGCCGAATTCGACATCTTTCTACAGCTGCAGAAGGTACTAGCTAATATATATATATAGGTATGTGCTGCATTCACACTAGACCTACATCTGCATAATCACCACTTCTGGAACTGCAATAAATTATTCATAATTTATGTTATACCTTTATCTGGAAAATGTACCAACTATGAGAATTACGCTAAATGTGCCGTATTTGTACGATTTCGGTATATGAAGGTGTTAGATGCCGGAACTGCAATAACGATTCCGTATTTGCGCTAATCTTCTATATATTAATACGCTTGTTTCTACCTACCTACCTACCTGCGGTGTGTGTCACGCTTTTCATCACTAATAGACGGAAGGAAATTAGAGATTCGATGACTTCGTGAAGCTGGGTATCTTTGATACGGCTGGAGTCAGCAGTGCGGTGCAGCTGGGTAAGGTCCTTTTAACGATTATTTTTCTTCGGCTGAGCTCTCCTGTATGTATAAACGTGTATCGTTGTTTGCTGCTGGAATGGGCATTCCGCGGTTTTTTGTTAGACGGTGCAGCTTCACTGGGAATCGGTAACGTAGCCAGGAAAATTTCCGTTGGGAGAAGGGTGAGGAACTGCTTGACAAAACAAGCTAGGCCCTAAGCAATGCAACCTTTTTAAGGCCTCATTTTCAGTGGGTGGTGGGGGGAGGAGGAGGAGGGGGGGGTTGAGACTATTTTGGGATGGAGTGCGTCCTCCGACGCTCCCCGGTCCCATGGCTACGCCAGTGCTGGGAATTATTATCGGCCAAAATAACAGGATGGTTTTAACATATCGAGTCCCAGGGTTGTAGAGTAAGTGCGGCATTACCATGCTCAAGTATGAGAGTTTCATGGGTCCGTCTGAAAGGCCTTGCAAAGTCGTGAAAGTTTGACGGGTACAGCTAGCGCTAATACTACAATTATTAGGGATAGTGTCGGTTCTGAGAACTCCCTATAAGCTAAATAGTATCATTAGTAGTCTACCTACGTAAGAGTTTTTAGTTATAGGTAAAACTGTCCATAAAAATAAAAAAAAACAGTACTGACAAACTTTCTTGATATGCTAGCTTATATCGGAAAAGTCAACGAACTCAATGACAGTTTTTGAAGCCACTGCTGATCAGAATTACGTAGCTGCGGCCCGCGACTAAACGCACCGCAATAACGTTAAGCCTGATCCTGATCATGCCAGTCAAGTGGAAGCTTAGAATCTTTCAACTTTACGTAGCTTTTTCTAAAATGAATGGCGATTTCTGTTCTTAACTCTGCGGACTTTGAGAACAGTATTTAATTATTGGATTTATTGAGGCATACAGCTGAAAGAAGGAATATTTTCTATATATTCTATGTTTCTAGATTTTTCTATATTTCTTCTTCGGAATATGGATAACAATAGTGAAAAACTTGAATATTGAACTGTTTCTCAGCTTCCGTTTGCACTAATGTTAGTTCCCTACAGTAATTAAGTTTTCAAACCAGCATAAGGCTTAATGGGCATCTTACACCGGTTGCTAGGATCGGCAATGCCCGTCAAATTAAAGCTTCAGTTCAGTATCATGAATCTTGGTCCTCTTGTTAGTATTGATATTAGGCATCTTGCACAACTTGGTACCGCGAGTAGTACATACCTAGGTACTGCATTATAAATCTTTCAACCAAGTAGGCGGTATTTTGCCAATTTCACTAGTAAAGTTATGTTCTCTTTATTCAATTACCGTTGCGAAATTGGTTTACAGCAATACTATCTGAGCAGTAAGAGTTCAGTGTAATAGGAAACGTTTGAAAAATTAGTTTACACCGATATTCTTTGTCCAATTAAACCTTTTCGCCACCATTTTGTTTTTATTATCAATGCAATCTATACTAAAATAATAACAAAGAATTTATTAAATGCGGTGTTGCCGTTAATTCGATGGATTAGGGTGTGAGAATTTCCTCTCCAGTTCTTCAGGTTCCTATTTAGTTTGCCAATTCTCTTATCCAATTCAAGCAGTTTCATAAAAAGCGTAAAATTAATTAAAGACAAATTATGATCTACTTGGTATAAAGGAACGGTTTATTTGGAGTCTCGGTGCCTTAAACATTGCCGTGCAACAATATACGCGAAGATTTACAAACAGACTAACCCTTCAGGTCAAAAAACCTATTGTCATCTCATGTACAATAATAGTTACAGCCCATGCGAAAAAGCAATGGTAATTTAAATTAGGCACGGTTTTTATCCCCTTCACCACTTTGAGGACCTCTCTGGGTACCACAACACTGCTGCGAGAAAGAAAAACCTATTAAGTACTATTTCGTACGCTCGCAGCTACTGGAATAAACACAATTGTTAGCACAGTATTACCACTATGTATCACATTTATTAACTTTAACTCTTGCCATGGTTGTAATTGATTTAGGAATACGCAGTTATATACAGTGGACGCTTACATGCATGTTTACGCAGGGCCAACAGCGAACAGGAATGACATATATAGAGCAGTTGCGAAGGTCGTGCGCAGTAACAATAGGTTGTGGCTAAGCGGAATAGGCGCGTATTACGAAAGACAAAAACAGTGACATCTCATTCAATAAAAATCGCTGTATTTTACTCCCCTTGTATGGTCACCAAAAGCAAAATTATTTCGGGCACGTTTCTTGTCAGGCAAAGTTTGCTAACAAGCTGCACTTACGCGGCCTCTGTGCCAACCCCCTCCACTTTGCCTCAGCACTAAAGCGCTAGAAACCGGTTTTTCATAAGAATAGCATTGTTTCACAACCAAAGAATAAAAATGACACTTTCACCTGTTCTGCAGCCACAAAGACCCAAGCGTCCTGGAAACAAGATATTGTATTGTAGCTGCTGAATTTTACGCAGATTCTAACACTCATATAGTTGCGAGATGTATACCTTATATACAATGCTGCGAACAGCATGCCTGACTAGTATAGTGGCTGTATCACTATTCTATATAAATAAATGTATACAATCTTGCCACGGTTTATCACATGTGAAGCCCTGTAAATAAATATGCTCTTCTCAGATTCCTAGTTTTCAATTTTTTTAAGCCATCGAGGCTTAACTTGTCTGAAACCTTAGGCAGCTGCTCTGGCTTCGACCTCTTGAATTGAGTTTCAGGCAGTGGCTCTGAATCGGCCACCCTTGAGACTTTCAGAAATGCAATCTAGTTCCGTAAAATAGAAATTTCAGCAAGCTCAACGTAATCGCGTTGCTTCTAACACCTGCAACGCGATTCAAAGTGACCAAATCAAAGTTTCCATCTCAATTTTTGGACAATCAAGCCTCGAAGGCATAATTTCGGAGCCCAATCGCGATCGTGAAAAGTTCTGTAAAGATACGTGCATGTTCATCTTCAATGAGGTAACCTGTTTATAGGTGTGTGACAAAATTTACCTTTTAAAAACAAATAAAAACTTTCTATTCCAATGATATCTCCGCGTGCAACATTTTACAATAATTGTGTTGTGGTCACTTTTACCTTAGTGTTTGGATCTACTGCCTCCTGCAACTGAATTTAGTTAAGCGTTGACCCCCACTAGATCATGCCACGTTCAGAAGCGCACCTCGTGACGAACGATCAACCACCCCGCATTCGGATGCGTTGTTCATCCTATTACAGATCACTACCCCGCATTCAGATGCATTGTTCATCCTATTACAGATTGACCAAATTGCAATGCTCATCACCTTGCCTGATGGATGTGCACTCGTGCAATGGCTTCATTAGTCTGCCTCTCCCGGACGGGCACATGTCATAACAGCACGCTAGGGAAATCGCTGTCCTGGCTCCCACTGACGTTTTTATTGGAGTTTATATCCCAAAAGTCAGTTAGGAATTACAGAAATGTCAGGGCAATGGAGGTTGGCAGTGCCGGCTGAGGTTGCAGACCGCGTACCAGAAGCATAATTTTGACGGGTATGGGACTGGGATGGGGCGGCTAATGACTCAAATGCTGCTGTTCAAAATGACCTTACTGACCGAGTACACTAATTACAGGTTGATGGGTGTTACTGAATGCCACGGTACTTTAGGCGCGCTGTACACGAGAGTTGTTGAATCTTCGCAATGCTTCACGGTCTTGGAACAAAAGTTTCGGTGACCGTGACTCTAGCGTTGAGGGTGTGAAAAATACCATAACATATTACTTAGTAGCAAATATAAATTCACACACTCGGGCTTAAGCGAAATATTCAAAACGGTGCATGTCGCACTTGCTGTAGTGGAAAACCTGCTCTGATGGCTCAGATTTTAAGCAATTACTTGGACAGTGCAATATTGGTTCGGCCGAAACCGTGTTCACGGACACATCATTGGAATGCTAGAGGGGAAACATTCCAGTGTTTTTACTTTGGTGTGCAGCTGGCCTTAGAGAATACCGATAACGGCATGTGGTCGACTGTTAGAAAACTTTAATAACCTATCATATTGTAACAAACCTCTACTAGCAAAGATGTCCTGCAAAGTGATGCATCATGAGCCTGTTTTCTTAAAATACAATAATTGATGCTTCTTTTGCTATTACCCGCACTAACTAGAAAGAACCAGGTTAATGCATTTAACATTTATGTTTCGTGTAAGTACTACAGATAAGAAAACGTATTGTATCGCCAGCTACAATGATGGCTTAATAAAGATAGCGGTCGGTCAATCTAATTACAAGATTGAATAAACTCGTCCAAACGGTTATAACCAGCTGAGCTGAAACTCCCCAAGTGTATATTAATGTCGGTTAAAATGACTGTTCGATAAGGATAGGAGTTAGTGAATCCAACAGTAAAACCAACTACCTTCGCCTGAACGGCTATGTTTTGTTGTGCTACAAGTCCCTGAGAGCATTTTAATGTCAGATACCGAAGTGGTTCAACAGCGTGGGCAGCTACTGCTTTTTAAGAAGAGATTCACAATCTGACCTCTCACTTTAATTAAGAAAGTTAAATTGGCCTTCTTGGCAGAAACGAACGCCCTGTAATATTGCAGGCACTTCGCACCAGTTAAATACAAACTTCCTGTGAGGTCAATGCAAAGTTCCTCGTAAAGAACTGTTCTTGGAAATCAAATGAGGGAATATCTGAGGGACAGCGTTTTTCCCTCGACTGGACCGAGGGCGAAAATGCTNGACCAGTTAAATACAAACTTCCTGTGAGGTCAATGCAAAGTTCCTCGTAAAGAACTGTTCTTGGAAATCAAATGAGGGAATATCTGAGGGACAGCGTTTTTCCCTCGACTGGACCGAGGGTGAAAATGCTCAACTCTACTCCATTTAGAAAGTTCGAGGGAGTACACGGGTAGAATTTTCGCGAGGAGGCGAAATTAATGCCGTTTTTATTTTTTTGCTGACCGTGTTTTCCTTTATTTTGATGTGCAGGGTGTAGTTCATCAAATGCATTCATATGAATTTTCTTAGATCGATTAGTAAGTAGAGAAATATGTTGTTTTTGTGACAGTGAGAAAATTGATAAAACACTCTTTAGCTTGAAGTGGGTTGGCGAAACCGTTTTCAGCTGCAAGTGAAGAGATATAACTGTTCTTTGTTGCCAGTGGGTAGATGGAACACCTGTTGTTTGCTGAAAGTGAAGTTGGTAGACGAATCTTTTTTTTAACTGCACGTGGGTTGATGAATTTTTTTTAGCTGAAAATGAGCATATGAAACTTATACTAGCTCTAGGTGAGTGCATTAATGTCTACGCTTACGCTTGCAGCTGACAAGTGTGTAATATTCTATTCAAGTATATGCTAACAGCAACTTTATGGTGTGAACACGCTGCGATAATGGGTCTAAATGCAAGACAGCTATGTGAAAAGAGGAGCAGAAGTGCTATCAGTATTCGGTTTGACCAGTGGCGTATGACAAAGAGGCTTTCTTTTCCCGAATATATTCAATATTTTCATTGACTGCAACCACACCCGACTAAACGCAGCTATGATTAAGTGTCATATTAGTGGTAAAGTAGTCACTGCCCTCAGTTATGCGGACGTTATAATACTTGCCTCTCCCCCATTTCACTCGGTTGTAGAAGCTGCTCACAAGCTGCCGTAGCGAACCATGCAAACTTTGTATTGAGTATAGTGCAGGAAAAAAGGGTTCTCATTCAACCTCTATTAAGTAACATCTTCCAATTATTATTATAGAATAGTTTCATTTACTGAACCTATCCTTAGGCTAGAGTTATACAGGCGGGGAAGTGGGGGCAGAAACGGCCTCGTTCAAGATGGAGGTGGGGCAAACAAGTCCTTATACGAACCAGCGAGTGGAACATTGAAGGGATCACACAAACCAGGGAGTGGGGCAGTGAAGACCTCACACAAACCAGGGAGTGGGGCAGTGAAGACCTCACACAAACCAGGAAGTGGGGCAGTGAAGACCTCACACAAACCAGGGAGTGGGGCAGTGAAGACCTCACACAAACCAGGGAGTGGGGCAGTAAAGACCTCATACAAACCAGGGAGTGGGGCAGTGAAGACCTCACACAAACCAGGGAGTGGGACAGTGAAGACCTCACACAAACCAGGGAGTGGGGCAGTAAAGACCTCACACAAACCAGGGAGTGGGGCAGTGAAGACCTCACACAAACCAGGGAGTGGGGCAGTGAAGACCTCACACAAACCAGGGAGTGGGGCAGTGAAAGCTTTGCAGTAGGCGGGAAGGGGGGGCAGGGGTCGGAGGGAAGACGTTCCGCACGCTGCGATCCGTCTTCCGATATTTATGACCTTCTGCACAACTTATGGAAGACCCGTAGCAGATGTTAAGAAGGCCTCGCTGCATGTTAACTGCACGGTTTAGCTTATGGAATTAGAAAACTTGCTTGCTATTTCGTGTAAATTTACGGTTGAATGGATAAGGCAACGCTACAGGCCCATATTTAAATTTACCTACTGTACGTGTTGTACTTGTTCAACGTATTTTCATTGCACCAGTTCTGATGACAGTTTCTTGTGTGTGATATCCCTAAGATAATTTCGGCTTATTGAATTTCATGCTCCACTATCTTCAAATTTCCTTTACTCAATCAGTTACTAGACAGGCCGGTCATCATTTTCTTGTGGACTCTCTTTATATTCTATGTTTTATATCTATTCGAATATCTATATAATAATGGTTTCCTCTAATTAAATAACAAATTAATATGTCTAATAATATGTTGGGTTCCATACTCTCCTAATTTCCTTGAAAAAAAATCTATTGTAAAATGTATAAAAAAAAAAATCCCGTTAACGTAAATTATTCGCTGTCGCTTTTTTTTTCTGAAGGAATTTACTGATGCTGAGATATCTTGAAATACATTTGCTCGTCCCTGTTTCATGGTTTACAAATTGGCCATAGAACAATGAATGTAAATTTTAAAATAACTTTAGTCTTACCTATTACTCACACTTCGATTTAAAACCCGTAGAATTATTTATAGTTCATTTACTTGCTATTCAAAGTTTTTGACCTTTCCCATGCAATAATTATAATTTTCTTTGATTAAGTTTCAGACTTTCCTTAGAAAATAATATCTATTGACCCTCTTACTCTACTGTTTATACGAAAACAATAACTAATTGTTCTACCGTCAGTATGAGGACAAAAACTAAGTCCTTCACACTGTGAGTTGGGGGAAGCACTAGGACATGACAATCTCTCTTAAAATAACAGTGCACTGTTTTGTTTTCATACCCTATTACTAGCGTAGCAATGTCGTTCCTTCTATCATTCTGTAAAATACAGCGTACATACTTGTTCTTCATCCTCTACTGTAGTATCAGCGTAGCAGTCTTGTTTCTTCCTCGGTTCTGTTTATTTTCGGGTGCTACAGATTTTAGCGGTGGTCTGCATGACAACTCGAAGGGTCTGATAGCGGACATAATCTGAGAGTGTCGTCCGCAATGTGTATGCCACGGCGTGCTGCATGCAAATCTATTTTTTCTCTTTGCGCATAATAATTGTCGTGGCTACCAGCAGTATTTCATTGGGTCGGTGCCATCGCTCGTCAATGGACTTTTGTTGTAAGAAATTTATGCATATGACTGTGCAGACGTTGTCCAGTTCTCTCTGTTGTCCATCGAGCCAGTACATATAGACACCGAACTTAATTCTTTAGAAAGATAATTGTTCAAACAACTGCGTAGATCTCGTCTAATTTCGTTCTCTGTTGTAACAATGCGCCCTTCTTGCGGCCAACTTACATCGCTTCGAGAAATAACTCAAGCACCTGAAAGAGCTACAGAGATGTCGCTCAAATTACCTGTCTGAGCTGACCACAATAGCGCATCCAGCAACCGAAACAAACTAAATTTAGAACGAAAATAATTTCGCAAGCAACTGCTTAGATGTCACCTGCGTTTTCTTCCCTGGACTCACCATTACATGCCACATCATTTCTAGTGGTCCCCAAGCTCACCTGTGCACAGAGAGATCATCCCAAATCAACTATGATACAAAAGCTGCGGAGTTGTCGCTCAATATCCCTCTCTGGGCGTACTAATACAATCCAATTATGGTAGAGAAATATCAGTCTGGAAGAAAACTAAATAGAAAACACCTAATTTCCTTGCCGGGGCTGACTAAAACTGTACATTCACGTATCAAAACCTCAGTCTGGAACCAGTTTAATCCCCACTCAGTTGCGTAGAAATCACCCAATTTCCCTGTCTGTGATCACCCATAGAGCATTTTTGGTCACCAAAAATTG
Source organism: Parhyale hawaiensis (assembly GCA_001587735.2). NCBI lineage: Eukaryota > Metazoa > Arthropoda > Malacostraca > Amphipoda > Hyalidae > Parhyale > Parhyale hawaiensis. The sequence continues at coordinate 9,506,048 of LQNS02277217.1, forward strand.
AATTGGGAACAATATAATCCCAACACAGCTGTTCCAAAGTCACCTAATTTCCCTCTTTAGACGCACCAATACGTCACAGCTGGCGACAACCAATTCACTCGGCTGCTGCGAGAAATCCCCCAAACAACTGCAAGAGCAACAGAGATGTCGTCTAATTTCTCCGTCTGGTTCCGCTACATTGCCTATGAGGCCTGTTGTACTGGCCATGATTCCCCTGGAGTCTGTTTCACCAAACACGCCCGCCTTGACTAAACGCCTGACCTTTGTTGCTCACGCTAAATTAGACTTCTTGGTCACGCTACAACCTTCTGCCCAATACGACGACTTCAAATATCAAGCAAATGCTTGTTGCAACAGTTCCTCCCTGTATGCAATGAAGAGATACTTTCGTGCTGTCGTCTCTTTCATTTTAGAGAGAGAGTCATAGCGATCTTTTGTCCCGCAAGAGTAGACAATGACACCCGAGTTTGGTTTATCAGACATTTTGCTACTGAATGCATCAATTAAAAGTTCTAAGTATGACATAAAATGTATATTTTCCTATGTTTTTTACCATTTCATTGAAATTTATACTTCTAAACGAGTAGACAACAGTAGGGTAATATGTATATATGTATTATCAGTGCAGTGAGTGATGATTGAAACTAACGTCAGAAAATGTAATTATTGAATTTCTTTGCATTGAGGGGAAGTGTAATATTTGTTTTTCGCGAAGCTTTAAGTTTTAGGGATTTAACTCTGTAACACCCCCGTGGACCAGTTGGTCATGTTTCAAGAAGTGGTTTCTGTACGAAAACCGTTTTCAATTGATAATATTAGCGGTAAAATCGTTTACTTCTTTGGCCTAATGCTGATTATGTCATTTCGTCGACAGCGGCGGTTGTTCTATGTTTTGGTTTTGCCTTGGAAGGCAATACAATTAAAATAAAAGTGAGGAAATTCATTTTAAAGTGAGTTGCAAGAAAATTCGTATGGGAATTCACTTCGGGACAGGAAACAATAGGCCCGGGATTTGCAGGTACCCACTCCCTTGCCAGTAACAACACAGCCATCCAGTCCGTTCCATGACGGGCTGGATGGCTATGCTGTTGCTGGTGGTTCACTGGATACCTACAAATCTCGATCCAAGCTTTTCCTATCCCGAGGTGGATTCCCATACGACTTTTCTTGCAGCACACTTTAACATGAATTTTCTCGCGTTTGTTTTGAATTGCATTGTTGAGTGGCTTGGAGACACAGCATTGTTAAGGCATCTACTGTTTCTTCCCTGCTAGGGCCGAATGATTATCATCCTCGAACGAAGTGAGAGTGGCAATAATGTTTTCGTTCTGTATGTGTCTGTAAACTACATGTTTGTATATATATATATATATATATATATATATATATATANTTACATTTTGAAATCTGAATTTTCTCCTATCTTATTCCCATAGAGCGTGACAGGAAAGATATAAATATATAAATAAATAAATAAATAAAAACACGACGTGAATTATTATATAGTAGATGTATTATCAGGGCAGTGAGTGATGATTGAAACTAACGTCAAAAAATGTAATTATTGATTTTTTTTGCATTGAGGGGAAGTGTAGTATTTGTTTTTTCGCGAAGCTTTAAATTTTAGGAATTTAACTCTTTAACACCCCCGTGGACCAGTTGGTAATGTTTCAAGGAGTGGTTTCAATACGAAACCGTTTTCAGTTGATAATGTTAGGGGTAAAATCGTTTACTTCTTTGGCCTAATGCTGATTATGTCATTTCGTCGACAGCGGCGGTTGTTCTATGTTTTGGTTTTGCCTTAGAAGGCAATACAATTAAAAATGAAAGTGAGAAATTTCATGTTAAAGTGAGTTGCACGAAAATTCGTATGGGAATTCACCTCGGGACAGGAAACAATAGGCCCGGGATTTGCAGGTACGCACTCCCCTGCCAGTAACAACACAGCCATCCAGTCCGTTCCATGACCAGCTTCACTACGGGCTGGATAGCTGTGCTGTTGCTGGTGGTTCACTGGATACCTACAAATCTCGATCCAAGCTTTTCCTATCCCGAGGTGGATTCCCATACGAATTTTCTTGCAGCTCACTTTAACATGAATTTTCTCACGTTTGTTTTGAATTCCATTGTTGAGTGGCTTGGAGACACAGCATTGTTAAGGCATCCACTGTTTCTTCCCTGCTAGGGCCGAATGATTATCATCCCCGAACGAAGTGAGAGTGGTAATAATATTTTCGTTCTGTATGTGTCTGTAAACTACATGTTTGTACATATATATATATATATTTGTCATATGATGGCATTATAATACATTGAAGAATCCGAAGAGAAGCAGTTGCAGAGATATATCTACCCATGACGCGGGTTCCGCAAAATCTTAATGGTAGACAGTTGACAAACTTTGAGTCTCCTAAGTGATAAGCTGAGAGCTGAGGTACAGCCCGAGGGGGGAGGGGTGCCTAGATATGAAAAATGTGAAATCTACTGACTCAGCAGTTCCAGCCCCCTACCCCCCCCACACACCTTCACCGCCGATGGTGGTCTTACGTCAAGATTCATTTCAGTTATCAAACGCTTCTTAAAATTACGGCTACCGTAACTGGACACCTGCCGGCACAGACGTAGCGGCAAATGTTTTACACACACTCTCAAAATTTTCACAAAATCCTCACAAATTCCACTGGACCAACTTTGAGCCTATCACCTGATGAGTTGATGTACAGCAAAACGCGTATCGGGGGTTCTTAAATTTCTACCTGTACTTCTCACCGTATTTTTTGGTTTTGTATATACAGTAATGCCATCTCAAGACATATATACCTATATATATTACATTCCCCTAATTGGGAGAAAAAGAGCACATTTATGTATATATTGCGTTCTTAGAAGAGGACATCTTCACAACGACGAAAATGAGCACACGTCCTGCCCCTGAATAGGGGTACCTATCGCTACGTAAAGAGGACGTGAAATAAAATCTACTCACCGTTCCGCCGTCTTCTCGATAGTGAACGCGAGCTTAGATGCTACCACCTACCACCACCGACCACCATCCTAGTACAAAAGCCCTTCCCAATGAGCTCTTACTCCGAGAACCTTGTAGGTTAGGAGGCAAGGACTGGCTTGTCTAGTGTACTGTATTTCAAGTGTTTTAAAACGTATTTTAGGATATTAGAAGAACCAGTCCTGGCCTCCTAACCTACAAGGTTCTCGTCGTAAGAGCTCATTGTTGGTTAACTGTCCGTTAGCCTACTTAGCGTCAATCTTTGACTGGCCTTACTTAGCGTCAGTCTTTGTTTGGCCTTGCTTAGCGTCAATCTTTGTTAGGCCTTACTTAGCGTCGTCATTAAAGATTGACGCTAAGTAAGGCCAATTAGAGATTAATGCTAAGCAAGGCCAATCAAAGATTGACACTAAGGAATAAACGCACATTGGCACATTATACGCTATTTCTACCGTCTCCTCTTCTTCTCCCTATTACAGACATATATTATATTATACATACCGTAGGTATATCTTAAATCGGCGAGCTAGCATTATATACATCTTTAAATGAGCGTTGCATGACCGTTACCCACTTTGGCCACAATATTGCTAAGATTAACATAAAGAACTGAACAAATTTAGGCCATGATATTGGTACTTCTTCATCAAACTGTACATATATCTATATTATACTAAACCTCTGTGAACCTTACTTGTTTATTTACTTGCTTGTGTCTTTTTTGACACAGCTTCTTCACTTTTAGACACGAAAAAATTCGATGGACTAGGCTCGCGCCTCTATTAGAACCTCCTTGACTAGAGCACAGCCACATTCTTTCCGTGGATTAGCTCTTTAATTCGATTGTATCTGTGATACGGAAGTTAAACTGAGCTGGGCCTCAAGAACGGGCATGATCAACTCATCGGTTCCATGGGCAATACAACTAAAATACGTAACATATAATAATTTGACTTTGCTTACTACCTGGGTGTTGAATACTCGTTAGAGAAGCAAAGAATCTGTTGATAGTGAACCGAACGGGCCGCTACTTGACGGGCAGAAGAGGACGGCCGAATAGCGGGTGGTCTATGCCCAGGTAAATAACACCTGCTTTTTTTGCAAAAGCGAAGACGATCGTAATGACCACTCAACGGGTCACGGGTCGTCTAGTATTATACTAAAAGTCTGTGAACCTTAATTGTTTCTTTATTTACTTGTGTCACATTTACTTGCTTGTTTCTTGTTTGACGCAGCTTCTTCGCTTTTAGACGAGAAGAAATTCGAGGGGCTAGGGCACAGCCGCATTTTTTCCATGGATTAGCTCTTCAATTCGATTGTATCTGTGATACGGAATTTAAACTGAGTTCAGCCTCAGTTCATTTACTACAGACTGTTGTAAATGAACTGGGGCTCAGCCTCAAGAACGGGCACGATAAAAGCAACGGGGCTACAGGAAATAGAACTGAAATACGCAACATATAAATTGACTTTTCTTACAGCCTGAGTATTGAATATTCGTTAGAGAAGCAAAAAATCTGTTGATAGTGAACCGAACGGGCCGCTACTTGACGGGCAGAAGAGGACGGCCGAATAGCGGGTGGTCTATGCCCAGCTAAATGACACCTGCTTTTTTGCGGAAGCAATGAAAGATGATCGTGATGACGACCCAACGGGTCACGGGCGGTCTAGTTACATATAAAGTTATCGGGACATTACGGTGTGCTTAAAAATCTAGACCCGGTGACTTGCTAATTTTCGCATTTTGATAATAAAAATAATAGTACGTTACCGGCGTTCCCTCCCCTTGTAATAACGTAATGGCACACTAATCTCATATCCTATCGTAAAAGACAATACTCGATAATAACCCGCAGTGTACAGAATCCCTAGTGGAAAAAATAATAGCAATTTATCTTGGCAAGAGCGTCTTGTTTACAGAATTAAGGAAGCCAGCAAATAAAGAGGACCAACCTAAGGCCATCAAGGTGCGTTCGGACCATCTGACTCTATTAATCGACCCTGTTCGCAGAATTCCGCCTAACGACCTCTATCCCTGGAATCTGTTACATATCGTCATTTTCTCTATGCGATTTTTCATCATGGAGCCTCACTTAGTTCATGATTTAAATTGCCGGAGGCCTGCGACCGTGAAATCGATAACATCAGCTTCCTCTCTTATTACGCCGAAAAGACAGTAATGTGCGTGCTTTTTTTTACGGAAACATGTTATTTATTTCAAAAAATTACCTTTAGTAATTGTTTGTCATTTCAATAGTTTCACTCAACTTAAGTGGCCTATCTCAAATATTTCACTGGATTTTTTATGCCTATACTTAAGTAAAATTCATGTGCACTGATGATGAACACAGTTTAATGGCGCCCAGTCGAACGCGCCTTATTAGTCTAACCCCACAACACAAAGATTTCAATCACCTCAACGGGATCGGGCTGGTTTTAGCACATGAAACGCGATTCAAAGTGACGAAAATAAAGTTTCTGTCTGCAAATCGGAATAATCCGAGTCAATGGGCTTGGCATAGATCGACTCTGATGATTCAATTGAACACACCCAATCTTCCTTTAGAGTAGTCTTTACTCTGGGGCATAGCTATGGAGTTTGATTTCGCTCTAACTATTGATTTTTGTGCATCATCAAAATTACGTGTCTCCAAACAAGTCGACTCGGCACTGCTGTTTGCGGCGCCAGTTCCACTTTTTGCGGCTTTGTGCGGCTATTTACTGCCGTGTGCCGCGTTGAAAACGGCGCTGATTTTCAGCTCGGTTGCTGCGCTTCCTCGCATTTGGCATATTTTGAAACGCGCGTAAGCTCTGCTGTGCAAAATTCGCCATCGCTTCCCCCCTCCACACGACATTGTAATTATAAATCTTGGTTGATGTGTTACTGACATTTTACTCTCGTCATCTTCATTTGTTCATAACGACGTTTTAGTCTAAATCGACTCGTCCGAATGCCCAAAATGGCTCGCTTTTTATCGCTCTCCTCGTGGCTATTTATGATACCGATGACTGGGACGCTAACCAAGCGTCGGATCCCTGAAACACATCGCCATGTACGAGTGCATAATATGGAAAGCCCATCGCTGCAGAGCCAGAAAAAGCATAATGTGCCCCGATGCAGAAGTGCAATGTTTTGCACCGCTAATTAGCTGTCATTGCTGTCACCCTGTCTTAATAACTTGGCTGTTACGTATTTACGGAGGCAAACAGGAACGGATCCTTTCATATTAATTTTGTGGTGGTGATGAAGTGGAGGAGAGGTGGGAGTGTGAATTGCGAAGGATGTGATGAGTGATGTTGAGGGGGAATTGTGTGGGTGTGGAGTGTGTGGGTGTGATGAGTGAGCTTTGGGGAATGAGGGTGATGAGCGATATCGCGGGTGAATGAGAAATGTCTGATGATTGACGTTGAGGGAGGTCTGGGAGAGTGTGGTGAGTGATGAGGGTGAATTATTTGGAGTGTGTGGTAAGTGACGTTCAGGATGAAGAATTAGGAGTTAGTGGTACATAACGCTGAGGGTGAATGGGGAGTGTTTGATGAGTGCCGCTGGGAGTGAATGAAAAGGGTATAATGAGTGATGTTGCGGGGAATGAGAAGTGTTGTGAAGAGTAGCGTTTCAGGTAAATGGAAGGTGTGTCATGAGTAATGATTGGTGTGATGGGAAGTGTGTGATGAAAGATGATGCAGATAAATGGTGAGGTGGTGGCTGGTGAGTGCAAATGCTTTAGGAAGTTGATTGTGATAGTGGCAGTTGATGTCAAAAGTGGGTGTTCATGATGCTTGCAATGGGTCATGAGACTGACCGATGAAGTGGACAATGATGTTGAAAGTGGGTAGTCGCGCTGACGGACGATGCTCTACATATGTGAGTGGGTAGTGAGTGGTGACACTGGAAGTAGGTAGGTCTTTCAAGTGACGGATTGTGCTGAGAGCGGGTGACACTATAGTTGACAGCTTCGTACACTTGAGTAAATATAGTATCAGTAACGGTTCGTAGGAGGGGGGGGGGGCATTGGGAAACTGCACTACCCCGTAGTTCACTCCATATTACGAAGAACATTCGATGCTGTAATTGTTTTTGCTTCCGGTTTTTATGTAAACGGAAAAAAGGGCATCTGTTTCATTGAATCTCATAGTATGGAGAAAAATGTTGGGTACTGCATTTCTGCAGTGCCCCTCTCCCGCGAGTCGCTTCTAGTATATATAATTTTTAGTTATTTTTGTCATTAAAGATATATGCTAATGGCTTCAGCCTTTCAGTAACAGCCTGACATTGGCCTTGTGCACCTAAAAAATTCCAGTTCAGATTATATATTATATCTATTATATTCTGTTATTACTATATCTAGTATTTTATACTTGAACTGGAATTTTAGCTGTGATGCCTGCGAAGTTCGTCTAAGAAGATCCATGTGGCGTTATGCACGCAATTCATCTTAAGCAGAGGTGACATGACGCTCCGTGACCAGCGGGAGAGCTCGCAGCGAGTTGTCACTAGAATGCCCGTAACTGCTGACAGCTGGTTTGTCTGGCACTTTCAGTAACTATGAGCCCACTCTGTAAGAAGCACTACCTAAAGTTAAAAAGAAGTTTACTAGTGAGAACGTACTTTACACGTCAGTACTGCAATGCTACTTAAAACAAAATCTCTAGTGAGCGCAACCAAACACTTCGATCAATATCACATTTGGTTCTGAGAACCATAGACGAAAATTTTTGATACTAAATCTAATGCGCATGACCAAATCTCCTAGCGCTGTAAATCAGAGTGTTTCTGATTGAATTAGTGAATTGACTAGAGAATTTTCTGTGACCAGTACGTTCAGTATAAGCGAAATTGCATCTTTGACCCTTCTAACCAAAATGTGTTCTTCCCGAAGTAAAATGCGTTTGGTTGAATCATTTGCACATTAACTAGAGATATCTCTGCGTGTAATCCATATTGTTTATTAGAACTTGCACGTATCATTTTCACTGCCTTACGTCTCAGGTTTTCAACCTTTTCTATGCCTGGCAACCCTAAAAATCTTTTAATATGTTCTCGCGCCCCCAAAAAATTAGTAACTCGAATGATGATAAAATAAAATTATAGTAATATGCTCAACGAATTTATTTAAGTTATCTTTTAAATGTCACGGAAATAGTCCGATATTTTGTTCTTCCTAATGGTCATCTCACCCCACAGGGTGGCGAGCAACAAGTTGAGAATCCCTGCTTTAATTAGTCCTGTGAGTCCAGTTCTAGGCATTTGACAAAACAGTGATTACACCAACGGGGTGAATGCACAAATTTATACAGTAAAGCGTATTTAATGTGATGCTTAGAGATGACGAACATGTAGGCAAATATGAAAAATTTCTATGAAATAAAGAAAAGAGATATAAATTATTCGTCGGGACTTTCTATTCTATAACGAGAAACACAAATTTTTCTAACTGCTCTCATAAGCTTTCACTTCAACTATCGCACATTATATGTGCGTCAACTTGACATTTACGGAGTAGGACATGCTTCGAATATGCATATTTCTTACTTTAGTTAGGGTATTACAGCCGATAAAACTTGTGAAGATTTGTTTTCTTGTTTGTGTAGTCACGTTTGATACTAATCCTAAGCCGTCACCTTTTCTTATTTTCATTAATATTGTTTCCTCTTATTATATCAAAGGAAAATGTTTCAGTTCATCAGTGAGACTTGCTCCTCGCCAAAGAGTTTTCTGCGGCGAATAGCAAGATTGAGAGCGCCAGGCACAGGCCGTAGACGTAGAAGACTCCCTGCAGGTGGTAGAACGACAGACTCTTGGATTCATCGTCATCTTTCTCGTCTCTTTCTGGCTGTAAGAGCAGGAAAGACGAACGATTCAATTAAAATGAATTATCGTCAACTAAATGCTAGGTCATGGCGCTCCGTAAACGGTATTTGAGTGTAACAGAAACACTTCAGCAAAATTTGCGTCATCATAACAATATAAGCATAAATTTAAATAAAAATGGCCACATAGTACATCGATATCAGTGCATGAGGGCATAATTTCAACACGTCACGTAGTGCCTGCATAGCAACCAGAAAAGGCGAGCAAATTAAATCTGTGTTGGTATAATTCCTCCAAAGTACCAGCGAAATAAGATGTTCAAATGGATACCTGTGCGTCCAGCACACAAGAGATGGATACCTGCCGCTGCCCAGTAACTATTATTATTATTAAAATACACTAGACTGGCTACGTGGCAACGGAGAAAACTCCATATGGTTAACACCCCTCACGCAACCAGCCCAGCAAGAAATGAAGGAGAAAATCGAAGATCACAGAACAGCTCTGTTTACAGACTTTTCAATTGAAGCTGCCAATACCCTCACCAGCAAAGGCCATCCCAAACATTCACACATGATGGAAACAATTAGATTTTCTGCGGATGTTCTTTGAATTAGGCTTTAGGTGACGGGTAGTGCCCACCTCTGAAGAACAGGTTGAACCACTGCTACGCACCTTATTCTTATTGGCCATGTCGCTGAGTTTGTCCTGCACCCACTTCTCTAGAAGGCCACCCTCCGTAAGGCGTAGCAGAGTCTTGTCAAAGGGTCTCTGCCGTAGTTCAACATATAGCAGTGTTAGCTGCAGAGCTAAAAATTTATATTAAGCATGCCAAAATACAGTAAAAGAGCTCGTAGTTTGTAATATTTACAGGAAGAATATACTGTAGTTTTTCGTTCTGTCTTATAACGGGAATTTCTTGATTGTTTTGTCGTTACCGCTGGGATTGTCTGTTAAAAGGCTTGTCCGCGAAAAGTTTCCCTCTCAAGCGGCAAATCACCGACACTGAAATTCTATATTTACACCATAGCATGTTTGTTCAATGTTGCTTGAGCTGCGCATGTTCTTGGCATATTCGAGGAGCTTCTGTAAGTCAGATCATTGCATCGTTAGCCATATAGTTGAAGAATTAATTGCGTTTGTGAAAATATCCTTTTGAGTTAAAACATTTCATAGCGTAGTTGAAGTGTTTAAAATTGAAATTGATCTCGCCCTAACCTCAATGCTTTGTCGCGTAAGTGTTCGAAGTAGCACGAATGCCCATGAACAATGAAAATATCGAAGGTATTTATTTGCATATGTACTTATAGTTTAATATAGACAGGAAGCGAACATGATTTTTGGTCAAACCTATGTGACTTAGGAACACTTATTTTGCTTCTGCTGCTACTACCGTAAACTCATTCATGTTTTCACATTGAATGCCATAGTCAGGGATTGTCTGCGGCAATGTATTTAACCCTAATAAGCCGGTAGGTATACTAATTTTTCATAGGAGCTGTACTGTTTTGCCTCAGAAAGAGTAGGCACTTGGTTCTCTTTTGTTAAATTTTAAACCAATCGTATCGTCAACTTCTAAACTAATTGCATGGATCGTAGAACAGACGGCTTTTATTAAATTTTATATGCATTGCGCAGTAAAATAGAAAACGTTGGTGGAATTTAAAACCAATTCTACAGTGGAACAGAACTCTGGTTTAATTGTATGCCAAGTGTACCTACCGTGGAAAAGACAACTAGTCTAAAATTTTCAACCAATTACCTGACGAACTGAGAACTTTAGGTAAATTTAAAATCAGAGTGCCATGAAACGGAAGACCTTGATTGTTTTAAACTTTAAACCAAATGTATGGTTTAATTTTATTCCAATGGTATCGAGTAGCAGACAACTTTTATTAAATTCTTAGCTAGTTGTACACTGAAACAGACAGTGCTACTTGAATATTAAGCCGGAGCTGCATGCCCGAACGGCTTTTGTTAAATTGACTGATCTCTATGAAACTAATTATTTTTACTGTTGCGTTACTGCAAATTAATTCCAGTGCATTAGTGTCATCCACAATCCCTGAAAAATATTTCGTGTAACTGTTGCTCTCAACATTTACCAGAGCTATTTTAAATGCACTCGCTCTGATCGGATAGCCGCTGCATGAGCACCGTGAAGTCAAACGTCGTCGAACTGAACTCCTTCGTTCGTCAGTCTCTCGGAGAAGCAACTTCGGAAACATGAACTAATACATACCTACAGATTTACGCTCATTGGAGAACCTCTTTGTACAGCGAAGGCAAATTACATCGAAGAGAAATCCTATACAGTTCACTGCATGTCAGTCTCTTTCTCTATATATATATAGTTTTGTGACATATGGACTCATACCTCCACACTTACCTTCATCGGAGAACCTCTTTGCACAGCGAAGGCAAACTGCGCAGGGAAGAATTCCTCCGTAGCGCTGTGCATGTCAGTCTCTCCATAGTAATCAGTGAAGTGTGAAGCAATTCCTTCCTTGACGTACGTCTTCATAGAGATGAAGGCAAAGTTTTCTTGTTGCGCTGTCTGTAGGCAAGCTTCCCTCGTGGGACAGCTCTCCAGCGACCGAAAGATTGCTTGATACAAGGGATCCTAAGACTCGATGAAAGAAAATGATTGGTTACACATGAATCGCAATTCGTTCAATCGTCGAGAACTCAGCTGGGAATATGTATGTTTCTTACGACCTGGTAACAGTCCTTGGTATTCTATGTATCGATCAAGGGAAGAACAGTTACTATAGAGCTTGTGGATGCACGTTCTATATTATTCAGTAAGAATATGGTTTCTACCTCTCTTTTTTAAGCTTTTTACTTAACATTCGGCTCCTGCTGTATTCATTCACAGAAGAATTAGTGAGTTTGTGTACAAAACGCCATGACTATTTTCATAAAATGTTCTACGCCGAATACATTGGAATCCCAAATCAAACTATTACGCTCGATGTGGTAAAGCGTTTAAAAATAATTCGTAAAGTCTCATTAATGGTGCGCTCTGTGAGATCATCATTGTTATGGAAGAGCTGCTAAAACTAACTGAGCAGAGTAAAGTAAATTGAAGTGTTTTTTGACTGTTTGAAAGTTCTGCTGCACATTCATCTTAAGGAAGTATACAGAAATAAACCTATGGTTCATACGAATGTTCTGTCTATGGTGCAATACCTACATCTCATTTGCCAGACATCTTCAAAAGCCTCAATCTGACAACACTGTAGAGATATCTGTGGTGTCAGCAGATACATTCCAAGCCTGTTTCCATTACATACACCAGTTATTGTACATACAGTAGATAGATGTGAACGGTGACTGCCTTTCATCGTTGGTGCAAGAAGTGTAACTGTCTCACCTCATTGGTTCCATAAACAGTGACAACCTCACATCACTGGATCTATGAATGTGACAGCCTCACCTCACTGGTAGCAAAGAGTTGGTAATCAGAACCTCCGTAACTCTCCAGTCCCCAGCGCAAGTCGGACTTGACCAGGTCTTCCAGCGTCTCTAGCGCTGGTGGAAGCAGTGGGATGGTCAGCGATGCCGTCAAGGAACTCACGTACGAGATGGTCAGCACAAAACTGCCGAGGATCCAAACGGCAACGAATATTTGATCCACCAAAGTCCTCGAGCACTTGAGAGTCTGCGTTAGAGAATCAATCGCAGAAGCCGAGCTCGTGAGAAATAGTCTCATTACTTGCTAACGTAATCGCCGCCGACCGAAAGTAAGAATATCATATTCTGGTACAAACAGACGCCAATGAATGTCTATCTATTTACTGCCAGGTTCAAGAAGCTGCAGATTACACGATGTTGCAATCATATTGTTTATTTGGATTTTGTTGTTCATGTATGTACTTCATGCCACTGAATTCAAAAACCACATTCGTTTTGGCGTAGAATCGGTAGTTTTTCATTTATGCCATAAATTCGTAGTTGGTCGTTTTGCCTCTATATCAGGGGTCTGCAAACGACAGCCTGCGGGTCACATCTGGCACTTTAGTATTTTTAATCCAGCCCGCTAAAGATTTTAGGATATTAGACGTATTAACTCATTAACTCATTTTAAGCACTGATGTAAGACTTGTACATGAAAAATTGCAGATCTGCAGCAAATATGTTACTCCAATTTTCATTATTGATATGTATACATCGGGTGCTGACCCGGCCCGTCTGTTAATTTTTTAAAGTCCGTGTGGCACCTGAGTCAAAAAGTTTGCCTACGATTGATCTACACCATACTTAGTGTAAACTCTGACCTGTTTTTGTGACATCATGTTTTAGGAAAAGTCATAGCTTATGTAAAAAATGAGAGTTTTGCATCTTCAATTGGTGACTTTTTAGTCATGAATTGCGCGCTTCCTTTTGCATTTGGGAACAAGAAAAAACCCCGCAATTATCCTAATACTAACACCTTTCTGATAAGCAAATATGTTGAGGATCTTCAAACATTGATTTTTAAAAATTCTTTTTAAAAGAAATGCAAGGTATCCCCTTAGCGATACTTACAAAATCTACAGTTGTTTCCGATTTCACTGATATTGTCCACATTTATAGTCTGTACCATACTTAGTAAAAATCAGTATCGGTTTGGCGAATTCCTGGTTTAGTAATTAGTTATAGCTTAGAAAAAAAAAAAAGACCACGTCATCTTGAGTTTTCCAAGGGTTTTGTCTTGGTTGTGCGATAGCATGGGCACACCACCACTCAATTATTATAATAAAAAACTTACTAATACCTTCCTTTTGTGCAAAAATGAAGATGTTCTGCTAAAGATTTTTTAAGATATTTCAAACACACTGCAAGGTGCTTTAATAGTATTTTTTTCAAAATAAGCTGTTGTTTCCGATTTCACCGGTATTACCAGCATTTATAGTCTATAACGTTTGTTTCAACGAGTGGAATCAAGTAAAAAATTGTGCAACTGGCATCTGTAAGAAAAATAATCGGGGAGCGACTTCATTTACCATGCGGTGGAAAATGCTACACACTTACGTACAAAATGAGAGAAATAAATTAAGATTTTTATGCCACAAGAATATTCAAGGAGAAAGAAATTGGCGCTTGGTTAAAAAGAATCGGATCATTAGTACGCAAATGGCAGCGCCGACAACAATCGTCTGGAAATTTCGGCATTTACGAGACTCTTAATACTGTTACATAAATACTAAAACAGATAAGTATATGGAACTTTGCATGTCACAAGAAGATGCAAAAAGAAAAAAAATCGGCGTCTAGACCAAATAAATCGGGTCATTATTCTGCAAATAGCAGCAGGTGCAAGCTTTCTTGATGCAAAGGTGCAATTTGCTGGTCTTTCATACATCAAAAGACAACAAAACAATTTTGCGTTTCCTTTTTCTCTTGGGAACTGGAATACCATGGTGCAATAACCCTGATACTAATGCATTACTTCTGTGCAAATGAGAGGAGGATCAGGTGAGTTTGATTTTCAGAGAATTTTTCGAAAAAAAAAACTAATTTTTCTAAAATCTTCAATAATTATTACTGAGTTCACAGATATTAACAGCATTCCTAGTCCATGCCCCGCGTTGTATAAATTCAGTGTCAGTTTTCTGAATTCTTGCTTTGGTGTAAGTCCTAGCTTACAATAGTCCTGTGCAAATATGAGGAGGATCGGCTGACTGATTTTTCAAGATAAAAAAAAAAATTCTCAGTGAGTTTTCTAAAATTTACAGTTCTTTCCAATTTCAACCGATATTACCAGCACTTATTGTCCATACTATATTTAGTGTAAATTCAGTAACATTTTGGCGAATTCATGTTTTAGTAAAAAGTTATAGCTTTTTTAAGAAATGAGAATATTGGCGAATTGTTTTGTCTTGGATTTTGTGTTTCCCTTCGCATTTGGGAACGAACTGGAATACCAAGGCGGTAGAACCCTGATAACAATACCTTTCTTTTGCGCAATTACGAGGAGGATCTGCTGACTTTGACTGTGAAGATATCGAGGAAAAAAGCTGCACTGTACCCCGTTAGCGATTTTCCGAAATCTAAACTTGTTTTCCCATTTCACCAATATTATCAGCACTTATAGTCTATATATACCAGTGGTGGACCAACTACGGCTCACGAGCCACATCTGGACAGTTAGACTTTTTAATCCGGCCCACGGAAGGTAGTAGGATCTTAGATGTATTAACTCATTTTAAATATGATCTCCATATACGCAGCAAATATGTTATTTGTTATCTTTGATAAGTATGCATCGGGTGTTGGCTCGGTCCGTTTGTCAATTTTTGAAAGTCCGCGTGGCCCGTGAGTTAAAAAGTTTACCCACTCGTGCTTTATAAAGAAGTGTATTGGTTGCATCTATTCTGATATTGTAATAAAAAATACATCACAATAAGTGCTTTTTCAGATTTTCAGAGCATTTTGGAAGTACAATCTTAGTATCACTATATAAAAACTGACAACTGAATGAAATTAGGAAGTACGAAGCAAAAATGCAGCTCTGTACAGTGAAACTTTTGGTAACTCTTTTTTTCTTTTAGATAATAATTATCTATTGCAGTATTCTTTGACATCTTTCGACTGTTACAGCATCCTATAAATCCTAATCCTCACCATACTCCTCAGCGACATCATCTAAATTTTAAGGAAAAAATCTACGCCGGAGTCGAAAAATGAAATTCCTAGGGCCCATATTCACCCACTTTCCGGATGTTCTCAATTTAATTTGCTAGCATATATTTGCAATGAGTATCCTTGTTATTTCTTCGGAATCCACAAACTGCATTAGGAAATACAAAACAAACCACATTTCTTTGTATCATCTCTCGAATTTTTCAGACAATTAACAGTGCGCTTACTTTGGATCCACTAAATACATGTGCAACCCTTGATCTTTGTCTCAGACAGCTTTGGAAACTGAACAAAATTTTCTTGAAAAGCTGATCCGAATTCTAAGGCCTTTACAAGCTATTTTTCTTATTCTAGTTTAATATGAAGTGGTAGTATTACGAATTTGTTTTTAAAGCTGGAGTCTATCTCAGCAAATTTACTATTAGTAGTAACAGTAGAATATACTGTATAATAGTATTGAAAGGTCGATGATGACGAATCTTCAGTTGCATTTTCGGATTCTACACTGGAATTTGATTAATAAACAGTAACAAAACCACAATAAACGAAACCTTAAAAAAATTGTTACATGGTGTTATTCAGTATAAATATTGCTTGATGCAAGAACCAGCCCACTTTAAAAAGTCTCTTATACACCAAATGTATTCAACACCTGGTTTTAAAATCTAATCTGCAGATTATCAAAACCTGCACTCACTAACTTGCTAACCTGGTTCAAGAAGCCACCAATAAGCAAGAAGTAGGCCCTCAATAGAGATGTGTGTCGCCTCCTGCCTACGCAGGACCACCTCTCCCGATAAAGCTCCTTTGCGTACTTCAAGATGAGCCAGTAAGCGGGACTTCCGAGGACTATAAAAACAAACAAGCTGATCCAGATGGCCGGCTGGAACGGCCGCACGATGGAGAGCCACTGGGGCAGAGGCTGCCCGAAGTGGTGAAGACAGCGATGTAGAATTTTTTATAGAATATATGACTATGACGGAACTTTGATAAACCATGGGGTCCGCTGGCTCATAAACCTTATAACTGTTAATATGACACATTTTGGTTAGCTTCAGTTGAATGTTTTTGTAAAGGTAATATCCAGAGCTTTTGAGCGCTTTAGTTAAGCCTATCTCCAGGAAAGCAAAATATTGTACAGCTAGAATACATTCTTTTAATTGACTTCCTCTGTATTATCGCATAAGATAGGTATCAATCGGCATTCATATAATATGCTGATTGACATGATACTACTTTGTTATACAGATGTGCTGCTGTGATAGCCCTTTATCTCATTCTGTTTGCACAGATACAAATTTCCGAACAATGTTATTCCCACTATAAAGATAAAAATTACATTTTGAAGTAAATTAATGGTTAACTGAGTAAACAAACCACTTTATTTTTATACAAGCATGTAGATCAATGATACAGATCGGCAGCCATGCTCTCCTCTTTGGCCAGTTGGCATATATTTGCAGCACGAACCAGTGTGAGTGGGCTTTCCAGTTAAAGAGTATGTAGTTCAGATGACTTAATCTTTACCCTTTATCTTAGTAAATTGTTAGTATTGCACAAACTGAACTATGCGAGTAAATGCAGCATTTAAGCAAACCTTGGGTTTAGACGTGACAAATATAAGAGGCTCGAAGACATAGCCAATAGTGAAGTCCACTGACCGCTCCCTGTCCGCCGTGATGGTCACCGCCGAAGTGAAGTCGGCCTCCCGACGCTCGATGGCCCCAATAAGGCCACTCCACGACCCATTGGGGTACATCGTACCCCACTGCTCGTCCGCTGGCTCATAAACCTTATAACGGTTAATATGACACTTTTTAGTTAGCTTCAATTGAATGCCTTAGCAAGGGTAATACAGAACGATGGTCTGCACCTNCGCTCGATGGCCCCGATAAGGCCACTCCACGACCCATTGGGGTACATCGTACCCCACTGCTCGTCCGCTGGCTCATAAACCTTATAACGGTTAATATGACACTTTTTAGTTAGCTTCAATTGAATGCCTTAGCAAGGATAATACAGAACGATGGTCTGCACCTGTCTAATTGACAAAGATTAAAGTTAACATTTAGCAATAATTATAGACTTTATCAGAAATATCCGTTGCTTTAATTTTAACCTTTGGTTGCTACCAGCCTCGCTATAAAGAACATTTCGNAATTGAATGCCTTAGCAAGGGTAATACAGAACGATGGTCTGCACCTGTCTAATTGACAAAGATTAAAGTTAACATTTAGCAATAATTATAGACTTTATCAGAAATATCCGTTGCTTTAATTTTAACCTTTGGTTGCTACCAGTCTCGCTATAAAGAACATTTCGGGCTAAGTAAATTCTTCCTCATTTCATCTTCCATATCTCCTCAAATGATCTCAAAGAAGCTGTGTTCAAAATTGGCTGCCCTTAACAGAATTTTCGACAGCGCCAATAGCAATATACAGTTTCAGCAGTTTGGGTGGGTGTTTGGAAGCACAAACTAGCAATTCGGTGCTATCATACGGCAATACTTTAATAACACCACCGCCTAAATAACATAACTAAACCTTGACCAGCAACAACCATCGAAAACATCATTCACATAGTCTTCTATGAGAATCAAATGCCCGGAGCTAAGTGGCCTTAGTCTGATACGCAATGCACCAGCTCTTGCGATTTGCCACGACTTTTGTCTATTACAAAAGCCCAATATCCACCAGCTTGTTCCAATGAATAACAGCTACATCGTACCTCCTGTACAACTAACCGATGTCATACAGTACAACGAATGAGTATCATTATCAACTAGGAGACTGCGAGTTCTAATACAACTCGCGTATTGGCATAACCAATACCACTCGCCCAACAAAAACAGAACGCAACTATTACAAGAGAAATGTTAGTTACCGGAAACGACAATTCTGATTTGCCTGTCTGCTTGTGGCGCATTGCCCCTATGGAGCGTATGGTTGGTTGTCGTGTGGTGCTGCAGGTGCAGCTTTTGTGCTGGGCTATGCCGTAGCAGCGGACTGAGCGTGTCCGCTCTGACTATAGCATATATTTAAAACTCTGTATGCTATCAAAGTGTAAGTTACACTTTCAGTATTAATAAGGTAAACCTTACACTGCTGAAACAGTGACACTTTTCTTATCCATGAACTGTAAAGAAAACAAATTTGGCAATTTATTAAGTGGTTGTTCTCACTGTGGATACGAAATGGATAAGCTCTCATCTACGTGAGTTATGCTCTGGGATATTCAGTACCTGCTACTAACTATTAACTGACCTCATACGTAAAGTTGTACACTGCCGCCATGCTGTCCAGGATCCTGACGTCAATGCAGTCCCTCATCCTTAGTTGATCTCCTTTCTCATCCACAGGATCATACAGGATGAAGGGAGAGTAGAGGAGTGTCACCATCCTGGGGTTGCACCGAAAACTTTGGCGAAAATCAAACGCACTGGCACAGCAAAACTTGTGGGTAAATTTTTACTTTAACTTACAATTTTTTTTTTTTTGGGGGGGGGGGGGGGGGGGTTATTGCTTTCAGCATGTTACTTGGGTCAATTTAAGAAAATTTACATGTATAACGTTTCTGTCACAAGTGCTTAGTTTTTGAGATATTAGACTTTGAAGTTCCCATTGTTTTCCTGTGGGAGAAAATAGCCAATGTCATTACAGGCTTGCTAGCGACCTAAAAAGAACCTAACCAAACCTAAGGTGTAAAGGTGTAAACCTTGCCTAATCTAACCTTGCCTAACCTTACTTAACCTAACCTAACCTTACCTACCCTAACCTAACTTAACCTAACCTAACTTTACCTTACCTAACCTAACCTTACCTAACCTGACCTAACCTGACCTAACCTGACCTAACCTGACCTAACCTGACCTAACCTGACCTAACCTGACCTAACCTGACCTAACCTAACCTAACCTGACCTAACCTGACCTAACCTGACCTAACCTGACCTAACCTGACCTAACCTGACCTAACCTAACCTAACCTAACCTTACCTAACCTTACCTAACCTAACCTTACCTAACCTTCTTAACCTAACCTAACCTTCTTAACCTAACCTAACCTTACCTAAACCTAATTTCGCTTGTATAGGGTCGCCCGGTGCTTTCTCCCATAGAAAAAGAACGGGAACTTCAAAGTCATATATCTCGAAAACTAAGCATTTGCGACGAAAACGTTATTCATGTAAATTGTCTTATATTGACCTAATTTACATAGTGAGCACAATAAAATGATGAAAATAATGTGTAAGTTAAAGTAAAATAATACCAAATTGTGTGGGTTAGATACTCCAGATCAAGTCATTCTAACAACTTTACTTTATACCGTTACACTCTGAAGAAATGAAGACGTTTTAGAAATAACTCAGAAATTAATTAAATTACACCATGATAATCATAGTGACATCAAACATGGTGGTAGGGCAGTCGCGTCATGGAAGATAAAGTAGAATTTTAGCCTTTACCCATGTAAAACTATTTCTTATTCATATTAGTATTTATAAGAGATATTTCTGATAGTAGAGACGTAACTATAGTCAATTGTTTTGTTAGTCAAGAGTTACTGTGCTTTAATTGGATGAGCTTGATTATGCTAAAAATCATAGGTAGAGACGCATATTATACATGTACGAGTTTCGTTAAATGTTGGGCATAAAAACGACCAAAAACTTTCAGCTCCAGAGATATGACGAAGCCTACCTTTTGGCCCCAATTGCAGTTACTATTGTTTAATATATTACCACCGCCATATGAGTTATGTTTTACCGGTGTTTGTTTGTCTCTTATTTTGTCTGTCTTTTAGCGACTTAACTCAAAATGATACTGATGAATCTTCATGAAATTTCTGGGAACTCTTGTAAATGTCACGAGGAATAAACTATCATATTATAAACTATTACATCATAAACAAACTATTATATTCTTGTAACTATCCGTCTGTCGGTTTGTTTGTCTGATTTTTACCAGTTTGTTGTTAGCATTATGTTGATGGGCAGAGGCCTGCGCCTCCAGAGTCCAGCTCTAGTAATATTTCTGTTATGCCCACTTTCCTTCCATTCTTAGACTCCTGCCTGCTAATGACGCTTGCTTTTATTGTTCTTCTTCTTTTTTCTTCACTTGATGTTTCTATGTCCGTTGCTCCAGTGTAGACCCAGTCTCGTTCACGAGTGCCACGTTTCTGTCGACGTTCTGAGTATCCCTTAATTTTCCTCTATTGAAATACCTTTGCAGTGGCTAGGGCGCATAAATTACCATTTATTATTCACTAAGCAACATTGGTCCAAGTTGTTGACATTTATATTCCAGACCTGAAGACATGTTGATTGCTGTTTCGGAAGGGATCAGAGAAGAAAGGCCTGATGCCGACCAACCTCTTCCCTCTCATGGTCCACTCCGCCACCAGCACGGCTCCTGCAGCCTCATCGCAGTAGGGGCAGCTCTCTGCCAGGTCAGAATTTCTTATATTTAATACAGTCCTCCTAACTACACTGTATCGTTTTAACTAAAATCTGTTTATGCGTTACAAATAGGCAAAAGGCATTGTACTGTTCGATCGATAAAGTAATTTCCAAGAACTTTTTCACTCGGTAAGGCAGTTCCAGAACACCTAGAACACTAGGTAAAAATTCTAGAAAGCGCTTCTTCAATAAAAACAACAACTTCAGAGGCGCTAACTGCACGGTGCTCAAGTTTGGTGAGCCGCACAAGATCACGGGATAAGCATCAATGGATAAAGATTTAAAAACCCGAACACCATAAGCACCCGTCTTAATGAATGCATTGCTACTCTATAAAAATTTCATACATTTTACAGGACTTCCTCAGCATATTTGCCTTCACTATAACCAGTAACACCAGCAGAACATTATTTACAGTTTACCTAGATGCCACGGGACTTTTTCAGAAATTTTGCTGCCAACTTAAATCCGCAAATGTCTTAGAGGATTTTTCGCTTTCACAGTGCACGTTATGCGAAAATAAAGAAAATAAATTTTATGCGTGCCTATCATCAGAAAGGTGAGAGACAGACTAACTACATATGTGTGTGTGTCACAAATATTCTCATCTCACGCTGCAATTTATTAGCTTTTCTAGATTTTCCCACTCTATTACAGAATGAAATAATGGATCACTTGGAAAAATATTCTTCAGACTTTTGAGGCTTGTCTAAATAGTTAACTTTATTCAGTAGGCACTATGTGGCGGGATTACGGGATGGTTAATCCAAGCAAGTATTTCTAGGAACGTCTACCTGTCATTAGGTCGTAGACTCACGAAGGTTCCAATAGATTACCATAGACTCAATTAGCTCAGTGACCCTATGAGACAACTTCATTTCCTGCTTATTTCGCTGACTTACCGAGTTGTACTCCTACTGCTGGTGCTTTGTTTTGTTCTTCCTCTTCTTACCCGACTTTCTGTTCCCACGCGTGATGGCTATAGTCTGAAAATTGAAGCCTCCGTTTCCGAGCGGAACGATATCACAGAGGAAAGAGCAAGGGACATATAGTATGCCGACAGAAACGGGGAATCCATGCACGAAGGTGTTCCCACTCAAGATCAACGCGCATGGGAACACCAAGTTGGGAAAGATGAGGAAGAACAGAATAAAGCATGAGCAAGCAGGAGTATGAAATTAGGAAGGAAGCAAAGTGGGCTCGAAAGACAGGCGTCCTGAAGGCCTAGCTAATGGCTGAGGTAACCTTCACGAGCCCCCTGGGGTTACCGGGCCCCATAACATAGGATGGGCGAACCTAACTAACCTAACCCTATGGCCCATCCTATGCCCCCTGAGGGGCCACGCGTGGTGGTCCCGAGTAGAAGCACCCTCGTGAGTGGCATTCATGTTTATTTCAACTGACTGCAGTGGGCGTCCAACGCTCTCCCTCTGTCGAAAAATTATTATCAACATTTATTGGATGTCTTCCAGTCTGTAAATCAATAGCATGTATCCGTTGTGTAAGTGTCCATAGTGAGCGGCATCAAATAGCAATGGCTAATTAATCGCCTTAACATTTCTGATCGGGTCCACTTATGGGAAGGTCTTTGTAGTGGTCAGGAAGCCTCAAACTAAACAATATTTTAATACGTGACTGAGCTAGCTAACTAGCTGAACACTTCACGATAGGTGACTAATGCACTGCTAATTGTAGCACCAACCTCTGACATCCACAAACTATAGCGACTTTGTATGCACTATTCATTGTTCTTGGGCAGCATCTATATTATAAAATCTATTGTAACGGATAGTGAAATTCGGTGGGTTCCATACAATGATGCCGCTATTATGAGTACAGTGCACGGTGAAAAAAAATCCGTTATCTCGCCAGTACGGTATACACGAGCGTGGGGTTGATTTCGTCTTTATAATTTAACATTTTAATGCGTCTCTAGTCTAGGGAAGTTTCCGTCTCATGACACTAACGTTGGTCATTTTTTATGCGCACATGAATGCAATAGAGTAGTGGTTAACACGTTTTTGCCAAATGCCTGGTGAAGCGGCCCCATAGGCGGGTAACCGGCAAAAGCCCCGCTTTCTCTTGAAGCTATATTCGAGAGCTCTATTCATTTATGTGAATACAGCGTATTTAAGTAAACTAAGCTATATTGTGCTAAGTAAAATTTGACCCAGTATTTGCATAAGCGATTCTGGTTTGCAAGAACCTCTGAAATAGTAATGTGAGGTTAAGTTAGATTTAGCTAGGTGAGCTTAGGTTAGGTGATCTTAGGTTAGGTGAGTTTTGGTTAGGTAAGCTTTAGCTACGTGAGCTTTGATTAGGTAAAGCGAAGTTGGCTAGGTAAGGTTAGGTTAGGTAAGATCAGGTTAAGTGAGATCAGGTTAGGTTAAGTTAGGTGAGGTTAGTTTGGGTTGGTGAGGACTGCGAGGTTAGGTAAGGCTATACCTATCCACAAGAGCCTAATTTTTACATTTTGAACTTGTTCTACGTCCAAAAATCGAATATCTCGAGTTATCCCTATCCAAGAAGCAAAGAGCGTGAGAACTCACGGGTAAACTAGCATCAAAAAGTGACGTCTTTAATCATGTCAACAGCAATGAATGCGCAGGCTGAGCTGCCTATGAATATTTTATTCAATTGCGCCTGAAAAATCGTCATCAATTGCTAATTTCAACTCTTGAGCAAGTAAATAAAAGATGATAATGTACACTAATTTAACAGGAAACAATTACACTAGGAAGCAAATTTTAACTTCCTCTGTTCGACTTGAGAAATGTTGGTGTACGTCATTAATTTTGGTGCGCTGAATCCAATCTGTGCATAGATTTGTCCTAGCACGTAAGGTTTTTTAGATATTCATACTAAACTTTCTGGTAGGAGTAGCATAATACGATACGTCGGAAAATGTTGCCACTGGGCGTTCTGTAGGAATAGCACTGATGAAATAAATACAAGAAACAACGAGTTATTGCTGGAAAATGGGACGTGATGGACAAAAACGGTCTTCAGATGAAGATTAACATAGTGGAACTGATTCAGGTATAGGTGAAAGAACTCCCGTAGCAAACTGCTTGTTGACATGCAGTTTAGCATGAAACATATTTAAACATATCACCGTATTCGTTGGACTTAATTCATTCAATCTCCCGCTCCTCGCTGGCCAGCTACTTGAGTTGCACCCATTCACAAAACACGATAAGATAATTGTTGTCAAGTACCTGAAGTTTGAGCAATAAATATTCATATGGTATCACTCGCTTCAAGAATATAACAGTAACTACAATTTTGGTTGGGATTACGAGCCCAAGCTATGAAGGCGTGAGGTCCGACCCCTCAATTATGTGCTTTGACTCGTCGCGTCGGTGTGACGTAATTTGGCTACATGCGGTGCGGTCACGGCTAAATTTTATTTTAGCCCATAGAGTCCTACCGGTACGTAGCTATCACTCTTCGCTTTCTGGGCCTATCACGTAAAAAATTTTTATGTACAAAAAGTCAGGTAATTACACAAGGTTTCAAGCTATTACGAAATGTTAGGTGGGCGAGGCATGCTTTTCTCTTAATTAATCGCTGTTATGAAAAAAAAAACCTCCAGGTATAGTTAGATGTGGTTGAGTGAGCTTAGGTGAAAAAGTTACGAACTCATAAGTCAGGTTAAATTAAAGAAGCTAGGTAACGTTACGTCAGAATCGGTTTTGTTTAGTTAGATGCGGCTACTTGTTAGATTAGGCTGTGTTGCAAAAAGCTAGGTTAGCTTAAGGTAGGCAAATGCAGTACAGTATAACTGGTAAATATGTAGTTTAGTGGGGTCCAAAAAACGACCCTTTTATTTCCCATTTAGTGTATTTTGGGCTCAGAAATCAGAATCTGAAGTCCGTTTTTGGAAGTCGGACCTAGTTATGGAGTTATAGGAAAAAATAAACCAGATACTGATAAAATCCTTACTGTAGCATACGACAATGGCGGTTCCGTGGAAAACCGGGGTTTTTGTGTGGGATGGCGAGGGAGGGATTTAGGGCCAAAAAAACTAGGGGAAAAAAGGATAAATCTGACAAAACATTAGGGCAAAAATCGAAAAAAGTTACCCTAAAAAAGAAAAATACATATATAACACTACAATTGGTGGTTTTATTTACGGAAAAGCTACATATTACAATTTGGTTGCGTTTCCACTCCACTCTAGGGCTGTAAACCCAGCTGCGGTAGATAAATTAATATCTTAACGCGCTGAGGCTGCTACTCCCTGGGTTTACAGCCCTAGAGTGGTGTGGAAACGTAGCCAAATTTTAATATGTTGCTTTTCCGTGAATTAAACAGCCAACTGTAGTGTTGTATAGCTATTTTTCTTTTTTAGGTAACTTTTTCGATTTTTACCCTAAAGTTTTGTCGGATTTATCCTTTTTTCCCCTAGTTTTTTGGCCCTAAATCCCTCCCTCGCCATCCCACACAAAAACCCCGTTTTTCCACGGATCCCATATTGTCGTATGCTATAGTAAGGATTTTATTAGTATCTGGGGTTTTTTTCCTAGGACTCGAAAACTACGTCCGACCGCCAAAAACGGACTTCAGATTCTGATTCCTGAGCCCAAAATACACTAAATAGAAAGAAAAGAGTCGTTTTTTTGGACCTCACTAAACTACATCTGTATCTACCTTTTCTTTTTTTACTTATTTTAATATAACTTCCTTCAAAACAACTAAGTATGGGCGATGAAAATTTAATGTACATTAGGAGGTAAACGGGACTTTTTTTTACCGTGGCCGGCTTTTCTCCGGGTGGCTTTTTTCCGCCGGGGCTTTTTACCTACAGGGGCTTTTTTCCTCCCGGGCTTTTTTCCTATACCCCATAGGACAGAGGTGGCCAGATTCTGTTTTATAAGGTGTACAATAATGAGAGGCACGGCTTGTATTCTGCTGTTCCTGCCCTCATGGTCTTTAAGAGAATTACATGTGCTGTTGTTGATGCGCACTCCTTCACTTTGGAGACGGTTCGGAGCCGAACGCGTCAATTCAAGCAGGTGTTTCCTGCCCTGGCTCGGTTCGGCTTGGAATTCATTGCTGGCATCTGCTTTCGATAGTGTAGGCCTGCCGACGTTGAAATCAGCTGTTAATGACTTTGCACTGGTTTTTCCTTGGTAATTTTTCGAGCTTCTCGGTGTTGCATAACGCTTCATTTGGGTTGCACTTCCTGCCCGTGGTGGCCCGAGGGTTTCAATAATACGTAATAATTATAGTACAGTAATAGTGCGCACGTATTTTATAACTTTCAGCGTCCCAGCCATTGTTACCAGTCTATAAAATAGTAAGATATGTAGCTGCTGTTTCCTCGGCTTCAGAGATGTCAAGAGTGATATATCACCACAACCCTGAACTAGTGGAATTTTTGTGGCAAAGACAATCCACTGTGTACGTCGTTAGCATGTCTCACCGATAGTTTTTAGTTTACTATGATGTACCTAGACACGTACCATAGATGTCATACGCTCTCTTGCTCGAAGAAGGCACAATCAGTAACACATAAAATGCCTTTTGTAAGGTAGAATGTTGACTGATGGTGGTGATGGTGTCTCCTTCATGGGCGAGCCAAACGAAGTAACGAGCCGTGCCAGGGTACCAGTCTGTATGGAACGGTAACAAACAAATTAGATAAAGATACTGTAACTATTTTGAACCACCTACTGTATCATTCTCGTTTTGGCCTCGAAGCTATCGTGAATGTAGAGACTTCTTTTATGTATAACGTAGGGTCAAACTTTAATGCCTCTTTTTGTACTTGTAACCTCGGGTTAGTGCTACCATCATTTGTATCTAACGCTTGAAGAGGCACCTTCGTTGTAGTAGGTCAGTGGAAACCTTGAGCAGCACTCTCCACAGCTTCGAACACCTTTTCCATGACTTATGCAATCTGTGCCCTATCGAGTGCGATATGTCAGAACCTAAACCCTTCTGCAACTCATATTTTTGCAGTTGTCCCATCGGCTGTGGTTTTCCATTAGACGTCATTAATTTCAATTTTTGTCTTAGCATAAAGGTAGTAGATCGGAGTGGGCCGGGGGATGGACCTGTTAGTCTCTGTAGAAACCTATCCATATACCCATATCCGTAACACTGGTTTATGTATTATATTTTTTAACCCTC
Organism: Parhyale hawaiensis; assembly: GCA_001587735.2. Taxonomy (NCBI): domain Eukaryota; kingdom Metazoa; phylum Arthropoda; class Malacostraca; order Amphipoda; family Hyalidae; genus Parhyale; species Parhyale hawaiensis. The sequence continues at coordinate 9,533,086 of LQNS02277217.1, forward strand.
CTATGAACGCTCCTCTGCACAGCTTAAAGTGTCATTTCTCGTAAAGAACCAAGCACTGTCAAATTCTGCTCTCGATAAAAGGTCGAAACACTAAACAGTAGGCTCTAAATAATTCATTGAAGGTAGAAACCGAGGTATCCTCTCTTGCAAGTCAGTACAATTTCTACCTACTCCATTGAGCAGTGCCATAATGGGCAAGTTGGGCCGAGAGTGAGAGGCAGAAAACCGAAAACACCACCTGTCACTTACCAAAATGATCTAGAAGGCACTTGCTACAGTAAACAAATCAGAACTTCTCTTGAATATCATAACGATAATTTTAAATCTAGTATCTTCGTATGGGCAATGATCGAGAGTGTGCATTTTGCGTTACGATGTGTTAAAACTGTCTTAGATATACAGCAACTTAAAGCTGATACCTCTACCTGGCATTGGTCTAGAGGACCAATGTTGTACAACAAGTCCGTTAAGTTTCATTTAAGTTTGCGATCGCAGTAATTCTAAATGTTACCAAAACTTGGTGAGACTACAGTCAGGGAGGCAAATTGGCCAGTGTAAAGTCTCCAAAATTCCAGTTTTATCTGTTCTTACAGCAAGTGTAGCGAAAACAATATCCGTACCTGATGGAGCAATAGTCGAATAGGCACGTTCTGCTGCAGCCAGAGGAAGCAACAGGATGTACGCCACACATGTTTCGTCTGAGTTTCGAGTCCTGGGATGGACGAGGGTGCCATACGACGGTGCTTCGGTGGTTGTCAGACCGTCTTCGGAGAACAGCAGCACAGCCATGCCTTCTGTCTCCAATAACTGCATAAGAGTAAAAAAACTTAACATTTAGATCTTCCGTCTCAATAGTCAATTGAGTAACGGTAGGCCTCGAGAAAATTGAGGTTTCAGTGCCGTGTGGAAAAATATTGGGACAGCATGCATTCTGTCGCTATTAACAGAGAAACCTCTACTTATCCCCGACTGTCATTTGCTCCCTAATTGGCCCGATATTAATGTCCTACATCAGTAAGACGCTACTTTAGACGCAATTTTTGTTAAATGACAATAATATTTCAGTAGAAATTTATTTCATTTTGAATGCGAACGAACTAGTTTTGCCTAGCATATAGGGGAATTACGCAATTGCCGAACTAACCCTATTTTCGAACAAACATCACTATTTGAAAGGTGCTTTACCCAAGCCTATCAAATAATGACTGTTTGTTCGGAAATATGATTAGTTCGGCAACTTGGTAATTCTCATAAAATACAAAAAATCAAACTGTTTTGCTCAGAACACTGAAATCGTAACTGTTGCTACATTTTAGTGCTTCTAATAATCATTATGTTGTTAGTCTTCATAGCTTACACACGACTCACTGTGTGTTGTCCCTCATTTTTGTATGAGTAATAGTCACCATGGATTTCATTCTGAGTCAGAGAAGGTCATGTACCTCGGGTTTCAGACTGATTAATTCTACAAGAAGACGACTCGCTGTGCGAGGAAGTGGTGTCCTTCGGGTTTCTATATACAGTAGACTGTTCTTCTACATGGGCTCGACTCGTATGCGAGAGGGTAGTATCCGTGGAACAACCTTGGGTCAGTGAGAGGAAGCATTCGTTCAGGCAGATCTGGCTTGGCCTTTACTAGGTAGTTACGTCACCATCGGTTTGTGGATTAATATCGAAGACTAAATAAAGGCCGCCTTCTAGGAAAGTACTACTAAACTTCAAGAACTTCTGGTTGTGTAACATAAATCGATAGATGGTGCAACATATCTCGATAGACTGTGCAACATATCTCGATAGATTGTGTAACATATCTTGATAGATTGTGTAACATATCTCGATAGATTGTGTAACATATCTCGATAGATTGTGTAACATATCTCGATAGATTGTGTAACATATCTCGATAGATTGTGTAACATATCTCGATAGATTGTGTAACATATCTCGATAGACGTATTCATATCTAACTACCAAATTTATTCCCGCTGGGAGTGTACCCAAAATCGCATTATTAGCTACATTTTACTAACTTCGATGCAAACTCAGATTAAATCTAAAGTTTTCATTTTTGTGTGTAAATTAATCAGCATGTACCCCGCTTCCTGTGCTTAGGTCGACAAATGAAGTACTATTGGCACGTTCCACACAATGATCTTTTATCACAAATGGGTTAATACTAATAGGATAATTGCCTGAGGACCTTAGGCGATGCTGCTGCTGCTGCTCATTAGCTTTCAATGTGACTTCAGGGTTCGTTTTTTTTTTTTTGCCTGCTATCTGGCGAACTGTAAGAATGAATCTGAATAGATAATTCATGCCATGCTACGAAACCGTTTGTAATTTTTCCTCTAATTAAACTTTTGCCCTTGCAGCGACCAGCTGTTGCTATTAGTATTGTCATTATTGTTACCAGTGGCCCACTCCATCATTAAATGACAAGAACAAAATCATTACCTTGGCGAAACCCCACCCCCACCACCCTATGTTCTTCTGACTTCTTCGTGGTTCCATTTTCATGGAAATCTTTCCCTTTTCCATCCTCGAAAGTCTACTCAATGCGTGCATCATGCGCTGAGAAAGAAATATTTGCAGTGCGAAAGAAGAACACTAGCATCTATATGCCAGTAAGTACAAGCATTTCAATACATGTTATTTCAAATCTTTAGCAGAGCAGCGCTCACCTTGAAGTTCACCAGAAGAATTTTTTCCCATCAAATGTTTCAGCTCTGGTCGGAAACCCCAACCAACCAAGCATACGGGCAAGTAACTTGCAAACTGTATTTTACGTATTATAGAGAAGCTTACTAGTTTATAAATCACTGCAGTGAGCCGAAACCGATACTGTATAGACGACAGTGTTTTTGTGTGTGTGTGCGTCTGTGTGGTCGCATTCTGCGCCCCGGGGGTGCAGTATTTGTTCGAGGCTAAGAACTCAGTTTATGTCAGCGTGTTTTAATCTTGAAAGATGTTATGCTACAGGTTGTGGGCTTCCGCAAGAACTTTATTTTTCTAGGACTAAGAACCTCTCGACGCACTGGAAGTCAGACAGTACTACCAGAGCCCTGCTGTCTTACTCATCGCATTAGCCTTGGCTGGGCTTTCATGACGCGTTTATTGTTGCGTCCACCTTCCCAATCGATAATGTTATGACATTTTCCCGATGTTAATCGGTCTTTCCCTCTTTATACTAGTAGACATAGTATAGATTCTCGTAATTTTCCTGTAGGGAATGCGGTCGTCTCTCTCTCTCTCTCTCTTTTTTTTTTTTCTCTGCTGACAGTCTTTTTTGTGTGCATCTTCTTTTTTCTCGACTTGCTGTTCGCATCCGCGGTGTTTGTCCGTGCGTTGGCTGTTGCTTGTTTCCTCGACATACAACATGTCAATCATTTTTCCTCCCTTTAACTCGACGTGTGGCTAGTGTGGTTCATGCTAGCCTATATAATAATTAAAGTGATTTAATATTAACCGCTGTCGTACAGAACAAAGAGCGCATCACTTTCCCATCTACTTTGATGTGGCCATCCACAGCACTGAGAATAAAATACCTACTATATTGCCCAGAGTGTAAGTCATGTTCTCTTGGTTACGAACTGCTGACTGCCATTGGCACCATTGTAGGAATTTTTCATTATGGGAAACCTTCCTGAAACTTTTACCTATTATTAATGGTCATGTGCACAGTGTGTGTCTAGGTGTGTGTGTGTGTGTGTATTTGAATGATATTTTGCCAAGATGTTGATACTTTGGAAAACATTCAACTGTTAGTATTAGTTCTGTGCATACAGCAAGTGGAATATTGCGAATCTGTAATAGATATTGAGTAAAATCGTGATGAATATTATAAATATTGGAAGTTCGTTTAAAATATGTTAAGTACAACATGTCACAGCTTAATATACTGTCCCAAGCCTATGTGCTATGAGAGCATTATATTGATAATAATTGTAAATAAACAATGCAGTTGCTAATAAGCCTAACGGTGTTTACCATTCAACTCAGAAATATCTTGTTATCTCTCGAAGTTATTATACTGTAAAAAAATGACCTTAGCCGAAGAGAACGTTATTTTCTAAGAAAAAACTGATTCTTCCTGGGATATGAGGAGTTAAGTGGGAAAAAATATTATCCGAGAAATAAATACGTTTACAAGGAAGTGAAATGTTAATTTATCGGCCTAAAATTATCAGTTCATCATGGGGATGAGTGTTAGTTTTGTCTGGGTACAAAACATACATTATAGGAACAAATATTTTAAAAATAATAATTTATAGGGAAACTCATAATTTGTCAGGGTGAAATGCAAGGTCGATTCTCGTTAATGCATGGGTCCATACATCTGGTCCAGCTGATTTGGCAACTACATATAACTTACTGGTCATCAAAAGCAAAGTTAACTACTTTAGGTACTGTAAGTCTGTGCTAAGATATTGCTACTAAGCACACTTTCCCACGTATTGTTATTTTTTCTCTTGATTGTAATTACGGAAGTAAATTAGATAAAACAAAATTTAGTTTTACTCCGAACGAATCTCATATTTCTTACAAAGTGAACTATTGATATTGTTACGAAAAGCTCTGACTAAACGTATATATATTTTTTTCACGTAAGAATGACGGATTACTTTAGGTACAGCATTTAATTTTATTCCAAATAATTTTTTACCTGCTGCAAAATGAACTATTGATACCCCCACGAAAAGCTCCGACTCATCACTTTGCAACATAATTATTTTTTGTCCTCAGATAAAAATGAGGGATTACTTTAGGTATAGCATTTAATTTTTCTCCCAACATATCTCTTACCTCCTGCAATACGAACTCATCTTGCGGCGTGGCGGAGGTGGTACGACGAGCAGTCACCAAGATGGTGGTGCATTCCGACAAAGTTTCATTTATTAAATCTCTCACAACTGCCGCCATATTTTTGACCGAGTAAAGATCGTCACTATGTTCGTTCGGGTCCGAGAAACTCATCCTGTCTACAGTTTGTCGTCTGTAACGATGCCGTTTCCCGAATCCAGTCGACAACTGGTCACGTAGAGCTGTTTCAGAGGAAAGTTTTCCATAGGTAGGACGAGTCGATTGGTTTGAGAGTGGAAGAAATTGATCGCTGATTTTCGTTGAGAAAACGGGAAATGGTAAGAGCACTAGTGAGGTGATGAGAAGGCGATGCAGACAATTTCCTTTGTTTTGCGGCCTCATCTTGAAGGATGGACTTTTTTCAAGACTACGCCGGTGACGGAAAATGACAGGTCTCTGTAATTTCACTCTTCATTCATTTCAGAAACTACAGCATTCCCATTTAATTTTAATATTAGGCACGCGACATATGAATAGGTACGGCACATAACATTTTCTGAAAAGGCAAATATATCTAAGGATATGTTACAATTTCAATTTAATAAAATATGTAAATTGAAAATATACCGAGCACGTTGGTATTGCATCCCTATATTTTTATGGGTTAGTCTGTAGATATGCTAAGCGCTTTCATTAAGTTTGCGATATTTCTTATATTATTATTAAAACTTCACGCTTGAGCTCCCACTGACAGGTAATACAACCCATGAAGCACATTGCAATATCTGGAAACCAAAAACGCTGCTAAAGGAAATCCAGTAAAAAGTCATTAACAGCTGACTTAAACGCCCGAAAGCCGATGCCGGCAACAAATTTCATACCTAGATACTGTATATGATGACTGGACTTTCCATTTGGTTTGGTGTTACTCGTGAAAAAAAAATGATAATTTTCTTTAGTATTCGAAACTTTGTTATCATATGTAAGTCAAATCTTTTCATTTTTCCATGCCATCTTTTATAGTTACGGGAAAACACCCACATATAACTGATTCGACAGAACTTCTCAACATAACCGTTGGTACCTTCACACCACCCGTCCGTAACTCTGTCTCATAAGTTCAACGGTTCGGTCACTTTATATACATCAGAACCTGCGTGCGGGGTCTGATTGCTTTACCACGCCCTGTTAAAGTGCATTACAATTGCATACTCCTTATACCTTCGAAATGATAGGATTTTTGCGTGATAGGTGCTGAGAAAATTCTTTTAATCACTGCCCAGAACTAAAGAGCTTCCTACATCGCTGCTCAAATATAATTCTTTCCTCGAGACAGTTTGACTACTGAAGAATTCAAAATTGGACTGATGAAAAGATCAAGTGGTGATAAGTCCTACTATTGAAAAATTTAAATTCAGTTGACAAAAAATTTTGAATTCGACTAAGGAAAAGTTCGAGGTCGACTAATGAGTTGCTCGAACCACAGAAGCGCGGGGGCGGATATTGATGGGCGAACGCTTAATATGCGCATTACATAGGCATTACGATATTATTTTCTAAGTTTTACCGTGCGAGTAATAGGTCGTTCGAGTATTGCAGTCACCACTGGACAAAAAAAATATCAAGGTGACGGAAAAAAGATTACGTAGTTCAAATTCTATTAAACTTTATATACGTTTCAGGACCTGTCCGATCAACAGTGTTCAGTAAAACGTAGTACATAGAGCGGTGAAATATCTAATTTTTATTCTATTTTTAGTGCGTATTAGTAGACGTCGCTTACCACTGGACTCTTGCGGGCATCAGCGGCCTCCGGCCTTCATTACTCCTCTTGCCTTTAATACTCCTCCAACCGTCATTACCCCTCCGGCCTTTATTAATTCTCCGACTTTTGTGAATCCTGTGGCCCTTATTACTCCTCTCAATTTAGTACTCCTCTAGCCTTTATGACTCTTCCTGCCCTTATTACTTCTCCGGCCTTTATTACTCCTTTTGCCCTTATTACTACGACGGCCTTTATTACTCTTCCGACCTATTCTAGTTCTTCAGCCTTTCTGGCTTCTTCGTGCTTTTTACTCCCCCGGCCTGTTTTACTTCTGTGTCTTGGTGCAGGTGGCCGCAGCTGCCCACCTCTGCTGTATATGGATGCACTGTACAGAAGTAGGCTCGTCTTGTAACTTGACCTACCCTTATTAATAACAATCTTTACTATTCACTTGCAAGGGCTTCTTCATAGTAGGAACAAAATAAGATGAAGAAAAATTATAGGAAAATAACACAGTCTGGTACAAATAGTGGGCGGTTTCCATAAGATAGCTGCATATGTAATTCCCTAGGGCGAAGCCAGGGCGAGGATGTAGAGGTAACCATGGGGTGTGTGGCCCCACGGGCAGTGCTGTTCGAGGCTTGATGACTGCCAGATTATTATCACTGGGAGCTGTGTTGTATTGCGAGCTGTGTGCTTCCACGAGGACTCTGGTTTATGTTGATCAGAGTCCTGCATGTATTAACACAGCCAATGTGAATAGAGACAAGCGAGTGTTCTTTCGCGTGACCTAGAGAACGCCAAACGTGACGTCATGGTCTGTCGCAGCCAATCGCGCTTGGACGTATTCCTAACCACGAGACGGCGGTTCCTTATTTGTCTGTGGCATTATGCGTGGGTGTGGTTTGACCGCGTGGTAGCCGAAGAACAGTGGCTGTTATGGGATCAGACCCCTCAGACACACGCCGTGGAGGCCGAGCTATGCTGTGGGCCGTGATGCGTACTCTGCTAATCATCTACGACTGATGCGTTAGCAGCTACGGTGGTGCGACATCAGCTACTGCTGGTGCGTCAGCCGCTGTGCCGGTGCGCCATTAATTGCGGCTGGTGAGTCAGCCGCTGTGCCGGTGCGACAGCCGCTGTGCCGGTGCGACATGAACTGCGGCTGGTGCGTCAGCCGCTGTGCCGGTGCGACATGAACTGCGGCTGGTGCGTCAGCCGCTGTGCCGGTGCGACATGAACTGCGGCTGGTGCGTCAGCNGCTGGTGCGTCAGCCGCTGTGCCGGTGCGACATGAACTGCGGCGCCGCTGTGCCGGTGCGACATGAACTGCGGCTGGTGCGTCAGCCGCTGTGCCGGTGCGACATCAATTCCTATAGCTTTTAATATGCCTCAGCCCATCAACACCGCTTCTAAATTGACAATAATGACTCAATTACCTTCATCTGCACTTTGCGTGTCGCACGACATCCGTTCAGCAGTAATAATAAGCCGCTCAATTGAGCGTTGCACGAGTAATCGCTTCAGTGAATAACTGAAGCAAATCGCACTTAATCAGCTCTGTATAATTCACTCTTGTTAATTGCTGTGTCTAAAGTCTGCAAAATGCGATCAGTGAGGATTATTTGCTTCTGTGTAGCTCAGCTTTAATTACTGTTGTTCTTCTTATGTTTTTAGCAGTCGTCGGTTTCCTGATGCATCCTGCATTCGCCAAAAAATTTTGTAATTTTATAAAGCATTGTTGTATACACAGGTGCAAAAGGGAAGGATTAAGTTACTAGGGAAGCATAACGATAAAAAATTGAATTAAAAAACAGGGATACGGGAGTAAGAGCAATTCCCGTCCAGCAAAAAAGTAGGAATTGGCGGATACAGTAAAACTTGTGCTTCTGGAAAATGAAATTAATGTTCACAACTCTATCTCAAACCAATAAATCCCGGCTCCCCCCTCCCAAAAATGAGCTTTGTTTTTAACAACAAAAACACTGGGATTTGCTGAGTTGAAATATCGACTAAAATATCGTTTATATGCGTTTAGTAGATGAACGCCAGACAGCCCGTTTTGTGGTGAACATCGTAACAACAACATTCATCACACTTGATGCGCTGTAGGTACCGTATAGAGTTTTGGAAAAAACGCTTCCCAAGAATAGGCTCGTATTTGACAATCCCTACGGGTATAATTATGGAATCAGTCTATTAATATTTTTTTATACTTTTTCCTATTTTTATAAGTAAAACAAGTGCAGCAACGAAAGGGTCACGGGCCGTCTAGAACAAATTAAATCTTCAACGAAAACATTATTAGCTCTCTCACTTCGTTCGCGAGTGGTAAAGAGATTTTAGAAAAAGTAAATATATTCCGTCGTATCTGTAGCACTTCAAGCTTCCGACTCGCCATGAATCATAATCATCAGAAAAAAACATGTAATAAAATTTCACAACAGTTGAGGCGAAGGAGATCTTCAAAGTATCCTACATATATACAAGAAAATATTGAAATAAATTTGTGCTAGGTTCTGAAAGTTATGTTATGGTTTGTCACTCTGCACCTAGTGGATATAAGTCTACATATTATTGCTTGGTTTCATGCTGCTGCTAATCAACTACTATTGATACGTTGGCCGCTATGCTCGTGTTACATCAACTGCACCTGCTGTGTCGCTCTGGGTGTAGATGCCTTCGTGTTGATTTTTTTCTACATCGCATAATCTATCAACAGTAATAGAAGTTCGCGCTGTTTGCCTGCATCATCGTTGAACATTCATCAAATATGGCGTTTGCCAATCGGAAATCTATAGGCTTTTATCGCCTGTCTAGGGGAATATAGTGTAGGGTATCGGATAATAACGGATTGTTGCCTATAAATTTCTCATTGGGAATTACAGCTCGCTATAGAGAAGCGAAAGCAGCGGTGTGTAAACGACTCCTTGTATAAACGACTGTTGTCATGGAACTTGGGCTATACTGCGGGCTGTAGGTTTCTGCGTGAACTCTATTTTATTCTCTTAATCCCTAACCAAAGTCGCATATTTCGTGCCGTTTTATCCGTGCATTGCAGACGCGGCAAATGCACTGAGCGGGTTCGCTTATTAAGGAGCCAGCTCGAGCTGCTCAATTATTACGTTCTCCATATTACGAGCGTTCAGTTAACTCCTCTCTACTGAACTAACGTAGCCCGATTAGCCATAAGGTATCGGTCGCCTCCACAGCGTTATCGGCTTGCGGTTAACTGCGGTTGTTCAATCCAATATGACAAATCGAGCGCTCATGGCTAAGGTTTCGAATACTCTTTGAAGTTTACAGAGTTGGAATTCACCATCAAAGTGAGCACATCGAAGGCATATTATGTCACTTTTATGATCAGTTCTCCGGGAAATTATGATAATAATTCCACTTAATTTCCGGGGAGCTGTTCCTTTTTCAAAAAATTCCCGATAACCTTCACCTATAGTACTGTGGTTAGTTACCGGGAATTTTCGAGAATTGAAACCAATTCTCTGAAAATTCCTTGAAATGCTGATCCAGCTTTCCAAAAATGGAACCTAAGTACGAGCACGTCGGACCAAAACAACAGTCTTGTGCACAGCCCACGTGCTGTGCGACTGAAGCTTCCAGAACAAGATTGTTTGCCGGCTTTAACGAAGCGAAAGCTGTATCGGTGACAGTCTTGTGTGTGTCCGGAATAGCGCGTGTCCCGCAAGCAATGTCTGTTCGATGCGTTCTGCCTCTCATATTATTGTCGCCAAAGGTTGAGCTATGCTTGGGCTGAAAGTACCGGCGAGAGCTCTAATTGAAGATTGCGTTGTTCACGCTCGTTTCTATTCAAAGCCGAACCTGAAAGATGCGCTGCTATATAGAAGTTCAAATATTTTCGAATTTATAATTTTAACGATAATTTTACTAGTACGGCAAGCTGTGCCAGAATGACAAACTCTATTAGGTGAAGCGGGTATTGTTATGTAGGTGCTGCATTCAAATTGTTATCAAGCTATACCTATCAGAATTTTTTACCGCTTCAGAATTAAGCTAAAAAGTGATGTCAACTTCTCGATATACGAAAATTCTATTCGGGATAGTGCTCCTACGCCCCCATGCACCGACCTAGCAAAAGAATCACTTTAATTAACGGAGCCTCCCACTACCGTTTTCTTTTTGACTCGATCCTATCTATTCGGGCGAGTGAATGTGAAGTGTTTGTATTTATGACGCACCAAATTTCTAGTTTATTTTTAATACTCTAATGCAGAATGTAGGTAGTTATTGCACTATTCGCAGGCTAACTTCCCATTCATTAAAATATTCTTTAGTGAAGTGTATGTAGTTATGGCAAATTATACCCTGCCACTTTTTTTTTTTTGAAATGTTAAGGTTAATAGCATTCATTCAAGTTCTGTGGGTACGAATATACATGCAGTTAAAATTTCTCACTACATCTTATAATATCAAGCTAATTTTGAATTAACGTTTATGCAACATTCAAAATTAATTTGAAAAATTAAAAATACTACGTTTCAGAAGAAGTATCAATTCATATTCAAAAATAGCCGAAGTTCAATAGAACAACGCACCCGCATCACGTCGAGCACTTCACCAAACTGACGGAACAGCATCAACTGTGTCCCATGCAGCGAGTCTTGAGTTGTTTATCAAAAAAACATTTGTCGACGTGAATATTGGCAGTTCAGTCACGCAAGCAGTTACCTTTCCTCACTTTGCTTCATACCGACAGTTAATGGTCCTTTGTGTGTGACTGCATAGCTAGTAAAGTCATGGACTGTGACAAAGGCCTGCTGTATATATAGCAGACCTTGAGCGTGACGTAAATGTTCATGGTTGCATAGTAAGAAATTGGCTACCATCCATTAAGATTGTCCATTGTTCATGTAATTTGCTGTATTGCAATTGTATGCGGTCGAGCCGTAGTAATCTCATGAAAAAGAAATTTATTATGATAAACTATATGACACACCCACAGAGAGAAAATTAGAGCAGGAATTTGCATGACAGTCATCGACATTACCACGGATACAAGACGCTAGCTATAACGTCGAATGAGAAATAAGTTTCTTCTGCGAAATGTTACTTACAAGTCATTTGACACGGCTCACTGCAGAATATTAGTGTTGAAGCTATTCTTTATGGGTATCCATGAGCATTGCCTTCGGCAAGCGGAAGAATTTCTGATAACCCAAACAAAATTTTTGGCTATCCTACAAGCTGTTGTACCTACCCCTTTAGCTTCTGGGACGGCCGAAAATTCTGCTAGGGTGTAGAACCCTAGCAGAATTGGCCACAACGAATAATCTATGCGTTCTCCAGTATAATCAGTATAGTCCCACTGGGCCCAGTACTTTTCCTCAGTACTTAGCCCATAACGCTTCCTCAGCATAATGAATGACATAGTAAGTCGATGGCAATTTACCGTTCCTTCTTTCTTTAAGGATGACACACGCATATTAGCTGGGATGCAGCCAGTGTCTGACGTACACCAGCTAGATTTAAGCAGTATTTTTCGATGACCACGGGACAGTGAGGTTGTCCGCAGATGTTTTTATGCTGTTTTTGCTGCCTGTGTTGGAGTATTGCTCACCGGTCTGGGCTTCATCAGCGCACAGCCAGCAGGCTGTGCACTGATAATAATCTGGTGAACCTGTCCCACAGGAGAAGGGTGGTCGAGCTCTGTATGTTTTAAAAGTAGAGCCCGGATTTCTAGCATTTATTCTATTTATTGCTGTAACGGCTATAAACGCAAATAAAAAAATTGCATTTATTGTAAAAATGCTATTTTACAATAAACGCTGTTTTGACCAGACACAAAGGTAAAAAGTAGTCAATATGCAATAAATGACTATAAAACCTGCACAAAGTAGTAATACGTATCTCTACTATTCAACATATAATAATTTATTTTCTTAAGGGGAGCGTCTCAGTTTTTAGTCATCTTTTTTATTTACTGTCCGATTTGGCTGTAACTTTGCTACTGTATGGAAAAAGTGATTCTAAGACTATTTCGAGCATTTGATTTTTTTTAGATTTTCGGTATTTTGGAAGTTACATAGCAATTTTGAGTTTTTTTTAATTCGTTTTTTCTACCTATTCTTTAAAATTTGCTTTAGATTTCTTTTATTTCGTTCTAAACATTGCTAATGTAAGTAGACGACTCTAACGTATTAACTTGTCTTTATTTCCTTCTACTTTTGAAACTACATGCGAGATTTCATCTTTTTCTCCGTGATTTAATATGAAAAACTCAGGCACAAAAATTTTGAGAAAAAATGTTGATATTCTGCATAAGTAACGATTTAGGTGTTACATTCTTCTCTACTATGGCACTTGAATGGCGAAAGTCAGGTAAAGACTTTAGAAGAAATAGGGATCTCATATGTTAGCATATTGCGTAAATAAAAATTTCAGAAAAAAAAACAAAAGAAAACGATTCTCTCGTATTCTATAGGGAAATGAGAAAAAAGTACACGAGTTGACCCGTTCCACAAACGGATCGAGTTTCATTCAAATCGGCGCAATACAAGACCCATTTTCAACTTCTTTGTTTTCTTTGTAATTGGCATTCCAACCGAAGGGTTAATAAAAGTTATTTTTGCGCCGATTTAAATGAAACTAGGTGCAAGAATGTAAATTAAATGTGGGCTAGACTCCTGTACTTCCCCCAGTTTCCGCATAGAAAACAAGTTATTAAAAAAAATGGATTTAGCGTTTCCTTTGCATTTAGAATCCGTGCGGTAAGAATGCAAGATGATGCTAATTTTGAGGACCATGTAGCCAGGAAAGACATAGAGTGAATAGGTACTCCGAACTTTCTCGTCACGAAAAGCAAACGTATTGCTCATTTTATGGAAAGAGTTGGTATTACATTGGGGACAGAAAACTGGTCGCATCTTTCGACACCAAGCAACCGACAACACCTAGCACTCCTTGAAGCTCCTCTCTAGAGATTATTTACTGCAAACGTATGAGGCTTACTAGAGACAACTATCACGAAACCCTTGCCAACTTCATATGTACTCTGTCAAGCGAAGATTTGAACGTTTCATAATCATCTGTGTTTGAAACTTCTGGACGCTAGGATACGCTGTAAGTGTTCTGTTAGCGACGGACTTGTTGATGCACCTTGTAATATTCAATATGTTTACTAATATCTCAAGACCGGTGCTTGGACGATTCTACCTTTGTACATGTTCATAAGTGCGCGAAAAATGCATAAAACTCAAATTTCAGTAAAAACAGCTTATGCAGAATAGGCATAAGAAGTGAATTTTATAAGAATAAAAAGAAATTAATTCTACACTAGGATACCAAGCGTGCCGGAATCGCCGCCATCATATCCAGAAACTACAGTATCTAGATTAGCTATATTTGGACTGGCGTTGATTCCTGGTAAAAAAAAGTGGCTATGAATATACTCGTGTGAATTCTAATCAGCATTGCCAGCCATAGAGAAGCCAAGGTGAAGAAAAGTAAAGGAATTGGCATTTTTGTTGATAAATGCAAAAGATGGCCGTAAGGCACTTTGATAGTCGGCCAATGACCTAAGGTAAATCGGTTGTGTTAAGCACTACAGGGCACCAATCTTCACACACTATGTTGCTGCGGTAGACTTTCCAAATTTGTAAAGATAAAGTCAGCTTGAGCGCACACCCCAATTGGAAAACCCACACGCACGTGTTCGTGCTACAGATATATGCCAAAGAAGTGCACAGTTGCAATCGATCAATGATCGTCAAGAGCTATGGCGTCAGCGACGGAAGGCTCTTATACTACAACCTGCTAACCCCCGCCCCCTCCTCATTATTCCCCATTTTTGGCTAGAGTCAGCACCTCTGCAATAACAACCTGGACACCGAATGTTGACTCAGCAAGCCAATTGGGCTCAAGAATTCGCCTGCTGGCACTAGTCTGAAGCTACGCAATCTGCCTCCGACTGTAACACTCAAGAACCTTGCAACTGCGATTACGAGCCGTTAAGCACTTGTTTCTAGCCTTAGTTCAAAAGTAGCAGTTAAAACGCGTGTAAAGGCACTGGTTTTGTGAGGTGCACATGGCAGAGTCTTTTTTTTATTTTCTTTCTTTTTATCCTCATTTATCGACATTATCTGACATAGCGACAATAGCTCATAGAGGGCTGGAACGCTAGTCTCGGCTACTTCCTGGGAGTGGGCCTCTTGGTCAGTTTACTGCCAGCTATCTAATCTAATGATCCACTCCAAAAAAAAGGTAACTAATGCCCCGTTTTGTCGTATACCACGAAAACAGAGAAGCTACAAAATATTTGCAATATCACGAGTTAGAAGAAAGAACTGTTGGGCTACTTTAGCCTGCATTAGTCCTTCTGATCGTCTATCTATCGTGCCTACTCTGTTTTTTTCATTTCATACTCTAATGGCGGTGCTTCGAACTGCTCTTCCTCTTCTTTTTTTGAATCGCCGGTCCCATGCGCATGACCTACGTATGGAACACCCGCGTGCATGGGCTCCCCGTTTCTGACTGATGGTGCCAAACTGACGAGTCTGGCACCTGATAATCTACAATGTACAGGGATGTGTCTCACCCCCATTTGAGGTGTTTCTCCCAGTGAATTTTGAGAGAATGTACAGAAGAATGCAACCATTGTCCCTCATTATCGAATGCCTCGTAAGACACAGAGAGACAAGCAGCGTTTCACCCATGGGATAAATTCACTACATATTCTAAGTACTCGGCCGATTTGTTGCCTCGACGAGTCGGTCCAGTGAATGAAGATGACGTGTACCAACCGAAGCCCAGACAAGGGAACAATACTCCACCAGTAGTTGCTTGAGAGCATAGATGCATCTACAGACTACACCGTAATTACCAAATGTCGCATTGATTTCATTTATGCTGCAACTCGGAACACGTGAGCCCAGGCGCCCGCAGAGTCACCATTTCCAAAAAATAAAGGTCTGTTAGGCTCTCAAGTAGATGTTTGATATCCTGACAGTGATGCCAGTAGTACATGAGGATCTCCCGTCTGTGCGATGTTCGGCTATCAGGGCAAGTGCTCCACTGCTGTTCATGAATGTCTATAAAGTTCACAGTCTGCTTGAAACCAGGGTAGATGACCCACTGCTGTTAATGAAAGTCTACAACTCTCCCCCAGCCTGCGGGATATCAGTGAATATTATAGATACACCCCTGCTACAAGTGAACGTCTGATAATCTCCCATTTAGTGGAATATCGGGGCAGATGCACTGCACGCCGGCGATATACTCGGAGGAAAATTTTGCAGAGGTCTCTGGCGTAATTGCCTGTCACCGCAGTCGTCCTCAGCTAATTACGCTCTTCCACGAGCATCGCATTTGTGGTTGTGGCTCAACTTAAAATTGTGTTGAACCACCGCTGAAATGCGGCAATTGAGAGGACTAACCCACAGACTGTTTATCTGTCACTGAAGTGCAGCATTGGAACACTGGAGACGAAAACTATTGAAACTAGAACGCCTCGTCACGTAAGACCATCACCCGCGGTGGGGGGTAAATTCAACGATGTTATTTTTGATGCCCAGCTTACTCTAGAGTTTTGGTATTTTTTACATGAAGGTCAGCATAGTTGACTCCATGAAAAAAAAATTATTTACATTGCTCACCTCGTTCTCCCTCTTCTTGGGTGAACAGGCAAGCAAATATAATAAACTTAAATCCCAAACGAAAAAATTATCACAGCTGTCGCTTAGCTCGCTGGTGACGAATATGAAAAATGTTGCTGAAGTACAGTTTTGTTTACGAACGCTTCGGGGGAAGCTGTGCGTACAAATTTTAGCTAATTGTTGTCTAGTAATTTCGATGCAAAATTCGGCTATAACCTGCTGACTTGGATGCGCAGCATTTGGCTGACTGTTACCTGTTGACTTCGGTGCGGCATTAGGCTGGCTTTTACCTGTTGACTTGGATGCGGCATTTGGCTCACTGTTACTTGTTGACTTGGATGCGCAGCATTTGGCTGACTGTTACCTGTTGACTTGGATGAGCCGCATTTGGCTGACTGTTACCTGTTGACTTGGATGCGCAGCATTTGGCTGACTGTTACCTGTTGACTTCGGTGCGGCATTAGGCTGGCTTTTACCTGTTGACTTGGATGCGGCATTTGGCTGACTGTTACTTGTTGACTTGGATGCGCAGCATTTGGCTGACTGTTACCTGTTGACTTGGGTGCGGCATTAGGCTGACTGTTACCTGTTGACTTGGGTGTAACATTCAGCTGACACCTGAGGTGTGTCACAATCACGCCAAAACCGGCCTACCGCAACCTGACAAAAGGTTACCGTAACGCGAGAATTGGTTGTGAGGGCGCCATCTTGTGACGAGCGGAGTAAGCTCAAAGATGCTGAAATTCCGTGCTAATTTAAATTTTGTCAATATAAGTTCCAAGTAACTGATCTCATTTACTTATTCTGGTGTACGGAGTTTATTTGTTGGTCTTCGAATGAATTTAGGGCTCCTTTAATTCAAAACAGACGTTTGTGCTCGGTGACCCGCACCACCGTAACCCGTGTCGCAGTCGTCATTTAAGCTATGATTGCCACACGAGTTGCGACTGGCTGGGTCACCGGTGTAGCACCGGTAACCCAGAAATGCTGATTGCGACACACCCCAGTTGACTTGGGTGTGGCATTTGGCTGACTGTCACCCACTGACTGGGTTGCAGCATTTAGCGAACTCCCTTACCCAATGATTTAAATGCCGTATTGGACGACCTCTCGTCCTCTGCTTGGCTTGAATGTTAGCCATCACAGTCCGTAACCGTACACGGTACTTGCTTAAAGAGAGTGATCACCCGCGAGTGAAGTGAAGACTGGTGATACTGTTTTCGTTGAAAGTTGTATGTCTGTTTGTTTGTTTGCTTGTCTGCTCACTCTAAAAAAAAAAAAGACGCAGAAGGAGTTGAGCCAGCATCACAACCTTTTTCAGGCTGTAAGCTGGGTTGACTGAGATGTGAAAAATGCCAACAAATAGAGATAGCTGGCCATCAGAAATGACGGCGTTGAATTTGTAACTCCTGACTCAGCACTTTCGTTGGTGATGGTCTTACGTCACGAGGCGTTCTAGTTTGTAGTTAAGTTAGCATAAATACAGTATAGAGTGATGGAACTTCTGAAATTAGAATCTTCAAGGAGTGGTAAATAAAACATCAGGTAAGCTGTATTCTCATATTACTATGATACACATTTCGTATGCTTATGATACTAACTTAACGTAAGCGTTATACATAGATGTACATACATGATATGACTATGTTAACATCGGTGGTTTGTTTGATTTTTAAGCTTACTTTCTAATTAGACTAAACTTGCCTACCTGATCTTGACATCAAAACTGCATTCTGTACAAAGATTATTTATTATTTTTTTAAGTGCTCTTCTTGGGGGGGGGGGGAAGTTTACTTCAATCGATTATCTCGTAGTATATGATAAAAAGCTTAATTCCGTTTTCTCCTTATATGGTTTTCCTTCTTAACAGAAAATGTACCTTAGAGTACTGTTCATGCCTTACAAAATTCAATTAAATTAAACTCTGGGACCCAATTACTTTCTGAAGTTGCGTAACTGCAACCAAACTGTACAGTCAGGTTTTTTAGTCCTTGATGCATAATTAGGTGATCCTGCATTATTAATTCTAATTACAAATTAATATTTATTGATCCAGCGTAATACAGTAAACTTTTAATTTTTTATCGAATATATAATCAAAGGATATTAGCACAGTTTTCCCCGCAAATCAGTATCATTCAATAACATAAAATGTATCGATAATTTAATCTACAACATGCAAAAACTTCTGGAAGTGATGCTTTTGTTACCAAGTTTATTACCAATGTGTGAAGACAAGGAGCGCTGAGCTCGTTACGAGCGCGTATGACCAATTTTCTGTTCAGATAAAATTTCCTTTACGAAAGTTTTGTTTCGTATTAAAGAGGCGGAATGTAGATTACGTCATCGATTATATGATGCCACTCTGTTGTAGGGGTACAACACTTAACATTCAGTGGTGATCTTCGCCTTTTTCATTAAAGCATTAATGCTCATGTTACCAATAAATACCAACCCGTTGTCTGTACGTATATGAAAAAAAAAATAAGTTTAATAATACCAGGTGAATTTAGTTGCTCTGTTGGAGCGTTTGAGCAAAGTCAGCCTGGAATATAGCGATCCTTTCTCACCATACATTCAGTGAAAATTTCTACAATGAATTGCATTCAATAACTAGAGCTGTATTCCGAAAGCGCATACCACCGCCAAACAATGCAATGTTAAAAAAACAGAATGGTACATAGACAAGCAGGCAAACGCTGAACGCATCATCACCAAAATGTAATAATCCGTTCTTCCTGACATGCTCGATATAAATTTCCTGAAGATCCGTCGAAAATTTTTTTGTATTATGTTGCGGACAGATCGACAAACAAACCCTGGCAAAAACGTAACCTCCTTAACGGAGGTAATAGATAAATTTAGATAGTACCGCAACTCCTCAGCCTAAATTTAGTAAATACCGTCATGCAGATGAAACTTGCGGCGTCAGTAATTCTAAAGTACGTAATATTTTTCTACCTAGGCGTGACACGCCATGATTCATAGAGCAAGTCTCAGTTATACAAATCACAGCATAATTAACCTTTCAAGTATAATAATTCAGGACGCTATTCAATGCGAAAGGTTTGGTAAACACCCGATATTATCCGATGCTTTTTTCTAGACGTGGGCTGTTTGCCTAAGATACTTTGACTGGATAAAGGTCAGCTGTTCTCATCATAGAACATTCACTAAAAAATAGTATGACTCTAGTTACTTTTCTACTACCCCTTAGGGGGCACGGTGCTACAGCTACTGCCAAGAGTAATGACATTTTTTTTCATGAAACTATGACGTACTTCTACGTACATCCAATTTCCATAATAATATTCGTCAACATTAACTGGACCTTCATATAATTGCATACTGAGAATTATAGTAATAATACCAGCCAGCTCTCGGCGCATAAGTTCGGAAACATAAACTATAATGCTAGATTTACAGACTATATCCGAAAGAGTGCAAGTAAATTTTATATTTTTTATTTTTGCTATTATTCCGCATTTTAACGTTAAATATCAGTATTGAAATGGTTCATATATTCACTTTATTTCTCAAAATAAAAATTATTCAACGCCTGCAAGGAATATATCGACATTACATTAGAAACATGCGACTGGGCGTCGATCGTGTCAGGGCAGGAACACGACTAGAACATTTTGTCACAAGGAGGTTTTATGGATGGAGAGAACACAGCCGTTGTTCACCTGGTAAGCCAGCCCACTAGCTGTTTTTCTCCTGCCTGGCTGTTTTCTGGTGGCGCGTTTTACCGCAAAAATATATTCCATAATCGAAGCTAAAAGTGAATTAAATGCAGTCTTGCTATCATTACTGGCGGAAAATAGCTAATAAATAAAGCCACATAGGCCCGCAAACTTTATATTCTCTTTTGCTGCTCTGTCCAACCACAATGCTACAGATATCCAGCAGTCACAACCTTCCAGCCATTTCTCGTACATACAACTTGGTGTGTGTCGATTCCCGCACGTATTCTACAATATACATTGCAATTTATTACCCAGAAAACTCCATTATAGTATGTATTGCAGCACATATGCGCAGCCAGTCAGCCAGGCTTAAGCCTTGTCGGAAGGCTTCGTAGCATAGGCTGGCTTTTTGTCCCCTGTTTCTATCAAACCTCCTTGCTGAGCAGACACTGGCCTTGAATACTCAATAAGTCGCAGTTTCCCAGTGCTACTTTCAGTTCATTGATTCAGTGAGCGTGAAATTCCTTTGAAAATGCTTTTATATTATTTTATCGGTACAAAATAATTTTTCATTACTTTTTATTTATTTCATCTGTATCATTTCCTTTATACACAATGGAGTAAAAACTATGCGCTCATAATCTTAAATATTCTACCATGTACAATAGGAATTGAACTCTTGTACCGTAAATGGTGTAACCTGGGTAAAACTAGGATTAATATTACAGTAATAGTATGGAGAGGCTGTAGGAGCACTTGTGTCCCACACCAACCTCATTACATGTGCATTGATGTCCTACAAGTTTTTCAAACCTTTGATAAAAATTAATGCACTATTATTACCCGTGAACGCAATGAGCGAGGTGATAATGTTTCTGTGCCGTATGTGTTTATGTTATTATGTCGTTTCATCAAAAAACAGCAAAAAAGCATTGAGCTATCATCATAGCCTTTTACAGGGAGTCAGATTTGAAAAATGCCAACATTGCTGATTCAACACATTGAGCCGTCCTCCTCCCCTTCCCTCGCGAATGATGTTTTTTACCACGAAGCATTCAAGTTTCTTGTTTTTTTTTTACTTCAAAATACATGTTCTGCGTAGTTTCTTCAATGACTAGTCACATTAAACAAGAAACACAATATTTTATGTAGTTACTGTACATTTGAAGCATATTGCTTTGCTTAAAGATAGAATATATTTTACAACTTTCATCATACTTCTGCATCAAAATGCAACCTGTGTTCCCTGACGAAACCTGTTCTTATTTCCTGGATTATTTTTATGGGAATGATGATCACTTTTCACTTTCTTTCATGCCACTGCTACTACCGATAATGCGAATCACTGAAAAAAGAATGTATCTATTTCTACTCGGAAGTATTTACGCAATAATACGATGTGCCATTGGTGAAGGAAAGGCAAAGTCAGCTCTGACTGCACTCTCCCCTGGGAAACCCATACGACTGGTCCGTGCGGAAGACATAGGCCAGCTGGCTGCAGAGGAGTATTATTATTATTATTATTAAAACTTCACGCTTGGGCTCCCACGGACAGGTAATACAACCCAAATAAAGCATTTGCAACACCGGGAAGCCCAAAGCGCTGCTAAAGGAAATCCAGCAAAAATCCATTAACAGCCGACTTAAAAGCCTGCAGGCCAACCCGACCAAAAGCCGATGCAGGCAACAAATTCCAAACTTTAGCCGACCAGGGCACGAAGCACCGACAGAACTGATTAGTTCGACATCTGACAGCCTCCAAAGTGAAAGA
>LQNS02277217.1:9556874-9578712 GCA_001587735.2 Parhyale hawaiensis
AGACAAGGTGCAAAAGTCCAACGCAGCCACGCCATGACAATCAGTCGGTGATGCCGATCCCAACCAGTCCCGGTGGTGTGCATTAACATCACCCACAAAAACAAACGCTGCCGCCGACGATGGGTCACCGGGAATTATGTCGCCGAAACGGAAGGTTCAACGACCCGCCATCCCCCTACTCTAAGGTATAAGCCCTTCCAAGATAACTATGCGCACCCAGCAAGTTTTTCTGATTCAGCTCGCCCAGTTCCCTTGGGAAAGACCGCACCTCGCCTAGGGATCGTTCTCGAGACCCTCAGCACTACTGTGCAGCACGCAACGTCTGCTGCTACCGTGGGTATAAGATAAGACCACTAAAAATTACCTTTCCTATGTATAAAGAGCCCCACCCCAGAGAACCCCATTAGCTTTCATTAGGCCTTCGACACGCATTTGTGTCTGTGCCTACTTTTGCATTTCGCCTCTATCCTACTTTTATCACAAAGTTTTTTTTTAATACTTTTCTAATTTCCTGATCCCATACTCGGTTTTCCTTAATTTGTGCATATGGCTTTCTCGCTTCGTTTCAGTAAGCTTCTTCATAACTTCCTCTATTTACGCCTCCAGCAATATGATGCTTGGATTCTATGAGCTTCAGCAAAAATACTCACATGCGTATTCACATACAAATCGAAAAAAAAGACAGGTGCTTCGATGGTGAACTACAAATTAAACAAGAAAAACAGTAGTGTTCCTTACCTTTTACAATAAGCAACAGGAACAGCAAATACGCATACCTTGTACAATCAAAACCAGGATAGACAACGGGAAAATGGTTTGCTGCGGCTAATCTGCCTAATGTGCTAAAACCAAGATGTCTGTTGCTATACGGGACATGGGTCAGAACATCAGCCCTTTCCTTTCCGGTGGGAACTCCAGTTCCTGAAATTTGGACTATATATTTTGCAACCCGTCTGAAGTCAGTGCTTGTATTTTATTTACGACTGAATAAAACAGGAGGTGGAGCTCAGGTGACTATAATGAGAGCATCTATTGTGAGCTTCTTCTAGAACCTCATAGCAAGAGCAGAGTTTTTGAAACCGAAAGGGTTAAATCTAAAAAATACCCAACACTTACTCCCCGACATAAAAAATACGGTTGCAATGGGCTCAAGAGCTCATGAAAACAAACATGAATGACGTTATATGCAAAGATGAAAGTAAGGTAACTCTTGATGGTCTTGACGGATGTGGGACAGGATAGGTTGGAATAGGGCACGATCGCCATAATTGAGTTGCCGTCGGCAACAGATAGGCGGAGGTATGCTAATTTGGGCGGGATTGGTTGGACATGAGATAATTTAACTTTTTCGTGTGCCTGATAGCGTAAAGAATACTTCTGCGGCTTACTGTTGACTGCTTGAATCAATTTTGTTTTTCAATGGCTTGAAAACATACTATTGCGGAAGCGTCGCACGTTGATATTTCAACGCGGCAATGCCCCGCCTCACGCTGCAAAAACAACGCACGCTTCCATGTCATCGATGGACTTCAGTGGTAAAAGTTTGATGGTGTGGCCTCCATTTTCACCCGATTTAATTACTAAAACGAGTATTATTGGGGAATAGCAAATCAGGTTTGGTTTTCGAGGATGGCAAGTTATGCACATCCAAAGAAGTCTTATGGAAAGCGATTAAGTTGACTGCAAGTAAAATCCCTTCATCTTCACTAAAAAATGGAAAAATTCTGTGGACAAAAGAATACAAATTGTTTTACAAAACAAAAACTCCCATGTAAAGTGCTAAATTGTTTTTTATTATTAAGTCTTGTATCATAAAAGTTTATGTCCATCGATGAACTTTATTGTACTTATAATAGTTTCAAGATTGAATTTTCGTTTAAAGTCATTTTCTCTGGTATTAAGCTTATACCGTGGTACACCTGAATATTGAACAAATACTATATCGATTTTAAATTGCAATTTCTTCAAATGAGGTGATCATAATTGAGGATGAATTTAATTCTATAACTCAAATATGTCATAGAAGTGTCAGTCTTTTCCAATCAATAATGAATATTTAATGCTTAAAACTTTTCTTAAGCTAATAGCGTGACTTGAGGTGTATATGGCAACTAGTGGGCCATGCCGTCATAAAAAAAAGCGACAAAAAATTATTTATTTCAACGATATCCCTCTTTTCATCACTCCTGTTTGCGGTACTACTGGAAACATATCTTACCATTTTACTTTGCTGATCTTCTTCGCCCTTTTATCTTTTGATCCTAGTAAACATAACCTATGAAAAGCTCTGACCTCTATAATTCGGACATTTTATATTGTGCCACAGCTGCTGTTGCCCGTGCTTGCGACACGTCTCTCCCCTTAGGCTCCACTCACTTTCGCGTCTGCCTCCGCCCTTTAGCACTTGTCTTAGGTATCAACGTGAGTGGAGGTAACTGTGGCGCAAAATACAAGTGCTATAGGACGGCCAAAGACGCGAAAGTGGGTGGAGTCTAGTTGAGAGACGTGTCGCAAGCACAGGCAACAGCAACTGTCGCACTATATGTAATGCCCGTATAACTGTCAACACATACGAACATACATACGTCTGCTGATGTACCGGTCGGCTTTCATTTACACTCGAGCTGAATTTTATTTCTGCCTGTCCTAATGTTTATACATATTTTTCCTATAGATGCTCATGACGATATGGTAAAGCTCCACTATACACAGTATACCGTACACTTGCAGCTTTGTTTAAGTATCCGCTCTAATTACTATACTTATCTTGCTACACTTTGCGCTATAATACACAGCTCTGCTATACTCAAGCTTACAGGTAAAATAACGCTCCTGATAATATTTTACACAGCTACACTTTGCGTTATGATACTTACACTTTATCTATACTGCACATTGAAGCTTTTATGCAATTAAACGCTCCTGGTATTTTATTTTTTACACGGATGAACTTTGCGCTATAATACAGCTCAACTATACACACCCAAGCTTACGTTTAATTAAACACTCTTGATATTTCCACTTGCGTTAACTGCAATGGAAAGAAGGAAGGTCGCTGTTATAAATAGTGCGGAGACCGACGGGGACGGGGCAGGGCGAGACGAGGCCGAGAGGCTTCCACCTGTTGCACGCAAGAAATACAGAGACATGTTATTTTTCACAGCAGCGTAAGTAACGATACTTATAACACATTGGGAGATGCAACATTAAAAAGGGATTGTTTTCTGAGCCAAATCACTGAAGATATAATACTTTCAATGTAGCGTAATTAACCGTGTGTTACATTGTAACGAGAATAAAGAATTGTTTTCTATACAAAATTACTCACGACATATTACTGTCGGAGTAGCATAGTGAATAATACGATACATTAAAGGATGATGAGACATTACAAGGTTAACGCACGGGGAGGGGCCAAGCTCCAATACACCATGGGAAATGGGCTGAAGACGTCATAAAATCGTAGTACGCTAATAAGCAGCTATTTTACATCGTTTCTTCATTATTTCATTTGGGCCTCCAGAGTGTCCTACATGTCCTACAATCATTATAGTTACACAAAAATATGTATCAAAGCATCTACGAACTTTTTTAGCTCTCTAAAAGTTACATTTTGATTATTATTTAGGTTGTTTTTCCTATAAAGGACATGCACCCGGCCGGACAGTGTCTGTAAAATGTGGACCTAAACTGTACCGTCGCGTACGCGTCGTTATCATATCCTCCTCTTCAAATCGTAAAAACTACAGCATCATTGAAAATATATGGATTGAGCATTCGCCAGTTTCAACATCATTCCGTACGACAGTTCAGGTATGGGGAATACGATTACGTAGTTTTTTTTTTTTGTTTACAAGTTAGTCAACACAAGTCGGGCGCGACACTACTGTTATACTGCTGTAACGCGCACAGCGTATAGTAGCTGATTCTTTTTCTAACTTTACCGAGCAATTGCATGGCTTCTGCGTATTATGTATAGACTTTTGCTTAAATTTTACTTCGCCGGAATGAAAGTAAATTGTTTCTCTGGCCCGTTAATATTTTTCTTACAAATCTTGCTAAAAAGTTCTTCTATCTTGATGTTTAATCATTCGCATCTGAGCTAATTTGTGTTGCAGTGGTTTTTTGAAATTAAAGAGCATAGCAGCTGATTGGTGGATCACGAAAATAAATCGAAAACATTGAGTTATTCACTCATATGATTCCATCTTCAGAATGCCATAATACTCTCGATAAAACACTTCATTTCTTGCATTTTAAAGACGATAAACTTGACTCCAAAAGTGATTCTGACACATGCGGGCATATGCCGGTTGAATTCATCTGCTTTTTTGCAAACCTTTTAACCAACGTTCTTTCAAAATTTTATCCTTTAGAAAGCTAAAAAAGTTCATAGATGCTTTGATACATATTTTTCTGCAACTATAATGACTGTAAGACATCTAGGACACACTAGAGGCCCAAATGAAATGATGAAGAAACAATGTAAAATAGCTAGGTATTAACGTACTTGAATTTTGTGACGTCACAAGCCTGCAACTTGGCCCCTCCCCGTGCGTTAACCTTGTAAAGTCTTAGCATCCTTGCGTTACATTGGCAATATAACGAGAGGAGAAAATATTTTTCTTTGTACTGCGTCAGTGAGTATATGATACTTTCCATGTAGCATTATTGATTATATATTATACTTGGTGACGTAACAGTAAACTGACTTGTTTTCTGTACTAAATCACTGAAGACAGAATACTGTCAATGTTGCATACTCAACGATATATTACATTTGGCGACGTTACTAGGGGAATCACTTGATTTCGGTACTACGTCACTAAAGATCTAATACTTTCAGGGGACAGAATAATTAATTTTATATTACAATGAGTGATGTAACAAAAAATTTGTTTTCAGTACTGATTCACTGAGCACATTATCCTGCCAGTGTAGCATGAATAACCCCGTACAGCGTTGTGAGGAGCAGCGATATAGAGAGTTTCATGCCCGTAAGATACATATCATAGAAGGCGTATACTCGTACGGTTGCACAATCCAAGATATAGCATCTTGAACGGAGTAACGAGTAACAGCAAAGAGAATTTTGTTACAATAATGATCTTGAAAGATAAATTACTCTCATTGGCTCACAAGTAAAAAAATCACCTTGAGTTGTGTAACACTACGAATATATTGACTTTCGTCGGCGCTAGCAGGCTATGGCCAACTTAATTGGAGGTATCTACGATGCCGCGTTTCCCGCAGCGTCGATTTTTGTTGTCCCTAGCCAAACTCACCTTGTCCGACCTTCATTGGAGCTACGGACGTACAACGAAAAATAATATTATTTAATGATGGTTGTTAAAACTATGTCTTTCATCAAAAAGTATTATAGAAATAATTGTTTTAACATCATGTTAAGATACAGATTTCTATTTAAAGAGATGTGTAGCCGGCAAATATGTTTTTATGCTGCAATAGGTTAGCAAAGAGCATTGCAAGTAATGGTAATAGAGTTAATAGGTGAAAAAAAATTCGTGCTTGAAACGGCAGCCATCTTGCAACAATCACTTGTCATAGAATAGCGAATGCGGATGAGTATTTACGTTAGTGATACAGCACTACGTACAACGTGCGGCGATACTGTGTGGGAAGTCACTCTGGTAACTCTGTGTTGGTATTTTTAAGCGTTGTGCACGAATAGATTATAATTGCACACTTTGGTCTTTAGGATG
Organism: Parhyale hawaiensis; assembly: GCA_001587735.2. Classification (NCBI taxonomy): domain Eukaryota; kingdom Metazoa; phylum Arthropoda; class Malacostraca; order Amphipoda; family Hyalidae; genus Parhyale; species Parhyale hawaiensis. The sequence continues at coordinate 9,562,598 of LQNS02277217.1, forward strand.
TGGTTTCATGCGTGGTAAAGATTGAAAAGAAAACTCACCAAAGAAATAGATGCCGGTGTGCTTGCGAGGACTCGGTGCGGACCCTCTGTCCCTGGTGCCGCTGGATGGGGTGGTGGACACCGGCCCTGAAGCTGCTGATCCACAAAGAGAAAATTGTGCCGATTTTCATTATGTTAATTCATAGATAAGGTACATTTTACTTGACGACCCATTGGAAATCACAAAAAATCCTTCTGATTGACTGCTGAAACCCCAATGAAATGTGTTCCAATTAGGAAAAATCTCGAACAAGGTGCAAACTGTTCACGGGGATGCAACTGTGTTTATCCAGAAACTAAAATTCATCAATTTATATCATTGGCAGGGGACAATCATTAAATTTAAGATTATCTTAATAAACTTAAAGCACCATCGAATAGCGCTTGACTTGTATGGAATTTCTAAAACGAGCGTTGGCTTCGCCATCTTGGATCTCATTGCAAGAATTACTATCACCAGATGACGCTTGTGTTGACTGACAACTTTATACTACGGAGCAAGATCGAGTTTTTGCAAGTCCCAAGGGTAATCGACTGGGATTAACTCCTGAAACTTGATCCAACTCTGCAAAACCAACTCTGGAGCCCGGACAAGCCAATCCTATTGATGTTAACTCAGTTTCACCTGGCCAAGCGATGGCGTTTTCTGATTGTTCATAAGTACCAAGATGTGAGTTTTTATATTCAATTTACTAAAAGTGGCAGCGGTTTTATTTAGTGCCACTCATAAAATAAAAAAAAAATCCGCTAAGGAGATTGGCGCTTCCATTTGGCGCGTTTGTCTCTACGAAATTTCTAATTCTCTCTGCAGGACTGACTACCTCTAATGTGCAGTTCCCATCATTACAGACCCTTTAATTTCTTCCGTCAAATTTACTGCTGCTAATTTTTAGCACATGTTCAGTTCGCCACCCAATAGCTTACATAATGTCGAAATTTTCAAGAACTCCGGGCGCCGTTTGACTCAATATATTTCACTGGTGCAAGGACAATATAAAAAAGTAAATTAAGTCGAATTCAATTTGTAAATTATTCTAGTATTAATATTTAACGCAATTTTCGTAGCAGTTTATTAGGATTTTATTTGGACAATTAATCCTTTACAGGACGAAGTAATATACGTAGATATTTACTTTGTGCCACTGGCTATTTATTAATTAGCCAATCACAAGGTTGCAGGCTGCTAGCAAAAGTGGCGTCATTATCTCTTCCGCATCTGGGTATTGACTTAATCTTGAAATAGAAATTTCTGAAGTGTGATTATCTGTAACAAAAAATATCGTACAGTTGTTTCTACATTCGTAATCCAAGATTGTAGAGATAAATTTCCACTTATTTACATCGTGAATTGAGAGGAAACAACTAAGAAAAGTTTCAAATATATTTATTGTTTCGATTTCAAGAAGTGTTTCAAGCATGAAGTGCATTCAGGTTAAGGGATAAGGATCCCACTTTTGCCATCTTTTGCATCCTGATCATCGATCTCTATAAAACCGCAACTTAGTATAAAGTCTGCAACCTGGCCTATTTTTCGCCTATTTTATCAAGAAGCGGATGCGAAATAAATAGGTACACCATGCGTTTTATTGCAGTAGGACAATAAGCTCATTCTTATAGTAGATTGGTAGCTGGAGAGCAAGTTGCTGTGAGTGCCCAACTTCCGTGCTAATAATAGTCGAAACTGCAGTGACGCTGACCTGTTGTGGTGATGCTCCACCAAGGAATGAAGGGGGGTTGGGTTGAGGTCCGCCACCATGCGGGGGTGGGGCGGCGAATTGTCGGGTTGCGCCGAGTAGTCCAGTGGGAAGTTGTCGTCGTTGTCGTTGAAGTTGTGGTTGTCACTTCTACAGAAAAAGTACAATGTTAAGGCATTTCCTGTCAAGGGACCTATCCCTGGGTTAAGGTTCAGGACACGGTAGGCATTTCATTCATGCAGTCACCTGGATACAGAGTGCTACATATAGATATAGGGTATCCAGTAAAAGTCTCCGGGAGTAGAAGAGCCCCGGAGGAATAAAACCACTCGGAAAAAGCTCTGGAAGGAGGAAACAAGCCTCCGCCTGTCTCTTCAAGTTATATTTAAGAGCTCAACCGAGTTATTTTGAAGACCAGTATATTCTAGTAAATGAAATTAAAAATTGCTAAAGCAAATTTGTTTCTGAAATTTGTATGTGTAAATGTGGGCTGCTAGAGCCCCTAAAATAGGTTAAGTGAAGTGAAGTTAGGATAAGTTAGGCTAGGCTTCGTTCGGGAAATTTAGACTACTAGTAAGCTAAGTTAAGTGAGGTTAGAATAAGTTAGATATAAGCTAGCTAGGTCAGAATAGGTTGGGTTTGGTTAGGTTAGGCTAGCTTAGGTTTGATTAGAAAAAGCTCGACTAGGTTAGGCTTAGCCAGGCTTGGTTTGATTAGGTTCGATAAGCTTAGTAGAATTTAATTATTTTATTTTAATACAGCTTATTTCAAAAAACCTAAGTTTAGGCAATAAATACATATTAGGTGATATGCCGAGACACTTTTTCCCTACCGAGGCTTTTTTTTCGGGTGGTTTTTTCTTCCAGGGCTCTTTTCCTAGCAGGTTTTTTTTTTCTTCCCGGTGCTTTTTCCCTATAAGCATGTATAGAGTCCACTATATAGTGAATGGAAAACATGAAGTGCATTTCTGAAATTTTCTGTAGGTGAACCATATCTGCATGTAAGTCCGGTAAAGAAGAGTAGGCGTTTTGGTTGCTCTTTCACTAAAAAATTCCATATTAAAACCGTTCTGCAAATGCACATAAACGTCGGTTCCCATTGCCTGGGAAGGGCACATCGGTGAGTAGTATTGTTGGAAACTAAAGTTCCAAAGAAATTAACTCGTCACACCAGATGCCAGAATTCAATGACGACAATCACAGTGGGAATTTTTAAAATTGTTTTGTTTTTAACAAGAGCAGTAAACATATTCATCAGCTCCTGCAATGTGCATTGGTATTGAATGATCAATGTGTCCTGTTATAGGCTCTTGTTTAAACAACGTCATTCCTAGAAATAATCATGTTGAAACGGCAAGCAAAAAAGTTTACTCTTTAACTTCAACAGAGCCTACCTACTTATTATCACCAACATAAAACAGTAGTTTTTGCAGGCACAGCCATATTTCATCCGCAACCGAACGGCTCATTTTCACCATAAATGTCATTAACTATGGTTATACCATTCTAGTCGCTAACAAACATCAAGTTTCTTGGGCACAACGCTATTTTTCCCCTTGACCGCTCGATCAGGGCTAAAAACCCCACTTACCCGTAAGGGAGAAGGTGGCGAAGTGCCTGCCCTTAGCGTTGGAAGCCTCGCACCGGAACGAACCGAAGTCTGCGGATGACACGCCCCGGATCACGAGCGTGCTCCTCTGCCGCCCGTTCTGTATAAGTAAGCAAAGAGGGCACATAAAATGCACATCCGAGCACCGAACTTAATTAACTCCCAGCGCGAGAGAAACAATCCTTTAATATTGTCTGCCGACACCTAGGGTTGCTGGAGCGTGTGGTGAGCGACGTCCCAGCAACAAAGACTTTCTTAATATTGCGTCTGTGATTAGTACTGAGAGCAGTGAATATTGAGAGGCCTGCGGGCCTAATATTCTTGTGAGAACGATAATATTGCGCTTTACACCTTTGATGATGACAGTGAATATCGATACCTCTGCGAGGCTTGCATCGTTGTGAGAATGGTAATTCGACCGCGACTAGTGTTGAAGTTAATGAATATTGTGGACTGCGGGCCTAATATTATTGTGAGAGCGGTAGCAACGCGACTGTGACCAGTAATGAAGAAATTGAATATTGAGAGTTTTCCGGGCCTGTTATTACCTCCACCAAAGGGGCTAAATTTCTGTCAGATTTTGTCTGTCTGTTTATCTATTAGACTGTCCGGCTGTCACCAAGGTAATTCAAAAAGTAATGGACAAATTTTCAATAAATTTGCAGAGGAGCAAATGATGAAATTTCTGCAATGGTCTGTTCGTATGTTTGTCTTAAAGTTTGTTTTTTCTGTTTGTAAGTAACGTAACTAAAAATTTGTGAGCAGATGTTTAAAACATCTGTAGGAACCGTTAGAAACGTTAGAGCAATAAACGACGAAGTTTTAGCGCTGATCTGTTCGTCTGCTTAGTTTTGCCTGCCTCTTTGTTTGTCTTTTCGTTTGTCTGAAGATAACTCAAAATCTTATGGGCGGATCTTCAAAAAAAAAAAAAAAAGAAAAACATGCAGCAAATGCCAAGAGTGTTGTGAGGAACAGTTGATTAAATTTTGGTGAAAATCCGCCCGACCATTTGTTTATTTGTCTGATTGTTTCTCTTGGTAACATAACTCAAACAGTTATAAACGGATCTTCATGAAATTTGGAACCAATCGTTTTGAATGTTACGAAGAGTAACTGAGGCTATTGCTGTAATTGTCTGATATGTTCGTCTATTTGTCTGTACGTTTTTATGTTTGTCAGTAAAATAACCATAACGACATGAACAAATCGTCATGAAATTTGCATGAATAATTATTGTTATAAATGTTGAAAGGCACAAATCGCCAAATTTTGGTGCCAATTGATCCGTTTTTCGGTGTGTTTGAGCATATATTTGTCTCAGTGTTTTTGAGAACATAACTCGAAAAGTTTCGACGGGATTTTCAAGAAAATTTCCCAAGCTGTTATTAATAAGAGGCACAAATGACGAAACTTTGACATTGATGAAAGAGATATCCTGATTTCAAAACCAATTTAAATTTTTCGTTAACATTGGCGGAGGTCTGCGGTCTCAGAGTGTTTCTCTACTATGTATACATTCGTATGGAAGGTATCGAAATTTAAAATTAAAAATAGTCATGTAAAAGTATAACTAACGAAATAAACAGTGACTCACTGTTTTAGACAACGTCTGGTACCTACTCATACATTGACTTAAGGCGTGTTCACACGATAGTCTTCTGATGCCCGTGTGTGGAAAAAAGTATTCAAAATTTTCTGCGTCCTTATAAACGCCTCTGAATATCAACCAAAAGTTCAAGAAAGGGTTAAGCGATACGTAAGCAACTCTTAGGAAGTGTCACTGGTAAAGTATTCTATCTCTGTAAATTGGGAGTGATTCAGAACTCAAAAAAGTTAGACATTTTTTTTTTTTTTTGTTAGCAAAAGAGCAAGAAAACATTCGAATGTGTGGAGTGCTGTGACAGGGTCAAAACACTGCGGTGTGAACCCGTTTTTACACTGTGTAATGATTTGATTGACCAGTAATTATGCAATATTTTAAATACGTATGTGAAATTTTCGATGCAACTCGTGAGTATCTAAGTAAATTTAAATATGAATATGACTAAATAATTTATATAGTAATGAATAGTGTTTCAGTTTTGCAGGCATTATGAATACTGGTGACTGATTCAGTAAAAGAGTAAAATATTATATCTGAGAAACTTTTAGAATAAGCAAAAGATTTCTATTGCAGTATAGGCCTATGCATAATAAAACTAATAGGCCTCATATATTCTTTAAATGTTTGTTATATTTGCACGTAAATTTATTTCTGCACTACTCTGCCAAATGGTCTGAGTTTTTGCAAGTCAGTGTAGCTCTGTCTATTTTTTACGATTTTACTTCTATTTTATTTTTCTAGAACAATCTTTTGCAAGTTTTTCCCCTAAACGTTCTTGCAATGCCCCAAAAAATGGTTTGGATAGTATTCACATTTAATGAAAAACAATAGCTGGCAATTCTCCACAAAGTCACCATAAATTAATTAGTTAACTAATTATTGTGGCTTACCTGCATATTTTCACTGAGCACAGCAAGTCTGGGACTTTCTCTGATGACGTCACCAGTACTAGAGTACCACGTGACCTTGGCGGGCGGGTGCGCCGCGAACGTACATACGAACTTGGTGTCGCCTCCCCGCAGCGCGCCCACGTGCCGGCTGGCTTGACCACCTTCCTCTATGACGGGCGCGACTGGAGGGAGTCAGACAAATGTTGTTTTAAGTGAAGATCTCATTTCTTATTGCTAATACGAGTTGTCATACAATATGATCTATTTATATCTCTTGCCTTCAGTGGGTATCTCGCTTCTTCTTGCTGCTACAAGAGCTATATTTACTGCTTCAGTGGATACTTCAGTTCTTATTCCTAATGCTGGTCGACTGACCTGTCATAACCTATAGCTGGAGTATAGTGACTATTTTCGACTGACCTGTCATGACCTATAGCTGGAGCATAGTGACTATTTTCTTATGTGAGTACCTCAGTTCTTATTGCTAGTACAAGTTTCCTATCGCATAACCTTTGGCTGGAGTGTAGTAAATATATCCCTAAAAGGTTATCTTAGTTCTTGGTTCTATCACGAGTTGATGTACACTCCTGGTTATAAATTTATTACCAGTCGAGAAACTTAAGGGATGCTATTTTGCATGGAATGGTTTTAAAATTTTTAACTGAAGTTTACATATTCGTAAAGATAAGTGATAAAGAAGGCAACCAATTACTGTCTAGTTTATTTAATTACAGGTTGATCATTTCCGCTGTTATCGCTATGACACGTTCACCTGTAACAGAATCTACGGGGGAAATCTAGTAAACTTTCTTTTGTTAGAATATATCGCAGCATTTATTGTTGTTGCCAGTTGGTGAGTAGCACGTGATATGGCGAGAGTCAATGGGTGTGTCGAACTTTAAAAGATCTATGATAGTAGTTAAAAAATATTTTCTTTGGTGGGTATTTCAAGCCTGTTCTTTCTAACATTAGGCGTTAACTTATACGCAAAAGAATTAATGACTGTCACATAGTACGAGTAGGACCGGTCAGAGTCGTGCTTATTTATTTATTTTTTTTGTCACAATCGACATGCTATAGGCATATAAACTAATGAAAAAGGCTAGTGAAACACTTACTTATACAATATACCGTAAACTATTTGAAATCCTACACTCGGATAGTAAAATTCTCGTCTAGAACTCCCTAGACTTGTTTGAATTTCGATCCTACTGGTATCAAGATTCAATATATATAGGCTAGAATTCATCTTTCTTTGCTCAATGGGAAACTCTTTAGCTGTCATACTCACAGTTGACGCTGAGCAGCACCCGCTTGCTGACGGTGGGCGGGACCCCATTGCTGGCAATACACAAGAAGGCCCCCGCGGTGCTGCGGTCCACGGGGCCCATGCGGAGCTCCGACCCCACCCACTCGTCTGGGGGAGGGAGGAGTGTAACGTGTATCATTGGCATATGGATTAGAAAAGTCATGTAAAAGTCATTTCAAAACGTTAAAAAAGAAAATTACTCTTAAAGATTGCGAGCGTATTAATCCTTTCCCGGTATCTCGCTAGAAGAGTGTTAGGTGATTCCTGAGCATAAACACCACTGCTTATACCCTCAACAACTGTCACTGCGCTGTAAGTATTGGTAACACTAATCTCTAATACTGACCAATTTTTAACAAATATTCATATTTTCACCAATTCCTGTCATTTTTAAATATCTACCACGAATATCACTAAATACCTGATACAGCTATCACTAATATCTGCCAAAAATACCACAATAGCTGCTGCAATATCTACTATTAGCTGTCATAATTACCACTATCACTTGTCACGGTTGAGAGTAATAAGTAATAACTGCCACAATTACCTGCCACCTTGCCACGACTGACAATCTTGTGGCCATCCTCGCGCACCCAGCGGATGGCAGGCGCCGGTCTGCCGCTGGCGTCGCACACGAGCGTCACGTCCTTTCCCTCCTCGGCGGTCACGTCCTTGCTGCTGTTGCCGTCGTCGATTGTGGGCGGCACTGACAGGGAGATAGGGAGACATTTTTATTTTATGTATAATTATATATACCTATTTGCTGCATACATAAGTTAATTTAAGTTCTGGAGACCTGAATAGAGCTAGCACTTGGTGACGTTCTTGCTGCTGCTGCTCTTGCCGTCGTCGATTGTAGGTGGCACAGGCGGGGGCGATAGGGGACATTTGTGTATATAAATATATTTGTAATATTAGTGAATTTAAGTTCTAGAGAACTAAGACTAATATCTTAATATTTCAGTGACATTCTTGCTGCTGCGGCCGTCGTTGATTGTGGGCAGCACTGCCAGAGGCAATAGGGGGACATCTGTAAATGTATATATTCGTAGGATTAGTGAATTTAAGAGCTAAAAAACTGAACAGAATATCTTAATATTTCACTGACGTTCTTGCTGCTGCTGCTGCCCTCGTCGATTGTGGACGGTACTGGCAAGCGCAATGGGGGACACTTCTACATTACATTAATATTTGTTGCATTAATGAATTTAAGTGCTAGAGAACTGAACAAAGCAAGCCTTTAGTGAAATTATTGCTGCTGCTGTTGTTCATTGTTGGCGTCACTAGCAGGAGAAATAATAGAGATGCAAGCACTGAGCTGGTCAAACAGTCCTTTCGTTTTTTCAGATTCAACTTCGCAGTCTTCTTATCATTATTCATAAATACTTTTCCTTGGAAACTTTTCTCGCTACGGCAACTATGTTTTTACTTCAGTGTGTAATATGCTTTTCACATGATAGAGGTTTATTGAAAACTGGGACAGGTAGTTTCAGTCTTTATTAAATTATGATTGCCTAAGTATTCACACAGTTTCTTATCATCACCAATTTTTTTATAGACATCAAACAGAGTCAAATTGCACTTTTCACACATGTTTACGTCATATTTGCAAGCACCGAACTAACTACAAGATCCCGGTCATCCCGCGCATTGCTGGCGGTAAACATTTTTACACAATTTCTTGGCAATCTCAAAGCTAGTCCGACATAGTCTTCCGACGAAAAAAGTTTGATATTCGTTCTTCTGACTTGCGTGTGTCAGCGGGGTCCAGGTTGTTTTCTACTTTTTTTTTGTACATGAATTCGTTCTTCTTAAACTTATTATCAGTATTGCTTTGAGATTGCCAAGAAATGGCGTAAAAATGTTTACCGTCAGTAATGCGCGAAACGATTGTTCGTGCGAGCGCTTGTGCCTCGCTTTAGATGCTGTGTAGACCATTTCGAGAGCTATCCTGCAACACATCTGTTTATTAAACAGAACCAAAACAAAGCCAAGTGCCTCCACTATTTTCTACAAGCAGCAGCAGTAAAAATTTATCCACCAAATTATTAGGTGAGTGAATTTTATTAAAATAAAAAATCACTTCTATCATTTAAGCTTACGCTCCGCGTTTTAGGGAAAGAATGCGCTTAGTTACGTAAGCATGTGTGATATAGGTACACCCCATACAATGAAGCTATCGGTTAGGCGAGAACTTAGGTTAGGGAGGCAGGACAGGTTCTGCTAGCAAATACAGTGTATGAAGGTCCCTAGAAAAACCTACCTTGCCTTACCTAACCTTGGTTCTCAGCCTAACCGATGGCTTCACGGTTGACAGGCTTCCTCGTACTAAGTAAGGGTGGTGGTCGGTGGTGGCTGTCGCCTTCACTTTTATATAGGAGAATATAAAAAGTTTTAAACTTTATAGCTGAAAGAAAACTCTATGCGCAACTTAAAATGTGTATAACATTGATGATTGGTGTAAGAAAACAATTTAATGAGCAAAAAATTGGAAAATCATCCGAGCCCCCTCGTAAACATTTATTGGGTGCAGTATAGATTCACAGCTTTGTTGTGGTTGATAACGTAGAACACTGTAATAGGCAGATACCGCAATCATATTAGGGTGAACCAATAATTATTTACCACTCTTCATTACGAAGCTCCTTCATATCAGTTATGATCCCATTATAACCATAACCAATATTAAAGCGAACTACCTACTGACAATGTTCCACCAGTCAGCACGACCAGACTGTGGGACGTAGCTATTTTGTTACCGTTGTCCATTGCTATTGTTTCTCAGAGACCACAATTTTTATATTACTTTTCATGAATAGAAGCTTGCATAATGGACGGGATGTTAATTAAGCTCAGTATTATTCGTATTTGCAATTAAGCGATGGACCTGCGAAGCTGACGTCATCCCCTTCTACCTGGAGGTAGAAGACTGTGTCGCCGATACCGATGTAGCTATAGGAGGTTATTCCCCTTGGGGATATTCAGACTGTGAATATAGTAAAGGAATATCGTTGATTACTATCCTCTCACAACCGGTACTGTAACCATTTTCTGAATGGCATCAACCTAATGAGCCTCTGAAGAGTTAAAACATAAAAAAAATATTGAAAAGTTTAGGTTGTTTTTCAGGATTTAATTCAAATATCGGGCCCAGTGCTTGTAAGAGTTTTTTTTTTTTTTTTTGTGGATAGGAAGGGGGTTGTATCACGGTAGACGGAAGTCAGTTCTACCCAAATTTATTTCATGTTTGTAAGCTAGACGTATTAACCCACCCATTCAGCCTTTCTGATATATTTGTTTTTTACGTAATATTTTCATCGAATGCACCAATATCGCTGACTCATCAACTAGCGTTCGTAACCTCCAAGGCGTATGGGTGCGTGAGTCCAATCTCAAAGGCTTCGTTATTGTATATATTTTTAGCACAACAGTACATTTTGACCTTGATCATGTACAAAGCGCTGTTCTGAATTCAACTGTGTAGTGAACTAGGTTGCCAAAAATGTCAGACGTACAATGAGTACTTCGTATACATCATGATCGGATCTTTAAAATGAGGTCTCATATGAACCACAGGACCTAAATGAAATCCAGTAAGTTCAGTCCGATTCATTTTTTCAGTGCTGCAAAAGAATTCAGATGGGTTTGAAAAAGTACCTTACTGCCAAATACAGCAACAATAATTAAACTATATTCAATAGTAATACAAATAGCTGAAATGCTAAAAACCGACACTCTAAATGACAATGGTGCTTGCATTATCCCCTTAATGACTAATTTGTCGAAACATCAGGCCATTGAAAATAAAGTATGTTAGTAGGCCTTACAAGAAAAAGATATGCTAAAATCCATTGTTTTGTCGAAATGCGTACCATGTATAATGCAAAAAAAAGTAAACAATAGTGTTCGCAAAATGTGTACACTAAGCGAATTTTGGACTGAAAGAAATCTTTGTTTTATAGAGGTTACCTCTTTCGATGTACAGTATTTATTTGGGTTTAAAATATTTAGTTCCGTGTATTCTATACTTCACAAGTCCATATATCAAACCCCGTTAACTAAAACTTTGAACCCAAATAATACACTGCGTGAAATAAGACGACACATAACGAGGACTTTCTATATTTGTCTCGAATACTATTTTAAAACTAATTCAAATCTGCGCAAAGAAAGCCCGATCAGAAAAAGAACTTCCTGCACAGAATATGCATATGTAAGATCTCGTCTATGGTTGGCACTCGCTACCAATTTTTTGCCCCTGTTGGCACTAATTTTGCAGAAGTGATTCAAAACAAAACAAAAAAAACTTTTAGTAGTGAACATCCCCTCATTTCGGACATATTATCCCGCATGGGCTACGCTGTATGAGTCAACCCCAGTAAAAAAAAAAAATAAAACTTTGTGTGGTAGATTTCAAGTTTCGGCTGAGGTAGTTGGAGATTTGGCTTACAGAGAATTAATTCCTTCTTTTTTACTTAAGATGAACGCGAGATATATGATGGATTGCATAAATAAACAATTACATATTTAAATGCACATTGATGGTAAAAATCTCCACCACCCAAGCGGCAAACACGCAGAATGGAATAAAACTCATGGAGTTACAGCGTGTTTGTGTTATTATTAAATTAACTTCAACAATAAGACTTGAGACTGGTTTCTCCTGTCGTTTTGTCTTTGTAAACAACCACATCAATGTTGCAAGCGAACAGTGCACGTACATTGTTTGCTTTTATTCTGCATTGGCTTAGTGGTAGAGTGTGGGCACTGTATTCGAGATCTCTAATACAACTTATAATACGTCTCTTCGCGCATTTTGTATGTGAGGGGTAGGAAAATGAAACATTGCTATTCGCAGTTGTTAGCAGTTCAGCTACAAAATAGATCAGATGCTTTATAGCTTTGTCTTGTTAACGACAGAGCGACTACAAAGCAAACTTTGGTCCCCTCGTGCAGCGCATTCCGGCAGTGCAGCTTCGGTGCGGCAAGTAGCCTAGCGTGTCGAATACCAGTTTTTTACAGCAACTAGCGTAGCATGCCGAGTCCCAGTTTTTTACAACAACTAATCTCGCATGTCGAGTCCCAGTTTTTTACAACAACTAGCCTAGCACGTCGAGTCAAAGTTTTTTTTACTACAACTAGCCTAGCATGTCGAGTCCCAGTTTTTTTTACTACAACTAGCCTAGCATGTCGAGTCCCAGTTTTTACAACAACTAATCTCGCATGTCGAGTCCCAGTTTTTTACAACAACTAGCCTAGCATGTCGAGTCCCAGTTTTTTACAACAACTAATCTCGCATGTCGAGTCCCAGTTTTTTACAACAACTAGCCTAGTGTGTCGAGTCCCAGTTTTTCTACAACAAGTAACCCGTGTGTCGAGTCCCAGTTTTCTTACAACAACTAGCCTAGCATGTCGAGTCCCAGTTTTTTTTACAACAATAGCCTAGCAGGAAGAGTCCCAGTTTTTACAACGTCTAGCCTAGATTGTCGAGTCCCAGTTTTTTACAACAACTAGTCTCGCATGTCGAGTCCCAGTTTTTTACAACAAGTAGCTTAGTTCATCGAGTCCCAGTTTTTTTTACAACAAGTAGTCCGTGTGTCGACTCCCAGTTTTCTTACAATAAGTAGCCTAGTGTGTCGTGTCCCAGTTTTTTACAACAACCAGCCTAGCATGTCGAGTCCCAGTTTTTTACAACAACTAGCCTAGCATGTCGAGTCCCAGTTTCTTGCAACAACTAGCCTAGCGTGTCGAATACCAGTTTTTTGCAACAACTAGCCTAGCATGCCGAGTCCCAGTTTTTTACAGCAAGTAGCTTAATGTATCGAGTCCCAGTTTTTTTCTACAACTAGACCGTGTATCGAGTCCTAGTTTTCTTACAATAAGTAGCCTAGTGTGTCGAGTCCCAGTTTTTCTATAAGTAACCTAGCGTGTGTGTCGAGTCCTGGTTTCTTACAACAACTAGCCGAGTGTGTCGAGTCCCAGTTTTTTACAAAAAGTAGCCGAGTGTGTCGAGTCCCAGGTTTTTTATAACAATTAGCCTAGGGTGTCGAGTCCTAGTTTTTTACAACAAGTAGCCTAGTGTGTCGAGTCCCAGTTATTTTACAACAACTAGCCTAGCATGCCGAGTCCCAGTTTCTTACAACAAGTAGCCTCCTGCGTCGAATCCCAGTTTTCTACAACTTGTAGCCTACTTAGTGTGTCGAGTCATAGTTTGTATAACAAGTAGCTTACCTAGTTTGTCGAGTCCCAGTTCTTACAACAAGTAGCCTACCTGATGTGTCGAGTCCTAGTCCTTCTATACTCATCAACAGGAAGCATAAAAATATTCACCACCTCCCTACCATTCGCGTTTCACCACTAACTGTTAACAGCCTAACTTCCTATTCATCAAATGAAATGTATCGAAATTTTATTTTCTTATCTCTGAATGGTTCGCTCGTTCAAATCTCGTCTAAGAGCTATTGAGAATTTAATTGAAGTTCGGTTGTAGAAAAAGTGATGAGCTCAAAGTATTTGCCGATGAATGCAGAGTCTATTATTGTAATTGCTCTATGGAAAAGAACAAATTTTTAATAGTGCAATTTTAGGTCTATTTTTATCAAGTCAATGGGAGGCATTTTGCATGAGCTGAACGTGTTTTCATCATAAGTACATGATATTATAAAATGATGATAGTAGTGTCTTTCATATGCCGGTATTAATTTTTCATGGAGGGTTTCAAGGTTTTGCACCACCGTACATCGCTACATCATAATTTTTAGGTTATAGTCGAACCTTATAGACTATGAAATACTGAATGCTGATCTACTACTGTAGATATTAAAATCAAAGCACTGAGTGTAAGGGGGAAGACTGCAGTGATAAATCAGTTCAGTCTCTTTGCTGTTCACTGCCGAGCATTTATAATGTGATTTACAGAATATTAAAATTTACTTACCAAAGTGCGGTTAGCTGAAGTGTACCAAACAGTAAACTGATATTTTGGGATGAGACTTTCTCTTTCGGGCATAACGATTTACTAATTTGACTAAGCTGATTTGTCCCAATAGTATGTGTAATAGTATGTCTAATAGTTTCATCATTTCGCTAATGTAATGCATCGCACCTGCATGCTATTCCCTGTATATACCAATTTTTTAATACTGATTACTGATGGCCAGTGTAACGATGTCGGACAGTGTAATGAAAACGGTGTAACTTGTAGCCCCACATAATCGTTCTGGTTCATTTTTTGCATGCCTGCAAATTTACCTGCATTCTATTGACACTGCAGTTCATCCTTGCAAGAATTGTAGAAAGCAATATACTATAAATGTATTTTATCCTTCATACCGTAATATTATGCATTAGCATTTAGTAAACTTATTTTCATTGAAACTTGCAGTGTGGCATCACCTGTTTTTTATGCCTAATCCGGTCTAATGTTTCAGCACTATTAGTTGCTGAAAAGATAGCAAAAGTTTCTGTATCAGCTCTACTTGTGTAAATTACATAACCAAAAACTCTCCTTTGAGAATACCCAGTTTTACTGTTCATTTTCCAAAGACCAGCTTATTCTTTGCCTAAAACTGTTCACCAAATCTGTACTATTACCATGTCAGCTTAACCTGTGTAAAAAATAGTTAATGTTTCCCTCTGCGGACACCCCGTTTTTCTCTTCATTATCCAAAGCACCGCTAATTCCTTGCCAGTAACTGCGCAGCCAATCTACTCTATTACCATGTCAGGTTGACCAACGTAAGAACATAACCCGCAATTTCCCCTGAGAATTGCCTGTTTTTCTATTCATTATCTAAGGGACAGTCGCACGGCGGCAAAGCGAGGCCCCTCTGTGATATTTTAGAGACACCTCGCTCAGCAAAATTCCCGTTCGACTCGATTTCAAAAAAGAATAAAAATCCCGCGAGTGCTCCTCTTCCAACGCTAGGGCATCCGACTGCAAAATATAAATACGATCCATATTGTTCTCTCGCTTTTCTTTTGGTCAATAAAAGTGAGCTGTGCTTTTTCCACGGATTGCAGACGGCCAGTTAAAAATCCAGCACTTTTGCCAGCGCCTGAGCACTAAAAATGTTTTGAGAATGCCTTTGTGTATCCAGCGCAAGAATTTTTTCCCCTTTGGATAACTAGCTTACTGGACAAACTGAGATTTCAAGTCTCTGTGGCATCTGCAGACAGGAGGGATTATGTTTACTTCAGAGATGGTGGATGAGTTCGAATGGGTCGTCAAAGTCGATCTATTCCAAGCCCATCCGACTACACTTGCCTAGAAATACTGACAGAAACGTTAACTTCGTTACTTAAAATCGCGTTGTAGGTGCTAGAAGCCGCCCTATTATGTTGGGCCGAGTGAAATCTCCATCTTACGGGGAACGACTAAGTTCGCGGAAGTCCCACAGGCAATTCATCAAGAGTTAGTGCCTGAAGCTTGACTCAACAAGATGAATCCAAAGCACCTGTCTAAAGATTCGTTCAAGTCAAGCCTCAAAGGCCTAATTTTTCTGTCTAATCGAATGTGCCGCATATAAAACAGTTTGCACCACAATGTTGGTAAAATAAAGGATTAGAGCTAAAACGAAATTCTTGTGAGGTATTATCTGGCTAGTGCGGGGCTTTTACTTCATAAGTTTCGACCTGACTCTGCTTTAGCTATTACTTAAGGAGAGCTTCAAAAACGAAGCATTGAAATGATGCTCGGATCTACCCTCAGTGGTTGGAGGTATACATTGACGCAGTGGTTGGAGGTATACATTGACGCAGTGGTTGGAGGTACACCTTGACACAGTGGTTGGAGGTATACATTGACGCAGTGGTTGGAGGTATACATTGACGCAGTGGTTGGAGGTACACCTTGACACAGTGGTTGGAGGTATACCTTGACACAGTGGTTGGAGGTATACCTTGACACAGTGGTTGGAGGTATACCTTGACACAGTGGTTGGAGGTATACCTTGACACAGTGGTTGGAGG
>LQNS02277217.1:9588099-9599611 GCA_001587735.2 Parhyale hawaiensis
TCACATCCAACTTTTTTTCTCAATCCCAGAGTTGTCGAGCAAATGCAGGAAAATTTAATAAGGCTGCTATTGCGGTCACAGCTAACGTTCCCGCTGTGGCTGTTGTGATTTTTGTCTCGTCTTTTTACAACTTTCACAACCCCGTCTTTGCAAGCGAAGCAAATGTTGTACTTATTGTGATTTTTAACTGTGTTTCTTCACACATTACCGCCCTGCCTTTCCCATCACAATCACTGTTCTATAGCGTGATGTATTTTGATTCATAATTTTGTCACTTCTTACAACCCTGGTAGCTATTATGATTTTAAATCCTGTTTAGCCAGCTCTTACAATCTTTCTTTGCTATGCATGATAACGCTATGTTTTCTATTATTATTATTATTATCGGGGGGATTTCACGACCCAAATTGGATCAGTTGAGCGATGTTCAACTCTACACTCTGGCGCCGGGTCACATCCCGTGACCTGAGGCTCTGAGCACTTTGCGAATGATGTGCGCTGTTATTGTTATTATTATTAAAATTTCACGCCCGAGCTGCTACGAACAGGTAGTACAACCCAAATGAAGCATTTCGCAACACCGGAAGCCCTAAGCGCTGCTAAAGAAAATCCAACAAAAAGCCATTAAGAGCTGACTTAAATGTTAAACGCCTGCAAGGCAACACGACAGAAAGCCGATGACGGCAATGAATTCCAAACCCCAACAGACCAGGGCACGAAGTAGCAATTGAGACTTGGCGATATCATTACCTATGCTCGGGGTAGGTGTCACTGTTATCAAAGTGGAATAGTCGGTATAGTCGATCATCGTGTTCTCTAGCGAATAGAGCATGTCACTAGTATACAGAACGAACAGCAGCGGGCCAAGTACGATACCTTGAGGGACTCCAGACTCCACCGCGCTTGAGGCACTCAAAAAACCGTCAACAGACACACTCTGCGATCGCTCAGTAAGAAAATCACGAATAATAGACAGAACCGTATCACTCACACCAAACGACTCCAACTTGTGCATTCGAGTGACAGGTTATTTCGCCTTCGGTCAATTCGCCTTCGGTCAATTCGCCGTCGGTCAATTAGCAGCTGGTCATTGAAAAAACTGGAATAAAGTTAAAAATCACATACTAGAACTTAAAATTACACATTTTTGTCATTTACTAAGCTATGACCGAGTGACTTAAAATGAATAAAATTTACTAAAAAAAAATGAAAAAGAATAAGTCTTGATTAAAATTGTACAGTTGATGAGCTGCCGTTACTTGAGTTCATTTTAATTAACACGGAAAACTCTGCGAACTTAAGAATTATCAATCGGTAGTCCCTTGGAAGTCCTCATATACTGTAGTTAGGCTGGCGTTACCTCCTCTGTTCCTTCCTTTGCATGGCTTTTAGAGAGATTATTAGATAAGCTGTTGTTGCAATGTTTTGTTCTTTTTTACTTTTCTTATAGGGTTATAGTGAATGCTTTCGACCCTAACTTAATTCCGACAATTTTATGTACATATGTTTTCTTTCTCTGTTTTATAGCGCAGATGATGGATACATCATCTGTCTGTACGTACTGTGGATCTACTTTGTATTAATTTCGTTAACATCTTCATTTGTTAATTCGAAGATTGAATTCTGTCTGTCGTTTTCCTATAGAAGAAGGGAGCACAAAATATATCTTTGTATGCTTAAGATATACACTGATGTTTATTATTGTATTTTGGTGATGTCCATTATATATTGGTCTCGCTAACTGCCTGCCCTGGAGCAGGTCATCTTGCCCTTTCATGACATCAAAGTACGCTTGGGGCAGCAGGGAGAGGGGGGTTCTGTGTGGTGTTGAACCCCCGTTTTTCTGAAACTGAGGGCGGCAAGAACTAGAACGCTTCGTGGCGTAAGACCATCACCCGCGGCGTGGCGCAAATTTCAAAGCCGTCATTTTTTTAAGGCAAGCTTACTGTAGAGTTTTGGCAATTGTCACATCAAGGTCAACCCGCCTGACTCCTTGCAAAAAGTTATGAACATTGCTCAACTTCTTCTCTTTTTGGGGGATTGACAGACAAATATATATAGTTCAATCTTCACTTCGTTCGCGAGTGATAAAAACTATGCTGTCACTAATTGTAGTCTTGCCACAGACTAAAGAAGAGACGTTATCATTAGTCTAGTAGCACACTAGTCTACTAGCTAAATCTACTAGCACACTGTGCCGCCATAACGACGACACATAAGTTGTAAGCACTCCGTTTCATTATTCATTTATTCTCTAGTGAAGTACCTACTTACCTTGTACTGGTTGAGGGATTCGATGGCGCATGGCAATCTGGCGTCTCTACCCTCGGCCACTGTGATGTTCTCTTCTTTGGAAACAAAGTTCGGACCATCGGCCATGACTCCCACGCTCATGGCTATGGATGAAAAAAATCAAGACAGAAATTAGGTTGTAAACGTTCGCGTGTGGTGTCTGCTGATATTAAGTCGCCTAGATGACGATATCTGCCTCGTGGCCAAACAGTTGCCTTGTTTCTACTGGAATGAAAAAGAATGAAATTTATTAGGTTGGAGACATTTCGTTCAATTTTGTCGACTTCACAGTACAGCTACAGATAAATATATTCCCTCAATTTTGGCTTGTGTCATGAACTGTTATTAGACATTTGACAGATCAATGAGAGAACGAAGCGAGATTACAGTAAAAATGTTTCATATCTAGTGTTATAATTATTTTCAAAATTACCATTTATCTTTCCACAATTTATTACATTCCCTCAACAAAATGCTGTAGATAATGGGTATATAGAAGTTTATATTAGTAAAACTCATGTGAATTAGATGTAAACGATACTTTTAGGTATAATATCCATTCAAATGAAGTAAATGGTAATTATCGATCCAACTGCCACGAATTTCCTGAAAAATAACCGTCTATTTGTGACAACTTTGGGTGAAGTCGTAGACATGTTCGTCTCTCTATACGTTAATTTGTTTGCAGAAAGTCATCAAAACATCTGTTCAACAGGGACAATTTTTCAGTAAAGTCAAGCTGGTGTTTCTTTGTAATTTTGAAAAATACTTCCCAGCCGTCATTCCATACAAATGTATTGTTTGCAGTGTAGTGGCGTGAGCTGCCGAATATTAGTCTGTATCCCGGGAACTTTGAACTTAAATGCATTCAGTCAATATTTTTTGCCACTTTAAGCTCGAGGTAAAATGCTAAATCAAGTATAAATCCAGAAAGATGATTAGCTTCCGCTTTAGCAGTTTGACAAAAATTGTTATTGACAGGTTTATTGACAGAAGACTGTGTCTCAATATATTAAAGTTTCTCTTGTACTCATTGATATTTTACTGAATATTCGTAATACATGAAAGTTTCCCATATTTTGTATAGACAGCAAACCACTCAGAAGGAGGCAGGTCAGCATAACAGTCATGATGCATGAAAGTTTGATAGATTACTAGACGACCCGTGACCCGTTGGGTCGTCATCACGATCGTCTTCCCTTTCGCAAAAAAGCAGGTGTTATTTAGCTGGGCATAGACCACCCGCCATTCGGCCGTCCTTCTGCCCGTCAAGGAGCGGCCCGTTCGGTTCACTATCAACAGTTTCTTTGCTTCTCTAACGAATATTCAACACCCAGGTTATAAGCAAAGTCAACTTATTTATATGCTACGTATTTCAGTTGTATTGCCCCGTGGAACTGATGAATTGATCATGCCCGTTCTTGAGCCCCAGAGCTCAGTTTAACTTCCGTATCACAGGTTCAATCGAATTAAAGAGCTAATCCATGGAAAGAATGCCACTGCCCCCTCAACTTCCTCATCACTGATACAAGAAAAATGAAGAGGTAATTCATGGAATGAATGCGAATTTCTTCTCGTGCAAAAGTGAAGATGTGTCAAACAAAACACAAATAAACAATCAAGACTGGTTCACAGACTTTTAGTATAATATAGATAGATATATAAGGAAAATTACTCTCTCAAACAGATAGGTCAGCACGGTCTCGATGTACAAAGGTTTCATACATTATGTGCAGCATAGACAACATTCCTCTTGGAAGAAGAAAGGTCAGCATAAGACTCGTAACTTACGAAAGCTTGACTACGAATAAGGAGCATTGCTCAGTATAGTCGTAACTCTATATAGAAAGCTTCTCCTATAACTCGTATAGACAGCAATCCTCTTGGAAGGAGACACTTCAGCGTAACAGTCATAATGCACGCAAGTTTGATAGATTAGGTATAAGGAGCAATCCGCTTGGAAGGCGACAGGTCATAAGCTTTGCAGCAGGTGTAGAAGTCAATGAGCTTATTGTGAAGATTTTACAGTGTCAAAAATGACGTTAATCATCTTAGTTTTCAGTGTTAGAAATTTCTAAGGACCTTGACGGTGGTTTTCTGCTCCACATATGTCAACCCACTGATAAATAGAATTTTTCGTTCGTGTATTGTAACTTTTCTGGTAAAATGTAACACTTATAGTCAGTCGCCTCTAACTAATTGGCGGCGTTAAGCTAAACGTTGCACTGACGCGATTATCAAGAGCTTTAGTTATGCGATCCCGCTCTCGCTCAATTACTTGAATTGACTATTTCATGTCAAATAATTGAACAGTTTATGCATGTAAAATCATTAACAAGGTTTTGATGTAAAATACGAGTCGCTTATACTCGCATAATCTGTTTAATTGACCGAGAATCAGAGATTTTTAAAACTTTTTTTTCATTAGAATGACTATGTGTAAATACGCGTCCCATGTGTGCTCAATTTGCGCTATGGGTTTCCTCTCTAACGTAATCAGAATGCGATTAACATCAGACACTCAGGCCGGAGTGGGGAATTGCACACTTAGAACTGACGTTTCGGACGAGTCAAAGCTAACGAGATTAGATTATCTCGATCACAATGCCGGATTCAAAGTTACTCTAGGTTAGTTATTTCCTGCACAAGATAGCTTCTATTATTGCCGCTTCCATACATCAGTGGCACCACAGCAGACACAGGGTTGGGGGGGGGGGCGGACGGGTCGGCTCTCCCGGCGGCGTTGAATTTTTATGCGCAGCATTTTCAGTCTCTCCTGTATATTTTAGTGAGACATGGGACGGCTCACGGCTTGTCTCAGGTCCCACGGTCTCCATCTATTCCTGACCGAACTTCTAGCCCTAAATAGATTAACTGTGTTAACAGGACCCTAGCAGAATTCCAGGCGGCCGCAAAAGCTAAAAGCATAAATAAGCTACAGGGGTAGCCGAAATTTCTACTGAGGTACTTGTCAAGTGTTTCTAATTTGTTGTGTAATTTGCTGATATTATGTATAATACAATAAGATCACTGTGTATTTATCTGTTTATTTGTTTATTTATTTATCCATTTTCTGTCACGCTGCAACAAAACAGGCGAAAACTACCCCAGCGTGGAGGCTGTGGTCATTCTGTCAAGCTTCATTGATGACTGATAGGTAGAAATGGAACAGGTTGCACTTGATGGCAAACGTATCTTTATCGGCGACAGTTGAAATTCAAACAATGAAGGTACCGGAAGCTGCTATTTTCGCTGCCATGGCGTATGATTTGTGTGGGTGTTCCCTTCTATTACATCGAATCTACGGCAAGGTATAGGGCGACCTTACATCTGAATGCCCTTCTTATAGTTGAAATCGGAGCCCTGAGGAAATCTGAAGCTTCTATTAGCACTCTTATCCATCTTAATTCTTAGTATCTTCCCACAGACAATTTAGTTGAATTAGTCAGTCTTCCAACTTGAATGCAATCTTAGAAAAACAGTTTTCGCTAAGCAAGAACTATCCGACGTATTATGATATCCTGTCTTAGCCATGTTACTGAATTACATCAATTATTTCGAGTGTTGCTTACTGATCTACAAAAACCATTAATTTTTCTCTATGTCAGAGAACGAAAAACAAGAGTTTCGATGCTAGCAACTGTGAAGCCGTCAACGCTAATATCTATGTACTTTTAAGTTAGCAATTGTATTAACAAATGTATGATGAATGAAAAGGAGTCATCAGAAATTCTTCGCTGTCATTTTTGACAGCGCGGGCACTCTAGTATTTTTATATTATGAAATATAACAGCGGAATAACGCAGTAAAGTCATGCTTGATCAACCAAAAATAAATATTTTTCTGCCATACAATTTGATACGTTTTCAAAAATCGAAAACTAGCACCAACAATCACTAGCTGTCACCAGGCGTTCAGTGACACATGAGAAATACCTTGCAGCTAGTTGAAATTTGGTACAAATGGTTCAGGAAACGTCTCGAGCTACCATACGCCAATGGACTGTACCTCTAGTAAGTATTTCAGTCACTTCTGCGTTACATTTAAATAGTCCAGCCAATGTAGAACTAATGTGAGAGATGAACTGTTCACGTGTTAACCATCAGCAGTGGTTACAATGTCTGTTAATGACTTTCATATTTTTTCTAGAACATAATCAGCTCCATGACTGCACCAAGTCACGGCGGTCGCTGTCTTTCTGTTGGACTGAGCCGTCACCTTTTCAAAGGCTTCTGACGACGAGCATCATTTTTAAATTCTAAATATTTATGAAAATTAAAATAAAATGTAAAATATTTTTTATAAATTGCTTACAATATTATTTTTTGAAGCCTAGGATGAAAAATAAAAAATCGATAATGGGCTGAAAAGCTGTGACATATTGTCGTGCCGCTTAAAGGTCGGTTCACATGATAGTCATTTACTGTTCGTTCACTCCTCTCAGCTTTCGAATGCATTGTTGCATCTAACAACGCAGCAAGAATACTCAATTTTCTGGCCTATTATTTACTCTATAATTGAAGAAACATAATACAAATCTTTTCAAGTGACATTAGCAAAGCAAGCTGGCTTGACTGTTAACATTATAGCTTGTTGGTTGGTTAGTATAAATGCGCACTGTTGCGACTGCGAAGACACGAGTATTGCTAACCGGTCTGGGCTTCAGATGCTGACAGTCACTTGCGTCGGCTGGACCGACTTGTTAGTTCAGCCAGTAGGCTGTGGGCGGCTAATAATTTGGTGAACCTGTCCCATAGGAGAAGAATTGCCGAACTCTGTACGTTTTATAAGGTGTACAACGATGAGAGCCATTGGTTGTATTCGTCTGTCCTGCACTTAAGGTGTTTAGGAAAGAAATACGTGCTGCGGTCGGTGCGCACACTTTCACGTTGGAGGAGGTTAGATGTCGAACTAATCAGTTCGGTCGGTGCTTCTTACCCTGGTCTGTTGGGGTCTGGAATTCGTTGCCAGCATCGGCTTTCAGTCGTGTTGGCCGGCAGGCGTTTAAGACAGCTGTTAATGGCTTTTTATCGGGTTTCCTTTAGCAGCGTTTCGGGCTTCCCGGTGTTTCAATATGCTTCATTTGGGTCGTGCTACCTGTCCGTGGTGGCCCGTGCGTGAAGTTTTAATGATAATAATAAACAGTTGGATATGAAGTGTGAAACTAGGACATGCATATGACTGTCCTGTGAGTCGGCCTGAACAGGCGTATTGCCAGCTATTTCTTTCAAATTCATGTATTTTTTCCTAAACTTGCGTTAAAAGTTAGGTGGTAAACTAGTAAGGTACTTTCTTTCCTTTTCCGTCTATCGACGGTATCAACATTGGGGAATTGGCCATTGTTCTTCATTGGAGGTATTGAGGACGAGGTATCCACTGCGCCTCAGTAGGAGTATATACTACGCCTTAAAAGGAGTATCCACCGTACCTAAATAGAGGTATCCCATCTGCTTCAGTGGGTGTATCCACTCTGGCTCAATGGGATGTCCAGTATGACTAATTATAGGAGTACCCGTTTGAACGCAATATTAGATTTTACCCCTCCAAAATCTTGTGCCGCTGCGGCCCCGGATAGAAGCTAAATTAGACCTTTAGCTTCTGGGGCGGCCCTGGTTTTTGCTGGGATATAATTGCTCATATTGGACATGTGTGGCCGTGTCATCATAGAACAAAAGAGAGAGCAGCTTGATAACCCTACAGTCCGTTTGATGTTCGGTGCAGCAGCACACTAACGCTAATCTCACACCTACTCGTCTCACAGTTAACAAAAAGCGCCTTTGAATTTGCGGTTGATCACACGCTCGTCTTCAATATCCACCATCATCGTCTATTTTTCTATTTTTATGTCACAAAGCCTATATATATGTTTATTAATATAATTTGTTTATCTGAATCACTTGACTGATCATTTTCAAATTGGCTTTGATGAAGACATCGTCAGAAGCTGAACCAGTGGGACTTATTAACTACGGAGCTCTTATTTGTGTCCGCTTCAGGTGGGAACACAAAGGGGAATTGGGTCAATATAGGTGCTGTAACTGTGTGGTAAAATATATCCACTATAGGTTTAATAATACTCAGTTATTGGTCACTTGCTCGCTCTTTGGTTGGTCCTTCCCTCCGTGCCGCTGGTAAGAATTTAGATAGAAGAAAATTCATCTACTGAAAAAACAAGTTGAGATACTTAAAAATTTCAGCCTTTGGAGTAGCAGTGAATAACAGAGCTTCTGAAATATATGGCCAAAAGTGGAAATACTTCATTTTCTGAATCTCGCTTCGCTTTCAAATTTATCTCGGTACTTTTTATATGACGACCACGATTCCACTTCTGAGCGTAGAAGATGAAAGGCGGCATCTTTGGTAGAGTTTTTGATCCTGTCGGGCATAAGCTATGCCGCATATTTTTTAGCTGAATTTCTTCTTAGCAGTTCAAGAGGCTCAGTCTTGGTAAGAGTTTTCCTTCCTTTCGTGCATAATCCATTTCGCTTGTGCTTTCTTCAACTGAAACTCTTCGAAGCAGTTGAACTTCACGCTGAGCAGACGCTTTGTTATACTGAATTCACATTGCAGCCAAATTTCGACGCTTGAAGTTCAACTATCGGTTGGTGTTAAGGTAATCCCTGAGTATTTCCGGTGAATTCTTTTGACTGAACTATGTTTTCTTAGCGCTGCTCAAGGTTTGACCAATTCTAAGCTGATATTCGCGCCTTATCATGCAGGAGGAATATTTCGTTCTCGCAAAACTCACGGCTGTACAACTTGCGCTTCATCAATAGAAGATCAGGCCTGCAGGGTTGAGACCTATTTTACAGCAAAATCTATACTGGGAACCGGAACAATAAAAAGCTCAATAAAAATAATTACCGTCGTTATTTCTGACGGCTGGGTCCTCTAGTAAATTGTATACGCCATGGATGCACTATAAGAAGGACCGGTGTGCTTCTATGCATTTATTCTTATTTACCTCCCCCAAGGAGGTTATGTTTTGTCGATTTGTCTGCCTGACTGTTTGTCTGTCATCAAGATGACTCAAAAAATGTATGGACGGGTTATTTACGAAGTTTACAGGAACTGTTAAGCATAGTAGAAGTAACAGATGAATAACTTTTGGTGAAAATATGTCCATCCGTTTGTTTGTTTGATTGTCTGCCTTATTTTTCTCAATGCCATAACTCAAAAAGTTATGGATGGACATTTGTGAAATTAACATGAGTTGTTAGGTATATAACAAAGAGTAAATGACCAAATTTTGGTAATGATTCCTTTGTTTGTTCGTTCGTTTGTCACTGTTTTTACCGTTATGCTTGGTAGCACAATAACTCAAAAAATAATGAATGGATCTTTATGAAATTTATAGGGGTTGTTAGTAATGTAAAAAGACATAATGACAAAATTGTGGTGCAGATCGGTTCGTTCGTTTACATGTTTGACTCATGTTTGTCATAACGTTTGATAGCAGTATAACTCAAAAACTTATGAACGGATCTTCAAGAAAATTGGACGAGCTGTTATTACTAGCCAAGGGCACAAATAATTAGATTTTAGAGTTTATATAAAGAAAATTAAAGTTTCAGAGCCAATTTGAATTTTTTGCTACCGTTGCCTCGTTTGGCGGAAGTTTGCGCTCTCAGAGTGCTCTAGTTCAGTCTACGAACTTCATAATTTTGAAATATCTTAGCGTCTCCAGGCTTCTTTTTGTTGGGACAAGCTGTCAGCGCTACTTAAATTAGGGCCTTCTTCAGGACGAAAAACTTCCAATGCTGCGGAGCTATCACATTGGGATCGGTATACAAGACACGCCTTGCTAATTTTATAGAGGAATGTGCATAATTTGAAACTCTGGCTAATAGGAAACATTGGACAAGCGTCTCATATACATAAAAATGCCAATTCAAAAGAAATTAATTTGGTATTAGAGTCCAAAGTTTTGCTAAATGTTGAAACGTGTGCGTTGTTTTCTTTGTATTTATGATGAGGGTCTGAGATTTTATTGAAAAACGATGCTTTTGCTCTCTGGTATTTCGACAGGTTCCTGCTATACTACTTCCACGCATTCTTTTCCAGCTTCTCAGCCGCCACAGGAAATTATTGTTGTTCCAGTCGGCTGGAGCCATGTTCTACAATCTAACTAGAGTTGCCTTCACAGAGCCGCAAACTCCACCAAGCAATGCACTGTTGACAGAATGGACAGACAAAATAACAAAGAGACAAACGGATCATTGCTAAAATTTGTTCAACAACTGTTCTTCGTGGCATTCCTAACAGTTCCTGTTAATTTGATGAAGAGTCGCCCAAAACAGTTGAGTGATGTAGCCAAAAGACGAGCAGACAAGCGGACTGCAAGTAAATGGGCTGACGGAGGACCACCAGAAGTTAATCATATTTCGAAGGACATTTGACACAGTTCCTGTACATTTCATGGACATCCATGATAACGTAGTGCGTTTCGTTGCTGAGAGCCAGAAATACAGACAAAAATTCCCTTAATGACGGAGCCCATGAAAAGAAAAATGGAAAAGATGAGCAACAGGGAATGCGGTTTGCTAAACAAGACACGTTTATAAACAAGATTGATCGAGTGTTCTTTAGTTTTTGCTTAACCCTAATTCTACAGCTATACATAATAAAAAGGAATAATAATTAATATCCGTGGAATATCAATGTGGTTCGCCTTTGCAAGCACAAGAAAATAGGCGAGAAAAATCAAAATTTGTGGGACATGGAAAGCAAGTGCAAAATTGAGTAACAGTCATGAAAGAATGAACTAACAAGATTTGTTGCACCATTGTGCAACTATATCGAGATGAAAATGAAGATGCTTGGCAGCAGATAGGTTTACCACTTCCACAGATAAATAAAAAGATGAACATAAATTAACAAGCTCGAAATATCACATAACATATTGTACATTTCCAAAGTTCAATGGCGTAATGAGAATTAGTAACAAGAAAGTACAGGGATACAGAATTTTAGTTATCAGAAATCAAAATAAAATTTTTAGATTGAATAATTTACAATCGTGTAAAAATTGTGACAGTTTGAAACTACGACGGTGTTTCGGAGCAAGATGTGTGCAAGATGAAGCTATGGCTGTGGCATGGCAACTGAATATTAATAGAGTTAGCTCTATACTGATAGCACCGACAAAAGTTGGAATATACCACCCGACATCGATGTAGATGAGGCTTCCCAAGAGTCGTAGGTCAAAAAAGGTGCGTTA
>LQNS02277217.1:9599711-9610248 GCA_001587735.2 Parhyale hawaiensis
ACAATGCGCTGAGTGAGCGTGGGCTTGGTGTTGAGCTGACACAGGTACTCCCCCTGGTCACGCTCAGCGACGCGCTCGATGTTGAGCAGAAAAGTTTGGCCTTCTCGCGAGGCGGAAATTCGTGGGTTCTTGGTGACGACCTGCGTACCTGTGGCGAGTACCGCTCGCCTGGAGGTACCCTTGTGAATCCAGGCGATCTGTGGGGGAACGTTGAGAGAGAATGAGCAATAGTGACCCAAGTTGCTTTCTCCCAGCAAAAATTGCATTTTTATAAGCCCTATTTTACTAAATGTGAACGTTTCATGAAGTTTTCAACGACGCTTCTCTTACGAGGGCTCCAAGATTTGTCCTGTGCTTTAATGTCATTTATTTTATCATTTCACTTTTTCTCTCGCGTCACAAAAGTGTAGGTCGATAAACATTAGTTGGTGTCAATAAGCGCTGATACACACAAGCAAGAAAGTTGTTCAGGCTTCAAATTCTACTACAAATATGCCCTGTTAGACTTTGTGAAGAAATTGCCTGATAAAGTGAATTGAGAAGGATGGACCAAGACCAATTTTCTTCGTCGTGTTCGAGAGATGCAAGGCAACTTCCACTCTAGTGTCCCTTCTTAGAACTGCCCAGCTACTATTTACTTACTCAATTTTTTAGACATTTTAAATTACCCGATAACAGAGTGACAGAAAAATACTTTTGTAGGAATAATATTATTGAAGTAACGAGGCGTGTCCAGTAGAGGGTTTAACATAGGGTGTACGCTGTACCCAATGTAGCAGAACGTGACAGGTCTTCTCGCCGTCGGTCTTTCCGCCGTTAGGTCATTTCGCCGTGAGGGCATTTCACCGTGATATACCATAAATGTCCTTAGGAAAGTCATTTTGTAGCTTGAGTCGCAAATTTATTAAAACTTTAAAAGCAATGACGAAGATTAAAATTGAAGTCATATTCTATAAATAGTTTCGGAGGCCTGCTCCATCATCAGGTCTGAAATCACAGATAAAGAAGTATAAGTAAAATCAGTTCAAATGGTTCAGCTAAGACAAAGGCCCGTTCATGGTCGAATAAACTAAAAGCTCATCTATTTACTAATTTCGAAGGATAAGAGCTACTGTTGCTGTTCAAAACCGGTTTCAGTTTGTGTATAAAAAGTGATTCTAAAATGCGTAAATCTATATTGCAATTTGCAGTTCTTAAAATGCTAAAATTATCCATAGTCACAGGAGCACTGCACGGCTCCGCATGGAGGCGCACTGAGGAACGAAGTGGGTT
Organism: Parhyale hawaiensis; assembly: GCA_001587735.2. Lineage (NCBI taxonomy): Eukaryota > Metazoa > Arthropoda > Malacostraca > Amphipoda > Hyalidae > Parhyale > Parhyale hawaiensis. Next base: position 9,600,984 of record LQNS02277217.1, read on the forward strand.
GCCTAATACATTTCCTGTACGGAAGCTCCTCCCACGATGCTCTGCAACTCTGGCGAAAAGACAGCGTGACGTCATACCAACGTACGCGCATGGGCACTACCCACAACTAAATTTGTATACCAGAGAGGACAGTGGCGACTTGGGAGAAGAATTCTTGTACCGAAATAAAGAGGAAATTGTAAAACTGTTAACTAATACAGGACATAGCTTAATTTTAGGAAAATATTGAAATAAGCATTTAAGTTCGATTTGTAATTTTTCTGCATGGTGCCCAAAACACGGCAATGAACAATAGAAAGGACGGAGGGCGTTGTCGTTGTAAGCTACAGCTGTGTACTGTTTCGATAAAAATGTATTGATTTGAGATTCAATTAGGTTTTACGGAAAACCATTGTTGGCGAAAAATAAACGCAAAAAGCAAAATTCGGAGTGGAGTTTCTCAAAGGTTGATGACAGCCCGTATGCTCGAAACAGTAATGTTCTAATGCTATTCAATTTGAAGCGGAAAGTGGAAAAGCTGAAGAAACTGGTATCAAGGCCTGTGAAACTAGGTTTTCAATAAATAGAGGTGTGGAAAACATTTCCGCATCTTGCCACCAAACAGTCTAAAATGAAACGCTATTGTTAGATTCTGTTTCCATCGTGAAATTTACACAGTTATGCTTACTATTCAAGTAATTTAAAAACAGATTTGCATGATCTGTATGGCGCATTTTAGAATCATTTTGATTCACAAACTCAAACCGGTTTTGAAATGCAACAGTAGCTCTTATCCTTTGAAATTAGTAAATAGATGTGCTTTTAGTTTGTTCGACCATGAACGTGCCTCTATCTTAGCTGAACCATTTGAACTAATTTTACTTATACTTCTTTATCTGTGATTTCAGAACAGATGATGGAACAGGTCTCCGAAACGTTTTATAGAATATGACCTCAATTTTAATCTTCGTCTTTGCTTTTAGATTTTTAATAAATTTGCGACTCAAGCAACAAAATTACTTTCCTAAGGACATTCTGTTATTTCAAAGAACTTAAGGTGGAGACGGTATTAAGCTTTTCAGACGTTCTTGTGATCTCTCGCGTAAGCTGCTGAAGGCCTCCCTGGATGTGAAGGTTCTAATCAAGTGCAAGGTGTACAATGTGTTTCCAATATTTCTACGGTTCAAACTTTACCGGCGCACATTGCAGACAAGTCACATCTATAAGTCATGACAAACCAAATTACTCACTCGTGAACTGCATCAGCAAAGGAAAATTGTCGCGAACCTAACTAACCAACTATCAGCCTGCAATAAAGAAATCGGCTCCTTCTTCTCAACGTTGGATTCCTTCTTCTACATCCGAAGATTTAGAGCGATTTCAGATTCTGCATTTGAGAGAAGACTACGGAGTAAACTCATCGGAGGAAATTACCAAATTTAGGCATTCGCAACGATATCCAGCCCTGTGATCCTGATAAAGTAGTGTACAATTTCAGTGCAATACCAGTAACTTCTCGTACAAAATTTCTTTTAGCATTTGGTTTAGATTTCTATTTACCCATTTTTCAACTTGTCTTTTGTGAATACTTTCTAGCTTTTGGAAAATTAGCCTCTAACGCTGACAATGTTGAATGTACAAACCGTCCCGAATTTTTAGACAGACTGCAGACATTAGCTTATAAGTATTTTTACGGTTTTAAAGCGCAGAAGGTTTTCTCTTCTGTCTTTCAGAAAACAGACTTTGCGTTGCTAAGATCTCTCTCTCTCTTGAAATGATAAGTTGGTAATCTGCAAACCGGACAAAGACCGTGGAGTGGTAATGCTGGACAGGAACCAATATCAGAGTAGCATTTTATCCATTATTTAATTCCGATAGAACAAAATTTTCAAAAGTTAAATATAGTATGGAAAAGACTATTTGAAAGCGGAGGATAAGATCAATAGCTTTTTGCGTAAATTGAAGGCGTCAAAGAAAAAAAATACTAACACAAGAAACTTATTCTAAGCTATTTACTGCAGGATCTAGTTCGGGCATTCTATACGGCTTGCCAAAGATACATAAACCCAACTGTGCAACAAACTTTCAATTTCGTCCTATCTGTGCTGCATACAACACTCCTAGCTTAAAATTAGCAAAGTATCTCGTTCCTATTTTGAGTCCGTTTGCTAAAAATGAATATACTATGGATAACTCAATGTCGTTTTAGACAATTTGGCTAATATTGGTAATGCGCAGGAGTTAACTATGGTTTCTTTTCACATTGAGAACCTATTCACCAATATTCCATTGAGAGAGACTATAGACATCTGTCTTAATAAATTGTATACAGATGCCATAGAATGTGTATTAGGAATGAATCGCAATATTTTCAAAAGTATGCTTGAATTATCCGTTATAAATTCATTTTTTATATTGTCACAAAAATTTTACCGACAGACAGAGGAATTAGGTATGGGCTTGCCCCTCGGGCCAACTTTTGCAAATGTCTTCAGGTGTTTTCACGAAACACCGTGGTTTTCTGATTGCCCTGCCAATTTTTAACCGGTGTTCTACAACCAATATGTAGATGATACTTTTTTACTTTTCCGTCATCCAGATCATGCAAATCTGTTTTTAAATTACTTGAATAGTAAGCATAACTGTTTAAATTTCACGATGGAAACAGAATCTAACAATAGCCTTCCATTTTTAGACTGTTTGGTGGCAAGATGCGGCAATGTTTTCTACACCTCTAGTTATCGAAAACCTAGTTTCACAGGCCAGTTTCTTCAGCTTTTCCACTTTCCGCTTCAAATTGAATAGCATTAGAACATTACTGTCTCAAGCATACCGGCTGTCATCAACCTTTGAGAAACTCCGAATTTTGCTTTTTGCGTTCATTTATTGCCAACAATGGTTTTCGGTCAAACCTAATTGAATCGCAAATCAATAAATTTTTATCAAAACAGTACACAGCTGTAGCTTACAACGACAACGCCCTCCGTTCCACTGTTGACGATTGCTCGGTCAATTATAAAATTTTAATCTAAACGTATTCCTTTTCATTTTTGTTCAGCACATTTTAGTTATCTTTAGTCACTCGGTTATATCTTAATAAATGATGAAGATATGCAACTTTCACGTGAATTATGGTATTTTAAGCTCCAGTATGTGATTATTAACTTTATTTCATGTAATTCCATAAATCACTGGATTTGGAATTTGATTGGATTGATGATTTTTTAATTTGATTTGCTATTATTTCATGTGCAGTAAATGACTAAGAATAGTGATTTTGTGCAACATTACATTTTAGGTTATTGTATTTTTTCTTTTATTCCACCATTTCTTTTCATTATCTTCCTATTTCTTGGGAAGTTCTGCTGCAGAAGCTGGAACTTTTCATAATAATAATAAAAGCATGTTAGGTTCGGCGTGGTTGGGTGTAATTTATATATTACCACGCCATTTATTTTTCATCACGGTGAAATGCTCTCACGGCGGAAAGACCTAGAAACGCAGCAGAAGCCTGGAGTGCTGAACTCATGGCACTAAACGTTGCAGGTACGAGTGCCAACCCAGGCAAGCGAGCTTTGCGGCGAATTGGCGCGCTGACTCAGCTGTTGATAATCATGCTCAGCTACGTGGGGGCACTTGCTTTCTTCAGAAATGAGTAGGGTAGGGAGGGCATGGTTCGCTTCATAAGAACCTTCTGTCGAAGGGGCCATAGTCAATGACGATCACTGATCGACTGCAGCCGTACACTCTTCTGGTGCCAGTTGCCCTATATCGGCAGCACGAACAAGTGAGTGGGGGTTTCCCAGCAGAGCGTGAGGTCAAGTTGACTTTACTTTTGCCTTTTCCTTTATAGCTTCATATAATGGGGAAAATATAACAAGCCACCGTATAACAGTTTCTTGCGGTAACACCAGTGAGGTCAAAACATTAATTTTCCACTAGTAAGTTAAGCAGTCGTCAGCCCGTAACGTACGCATAAAGTTGTTTATACTTTTATAATGTGGTGATGTGGCTCGAAATGCGAGAGGAAAGAGGATTTTTTTTTTCGGTATGTAAAGGTTATTCTCAACAAACACATGGATTAGCTCTCTTTTTACCTATTTGCAATTTCACGCTCATAAGTTTCAAGCAATACTTAAACATGTTGAACCTTGTAGCGATTCGAACTTTAAAGCTCGTTTTCATGATCTGCTTAATATGCAAAGAATACCAAAGACTGGAATCAAAATCTGGATCGTTTTGTCATTTGAGTCAACATTTCCCCAAGAAAAACTAAAATTCTACCAATCACTGCATTCCACATTTAGGATTTCTCCAAACTAACACCCTCGGTAGAATAGGTGACACACTGTTCCATCGAACGTCAAGTTCTAATACTAAAAACCTCGTGATGAGACGCTGCGCAGGAATAACTAAAATTAGACCGAACATTAGAAGCCAAATCTCGATCACACCTTCGTCGAACAAATTAATTATGATTCCAATCAAAAGAATTTAAGGCATCCCAGAAATCACAACCAGTTTGTGCTGCAAGTTAAATGGCTTATCAAGCTCGGGTATTTTCATATCACAGCGAGCATTTCTGCAGCAGAATTTCAGCAAATCATTGCAGTGTTTTCAAGTCCATCATTTCCCCCCAGTCCGGAAATTNATCCCAGAAATCACAACCAGTTTGTGCTGCAAGTTAAATGGCTTATCAAGCTCGGGTATTTTCATATCACAGCGAGCATTTCTGCAGCAGAATTTCAGCAAATCATTGCAGTGTTTTCAAGTCCATCATTTCCCCCCAGTCCGGAAATTAGATTCCGTGAAGCAGCCAATAAAAACGCCTCACATCCAACTTTTTTTCTCAATCCCAGAGTTGTCGAGCAAATGCAGGAAAATTTAATAAGGCTGCTATTGCGGTCACAGCTAACGTTCCCGCTGTGGCTGTTGTGATTTTTGTCTCGTCTTTTTACAACTTTCACAACCCCATCTTTGCAAGCGAAGCAAATGTTATACTTATTGTGATTTTTAACTGTGTTTCTTCTCACATTACCACCCAGCCTTTCCCATCACAATCACTGTTCTATAGCGTGATGTACTTTTATTCATATTTCTGTCACTTCTTACAACCCTGGTAGCTATTATGATTTTAATTCCTGTTTAGCCAGCTCTTACAAGCTTTCTTTGCTATGCATGATAACGCTATGTTTTCTATTATTATTATCATCGGGGGCATTTCACGACCCAAATTGGATCAGTTGAGCGATGTTCAACTCTACACTCTGGCGCCGGGTCACATCCCGTGACCTGAGGCTCTGAGCACTTTGCGAATGATGTGTGCTGTTATTGTTATTATTTTTAAAACTTCACGCCCGAGCTGCCACGGACAGGTGGTACAACCCAAATGAAGCATTTCGCAACACCGGAAGCCCTAAACGCTGCTAAAGAAAATCCAACAAAAAGCCATTAACAGCTGACTTAAATGTTAAACGCCTGCAAGGCAACACGACAGAAAGCCGATGACGGCAATGAATTCCAAACCCCAACAGACCAGGGCACGAAGTAGCAATTGAGACTTGGCGACATCATTACCCATGCTCGGGGCAGGTGTCACTGTTCTCAAAGTGGAATAGTCGGTATAGTTGATCATCGTGTTCTAGCGAAGAGAGCATGTTACTAGTATCCAGAACGAACAACAGCGGGCCAAGTACGCTACCTTGAGGGACTCCAGACTCCACCGCGCTTTAGGCACTCAAAAAACCGTCAACAGGCACACTCTGCGTTCGCTCAGAAAGAAAATCACGAATGATTGACAGAACCATATCACTCACTCCAAACGACTCCAACAGTTGGTCATTGAAAAAAATGGAATAAAGTTAATAATCACATACTAGAACTTAAAATAACACATTTTTGTCATTTACTAAGCTATGACCGAGTGACTAAAAATGAATAAAATTTACCAAATAAAAATGAAAAAGAATAAGTTTTGATTAAAATTGTACAGTTGATGAGCTGTCGTTACTTGAGTTCATTTTAAGTAACACGGAAAACTCTGTGAACTTAAGTATTATCAATCGGTAGTCCCGTTGGAAGTTCACATATAGTTAGGCTGGCGTTACCTCTTCTGTTCCTTCCTTTGCATGGCTTTTAGATACATTATTAGATAGGCTGTTGTTGCAATGTTTTGTTCTTTTTTACCTTTCTTATAGGGTTATAGTGAATGCTTTCCGCCCTTACTTAATTCCGGTAATTTTATGTACATATGTTTTCTTTATCTGTTTTATAGCGCAGATGATGGATACATCATCTGTCTGTACGTACTGTGGATCCACTTTGTATTAATTTCGTTAACATCTTCATTTGTTAATTCGAAGATTGAATTCTGTCTGTCGTTTTCCTATAGAAGAAGGGAGCACAAAATATATCGTTGTATGCTTAAGATATACACTGATGTTTATTATTGTATTTTGGTGATGTCCATTATATATTGGTCTCGCTAACTGCCTGCCCTGGGGCAGGTCATCTTGCACTTTCAAGACATCAAAGTACGCTTGGGGCAGCAGGGAAAGGGGGGTTCTGTGTGGTGTTGAACCGCCGTTCTTTTGAAACTGAGGGCGGACAGAACTAGAACGCCTCGTGGCGTAAGACCATCACCCGCGGCGTGGCGCAAACTTCAAAGTCTTAATTTTTTTAAGGCAAGCCCATTCTAGAGTTTCGGCAATTGTCACATCAAGGTCAACCCACCAGACTCCTTGCAAAAAATTTTGAACATTGCTCACCTTCTTTTTTTTTTGGGGGGGGGGGGGTGGGGGGTGGACAGACAAATATACATACTGAAATCTTCGCTTCGTGCGCGGGTGATAAAAAAATATGTTGTCACTAATTGTAGTCTTACCACAGACTGAGGAAGAGACGTTGTCATTTGTTTAGTAGCACACTATGCCGCCATAACGACGACACATAAGTTGTAATCACGCCGTTTCATTATTCATTTATTCTCTAGTGAAGTACCTACTTACCTTGTACTGGTTGAGGGATTCGATAGCGCACGGCAATCTGGCGTCTCTGCCCTCGGCCACTGTGATGTTCTCTTCTTTGGAAACAAAGTTCGGACCATCGGCCATGACTCCCACGCTCATGGCTATGGATAAGAAAAAATCAAGACAAAAATTAGGTTGTATACGTTCGCGTGTGGTGTCTGCCGAAATCCAGTAGCTTAGATCACGATATCTGCCTCGTGGCTAAAAAGTTTGCCTTAACTCTACAGGAATGAAAAAGAATGAAGTTTATTAGGTTGGAGACATTTCGTTCAATTTTGTCGACTTGACAGTACAGCTACAGATAAATATATGACCTCAATTTTAGCTTGTGTCATGAACTGCCATTAGACATTTGACATGTCAGTGTGAGGACGGAGCGAGATTACAGCAAAAATATTTCATATCTAGTGTTATATTTTCAAAATTACCATTTATATTTCCACAATTTATTACATTCCCTCAATAAAATGCTGTAAATAATGGGTATATAAAAGTTTATGTTAGTAAAACTCCTGCGAATTACATTTAAACAATGTTTTTACGTATAATATTTATTCAAACCAAGTAAATGGTAATTATCGATCCAACTGCTACCAATTTCCTGGAAAATAACCGTCCATTTATGATAAGTTTTGGTAACATCGTAGAAGTGTTCGTCTCCCTATACGTTAATTTTTTGCAGAAAGTCATCAAAACATCTGTTCAACAGCGACAATTTTTCAGTAAAGTCAAGCTGCTGTTTCTTGGTAATGTTGAAAAATACTTCCCAGCCGTCATTCCATACAAATGTATTGTTTGCAGTGTAGTGTCATGAGCTGCCGAATATTACTCTGTATCCCTGGAACTTTGAACTAAAATGCATTCCGTCAATATTTTTTGCCTCCTTAAACTCAAGGTAAAATGCCAAATCAAGCATAAATCCAGAAAGATGATTAGTTTCTGCTTTAGCAGTTGGACAAATATTGTTATTGACAGGTTTTTTGACACATAGACTGTGTCTCAATATATTAAAGTTTCTCCTGTACTCATTGATATTTTACTGAATGTTCGTAATGCACGAAAGTTTCCCATATCTTGTATAGACAGCAAACCACTCAGAAGGAGGCAGGTCAGCATAACGGTCATAATGCACGAAAGTTTGATAGATTATATATGAGGAAAATTGCTCTCTCAAACAGATAGGTCAGCACAGTCTCGATGTACAAAGGTTTCATATATTATGTGCAGTAGAGTCAGCATTCCTCTTGGAAGAAGAAAGGTCAGCATAAGACTCGTAACGTACGAAAGCTTGACTACGAATAAGGAGCATTGCTCATAGAAGGAGATAGGTCAGTATAGTCGTAACTCAAGAAAGTTTCGCATATAACTCGTATAGACAGCAATCCACTGGGAAGGAGACACTCTAGCATTACAGTCATAATGCACGAAAGTTTGATAGATTAGGTATAAGGAGCAATCCGCTTGGAAGGCGACAGGTCATAAGCTTTGCAGCAGGTGTAGAAGCCAATGAGCTTACTGTGAAGATTTTAGAATGTCAGGAATGGCGTTAATCGTCTTAGTTCTCATCTGTTAGAAATTTCTAAGGAACATTGCGGCGGTTTTCTGCACCATCTATGTCAACCCACAGACAAATAGAATTTTTCGCTCGTGTATTGTAACGTTCCGGGTGAAATATAACACCTGCTGTATATAGTCAGTCGCCTCTAACTAATTGGCGGGGTTAAGGTAAACGTTGCACTGACGCGATTATCAAGAGCTTTAGTTATGCGATCCCGTACTCGATCGCTTAATTACTTGAATTTACTATTTCATGTTAAATAGTTAAGCAGTTTCTGCATGTAAAATTATTATCAAGGTTTTGATGTAAAATACGAGACGAGTGTACTCGCGTAATCTGTTTAGTTGACCGAAAATCAAACATTTTTAAACTTTTTTTTTTTTTCATTAGAATGTCTAAGTGTAAATACGCATCCCATGTGTGCTCAACTGGCGCTATGGGTGTTCTCTCTAACGAAATCAGTTTGCGATTAACGCCCGAAACTCAGCCCGGAGTGGGGAATCGCACACTTAGAACTGACGTTTCGGACGAGTCAAAGCTAACGAGATTAGATTATCTCGATCACAATGCCGGATTCAAAGTTACTCTAGGTTAGTTATATTCTGCACAAGATAGCTTCTATTATTGCCGCTTCCATACATCAGTGGCACCACAGCAGACACAGGGTTGGGGGGGGGGGGGCGGACGGGTCGGCTCTCCC
>LQNS02277217.1:9649279-9665827 GCA_001587735.2 Parhyale hawaiensis
CCGCAAACTTTGTCGTTAATACGAGCGACTTAGAACGGATGCTTCTCCCTCCTCTCGCTCTCCAATTGCGTTTGTTTCTCTTAAAGCCACGAGCAAAGGCTTTCTATTTCTTCTCCTGTTTGCTCAGCGATATGAATCATTCAATTCAAAATTTAATCTGGCATTTCTCGTACGAGTTAACACTGTTTAGAATGATGAATAAATAATACACTGCGAGGGAAGGGATTAGTGAGCAATACCGTCCTTGACCAAATACCACGATCGTAGAAAGCCTGTTCCTTCATCACTAATGAAGCCATGCGATGTAGAGCTATACTACAGTAAAACAGTGGGCTAAATGTGCACTAATTTAACGCTGGTTCGAAGTATTAATGTTATAGGTAGAGTCAACTTGACTCCTCAGGCGTACTGGGAAACCCAAATGCACTGGTTCGTGCTGCAGATATAGGTCCACTGGCCCAGAAAGAGTGTACGGCTGTAGTCGACCGTACATTGTCAAGCGCTGTTGCGTCATCGACTAAAAGCTCTTATGCAACGACCTGTGCCCCCGCCCTTCTTTCCATTTTTCGCTAGGGTCAGTACCTCTGCAACAGACGTGCGGGCATCAGTGCTAACTAAGACTTCAAGCGGCGCCAAATTTCACTTGCTTCCCACAGGCAGACGCGAATCAGCATCTTTTGGTATCACTGGCGTCAGCCTTTTTAGCTGAACACTACTGCGGGGAGCTTCGGAAGTCCTCTATGTTGTGGATGTGGTGAATGAGTGAATATAGCATAAATAAAGTGATAATGGTTCATTTCTTCGTACTGTCAAATGGCAGTGGCCGCCAAGAGAAACTGGTTTACTCCTCTCCATTCACACAAATTAACACTTGTTCAAGGTATTATTTAGTTAAATGTTAGGGCCGTTTTGGAAACCATGTTTGAAGTGAATGAAGAGAAACACTGAAAATTTGATGAATAGCAATAATATTATTATATCATATCTCTTGACATAGTTATATGGGTTGAAGAGAAGTAAAATTTTGGGTTACGAATCCCTGAAGCAGAAAATTTACTCTACATCGTTGAGTAAACAGGACTTGAAACCTAGACAAGTTATATACCATAATCGACTTACGAATGTCTGAAAGCATGTTAATTAGATTAGATAGTAGACACTAGACGGACAAAAGGTCCATTCCCAAAGAGCATCCGGGACTTACGCTCCGGCCCTCTATGAGGTACTGCTATGAAGTGAGTAAACTCAGCCAAAAGTTGATCATGCAAGCGCAATCAAATGCTGCTGCTTCGCGGAGCTCGGGGACGCTAAGTAAGCTGGTGCATACAAGGCAGGAAATTACAGCGGCTCAAAATCTTTGGCCGTTACGAGTTTAGGACTCTTGGAGGAGGAGTTCATAACCGTGGAAGATGCTGCTCCCAATGTTTGTGAAGACGATTTTTAAACGTATTGACCCACTCTGCACCGACATGTCATTTAGTTTCGACATGCGAAAACGACTATTAGGATTGTTATAATGAAATGAAAAGAAAAATTAAATAAAGCCCTCTCGCCCGTTGATCATTCTACAGTTAATATTTTTTGAGGATATCGGTAATACGAGGATTGCGGTTGACATTTGTCTTACTGAATCTTGATTCAGAGTTTTCGTATAATCTCGCAAGAGACCTATTTATGGATGTGAACTATAGACAGTCGGAGCCTTGCGTACCTCATCACTCCTCTCTAAGCCAAGCAACGCCCTGCTTTTCGTTTCGGCGTACCACAGACCACAAATGCTTGGTGACCACTTACAGCAACCAGCGCCCTCTGTACGTTAAGAAGAGCACCTCGGAACCAACAGCCGGAACCCTACGCAGCGTATCGCTCCCCATACACCAGGCAACACCGCACGTCAAGAACACCGTGGCCACCAACAGCCAGCACCTTATGTTACATATCACTCCCCTAAACGAGGAAGCACCCTACGTTCAGAACACCGCAACTACAAACAGCCTGCACCTTACGTAGCGTATCGTTCCCCCTAACCCAGGCAACACCGCACTTCAGTAACACTGTGATCACCAACGGCCGGCACCTGACGCAGCGTATCACTCCCCCTAAACCAGGCAACACAGCACGTCAAGAATACTGTGACCACCAACAGCCAGCACCTGACGCAGCGTATCACTCCCCCTAAACCAGGCAGCACCGCACATCAATAACACTGTGACCACCAACAGCCGGCACCTGACGCAGCGTATCACTCCCCCTAAACCAGGCAGCACCGCACGCCGGCTGCCGCTGGCCCCGAGGCGTTGAAGTCAGAGCTCCCTCATTTTGGTGACACTGGCGCATTTTTTGGCCTCGGCAGTAGCTGCCCCCGGGGCGCTCCAGATCCTATCATTGCCTCGTAAAATCAAGCGCGCCTCATGAAAAATGCAAGCCCTTCCATCAAAGCTTCAGATTCTTCTCTAAGATTAATCTCACAGAGCAAAATTACGGCAAGTATACGCGCGCGGTCTTATAAAGCTTCGGTTGGAACGCGGGGCAGTAGGCACAACTTTTACGGGAAAATAATCGCATTGATTCTCATTACGAGCTACCTGGCCGTGAACGTGCACACGTCCTTAGCCACCACGAGGGGAATGCGGAATATGAACCCAAGAATTGTTATGACAAAGAGTATGTATGTTAACTGGTGTTTTATTCAAGTCGGTATAAGTGAACGTTGTTAATAAAACTGGGGCTGATGCTACGGTTGTGGATTTTAGATTACGGGGATATACTTATACTGATTCTTATTACAACCTTGCTTACGAACGGGAAGCGTCATGGAAATTACGGAGTAAGAATTGTCTCATAGACTTGGGACTATGCATGAGGTAATTACTAAATATGAAATATTAACTGAACATAGTTTTTTGCGCATTTTATTGGTCAGTATATTTTTGTTTAGATAGTTTAGACATTCTTACCTTAAAAAAATTTGTTGGACAACGCGAATCAACGTAACTCTTGGACTCTAAAAATACTAATTTGTTATTTTCATATATGGAGCGTTCTTCATATTTTGTATTATTATGTTAACATATGGAAGTAAAATGGAAACGTGATAGTTTTGGGTATAGGGTCAGCCTTTTGATGCCGATATATGTGAGCTTCAGCGCAAGTGTGCTGTGAAGATTACCCAAAACACTACGTTTTCTTCTTCGAGAATGCTGACACTATCGAATGAGTTACACTGCATATTCTTAGGATATTTTTCAGAAACTAAATTAATATTTTCGTTAGACTGATTATTTCACCAAAAGTAGCAAACTGATTTACAAATCCGTAAAATAAATGATAAAAACTACTGTATGAAATAATCTTAGTGTAGCTAAGAATTGTATTAAACTTCTTACGTTTACTAAGTTCTAGCAGGATTTTAACCCTGAGTATGTCCGTTTCTCTCACCTATATACTGTATTTTTACCGCCTCCGTTAAAGATGTAATGTTTCTGCCGGAGTTTGTCTATGTGTCTGTCCGTTAGCAACAAACTCAAAAAGTCATAAACGAAATTTTATGAAATTAACAGAAGCTGTTAGGACTGTGAAGAGACACGGCTCATTGAATTTAGGGAATGATCCGTCTGTCACGTTTGTCTATTTGTCTCTACGTTCCATTTTGCGTCTGTTAGCGACGTAATTCAAGAAATTTTAGATAAATCTTCACGAAATTCACAGGAGCTGCTAGGAATATCAGAAGAAACAGAAGATCAAATTTTAGTGATGATCTTGAAGGAATCCTTAATTCTGCACCATTTTGACATTCTCATTAGCATTGTCTTGCTTCTCTAGTTTATTTTCTTACGAGGACCCTCAATGCCATAAGTGTAAAATACCCCACATATGTTGCACTGCTTTTCGCCGCAGTATTTGCAATATTTAACACTAGCTTAACCAGGTTGCGTTACCTTGCCACAATGGGTTTCCCCCGCAGGACTATTATAGTAAGAAGAACTCGCTCAGTAAAATATCACAGCCATGTTAAATTACGATCAAGATTTTACATGCTGCCGTTGTTAAAGTTCATCGAAGGAAATTTAAATCTATTTCAAGCTTCTTCTTTCACTTTTAGGTATGTATTGTGTATCGTACCCAACCTCAATACTCATACCTCGTATGAAAAGATTCATTTTGCCATTTCTCATGACATACTGTTTTATGTAACATTCATTAGCTGACGTACTACTTGAACTGTGTTTCTTAATCATAAATTCCTTATAAGTTAAAAATCTATTATGGTAAACTATCTTTTTTCTTCCTTGTGTAATTTTATTTCGAGCGTAAATTCCATAAAGTATCATTCATGTTGGTCACAGAAAAGTATATTAAATAAATACCTATTTGATCTTGTTATATTTGGAACGTAAAGGAGAGAAATTATATAGCGATATGAGCAGGCATAATATACAATATCTAAACAACTAAAATTTCTCTTATGCCAAGCCACACTGATGATTAACTTTTGGTGATGATCCGTTCAACCGTTTGTTTGTCTACCTGTTTTTCTTGGCAGTATAATTCAAAAAGTTATGAACGGATCTTCATTAAATTTGTAAGATATGTTAGAAAGAGTATCCAATTGATCTTTTCATTTATATATGATTTTCTTTAATAAGTTGTTTACTTGTTTTTTATGTTATTTGGATTATTCAGTTAGAAGGTATCGCAAAGTACTCTCACTCGCAAATTCTTAGAGGATTTTCAGCTCACATGGCCTTCAACTTAATTACTTTCAGAGGTATTTTGTCCGGCGTCTTTCATTGCGTCTTGTGTAATCGAGACGAGGCGCAAGTTCCACGTCCTCGCATACAGCAAGCGTGCCGTTACTCAGTGTGGCTTCATCTTTACACGGGTAAATCCACATATTTTTACTCACCCATCGCTACTGAGTAATTTATTTGGCCTACACTCATTGGTAAATTTACTCCAAAGTGGAACCTACGACAGCAAATTTTAGTCACTTTTAATTTTTGAAATGTAGCCCTCTTTAAAAAAAAAAGTGGGTCAATAAATGACGTTGACAGCTCGGTATTGTTTACATGGCTAACCCCTTGTATGAGCTCTCGGTCGGTAGTTACGGGTTGCCTTGACGCTGTGTCACAGTATTATATTCACATACTGGTGGAAATAACTACAACAATAATAAGATACCTCACAAATTCAAATGCACTTTGAATCAATAACATGAATTTATGAGAAACATTCTGGGGTGTCTGATCTTTCTTTCTTTCTTCTAATTTGCATGTACAGCACTATATTTTATAATGCCAATAAAGGTCAATTATAACTTCAGTTACTCGTAGGAGTAGCAGTAGTGGAATGACTTCAAAGAAGCACGCTAGGGCTTATCCAGCAAAAATGCATATTTTTCCTTACGTTTATACTCTGACCATTTTATCAAGGCAGTTTGGTCGTGGTCCAATTACTCTACAGCGTTACCAACTCTCAGGGTATTTTTCACATTTCTCTATATGCAGGTAGTAGGCGGGGCTAAGATATGGGCCAAACAAAATCTCAGAAATGCCCATTGAATTGGCAACGCTGTAGAGGCATTGGACCACGCCCAAACTGCCTTGATAAAATGGTCAGAGTATAGTTATTTTACATATTGTGCATACTAAGCAATCTATAAGTTACTCTCAAGGAGTTTCAATGGGAGCAGTACGCGCAAGCCTTCCCTGGGAGAGTAAACACATGGCTTTGTCACGTGACTCAAGCTGGCGTTTGGAGATCTTAAACTGGCTGAAGAGGCAGTGGTCAGCGCATATAGTTAAGGAAGATACAGACAGGCAGTTCTTCAATATTTTTACAAGACAATCGAGTCTGAAGATTTATATCCCACTGCTCACCCTGTAACTTTCATCATAAGCTGGTATACAGGATACAAGTTTCCTTTACATAGGTGCTTCTATCTGCTCGGAATTTTGTCGACGGAGCTGCAAAAATTTGAGCTCAGGACTCATTCCTACGTGAGGCAATGCCGCTCTCCGATTGGATAAGCCACTCAGCCAGTTTAAGGGAAAAGTTTACTCGCAACGCTCCCGTAGGATAAATAGATAGGGTGCACTCCTCTCTATTAGAACCTCCTTGGTTACTCTGAAGATAATGTACTTAAGTTTAATTTGGTAAAACTTCCAACACATATCAAACAAACTATAATTTTAGTTGTTCCTCCCTCCGTTCCTTCTTTTTAGAAGTGGAAAATTGACATGTTCTTGATACGGGCTCTTAAGAAGACATCAGAAGACACTTTTAATTCGAGCTGCTACTGCTCGCAGGTCATATATGTCTCATTTGGAACATCTTTTCACGGTTGTATGCATGATACCGATCTGAGCTATCATTGAAGCACAATACTTTGTTCTGAAAAATTCCAGGGGCCCAGCTAGTGGTTAACAATATGTATTTTATAAATATAGGGTGAGCCAAAAGTCACTTTACCATTTTAAAAATTTACTACGACATGAACTATAAAAGACTAGAGGGCCCGCGCTACCATAAAATGACAGCGAAGAATTTGTGATGACCTTCTTCATTGATAATACATTCGTTATCACAACTGCTAACCTAAGCACCCTGAGATGAGCGTTTACGACTTCACAGCTGCTCAGTTTCGGACCTTTTTTTCCCTCTCTGAAATGGAAAAAATTCATGACTTATTGCAGCCCTATCGGCGACGCTCAAGGTTATAGCTCAGATTCGGTATTGTGGATACGGTAGGCTAGCTTATACAGGTCCAAGGGGTTTTGCTTAGCGAAAGCTGTTTCACCGACCATTGAATTAAATTTGGTAGAATGGCTGAAGCAACGAAATCATCTGAGGGAAGAAACTACGAATCAAGATGCATGAGAGTGCCAATGGAAGCTTCAGATATCTTCTATGCTGCGAGTTCAATTTCGGCAATGCAAGAAGTGTATTCAGACATATGGTCGTCCGATACTTTATCGTAGATTCGATGTATGGAGGAGCTAATACTCTTACAAATGAGACTAAGCCTACGATGTCTTCATTGTTTGAATTTAAACTGTCCCTGATTAAGATACGTTTGCCATCTTCTGCAACCCGGCCTATTTTCTGCCTATCACTTTCAATGGAGCTTGAGAGGAGCACCAGAGCCTCCAACCTATCTATTTTGTTAAAGCTTAACAGAAAATGGATAAACAGATAAATAAATAAATAAACAAACAAACCGATAAATACACATCGGTCTTTATTATGTAGTAGATTGCCTACTGAATCCCATCAGAAGTAACAGGATTGCCAAAATTCCAACGGGGCAAGAAATGCATTTAGATAATAAAGGGGTAAGGATTTCACTTTAACCTTATGCTACCTCGTCATCGTTGATGACGAAATCTGCATCGTGGCCTATTTTTCACCTATGTATTTCGTCAAGAGCGGACTAGAAAAAATAAATATTGGATGAAGGAAACCTTAGAAAGGAGTACGAGCGACGATGCAACGGAGTGCTTAGAGAAGCTGTATATATGTATCTGCATTGAGTGAACTTCTACGTTGGAAGAGAAAGAATTTTTTCCTATCTATTCTTAAGAGCGTGACACCGAACATATAAAGAAATATATAAACACACGACGGTCATTCTTAGTGTTAGATTAGATGCATATTTTTAGCAAACTGCAAATGAAAGTAGAATCGCTCTTAGGAATTTTTCGTACAAATGATAGAAATTGACTATATGAAAACTATAAGCGATAGAAATTTCTGAGATTTGCATCGTCTGTAGTTTTCTGCAGTATATTTTTAAAATGGTTAAGTGACTATTGGCCCACCCTAGTTGTCTGTCTCGTCTCTTATTTACGCTTTAGATTTTTTCCTTTATTTATTTATTACTTTTTAGTTACGCTGTAAATGGTGACTAGATTGAAGCGTGGTGCGAACTAAACGCCAGAGTAAACGTGCGCTACTCCATGAGTGACACCACTCGATTAAAACTTGTTAGTCACGACCAGGGGACAAATAACTGGTACTAGGAACCGCTATACGATCTCATTTTTGTTACGGCCGGTGTTTTTCAGGTTACAGTGGCCAACTAATCTGAGTTATGATTGCGACGTTTTCAAAACGGTTTCACACCGGAGCTGAAAAATAATTAAAATCAAACCTCGCGCAAGATATATTGACAGTCTACTTAGGTCAAGTGTCTTTGATACCGAATGCTAGTATTATTTTCGGTGCATATGATGCGTGTCTGTATATAGTGGCTATGCCTGTTGAAAAGCAGAAACTTTTAGCATTAATAAGTACTTTTATGAGGATATCAGCAAATCTCATTTCATTTAATCTTGGACTGAAAGAAGGACATTGTTCATGTCTTTTATTTTTAGTTTTTGCCCATTTTACGCAAAGAGACGCTCATACTTTCCATTATTCTACTAAAAAAATTTATTAAAATTGAAATAACAGTTAAGCCGTAATACTAAGCAAACTTGATACTTGTGTGCATATGGGAGTTAAAGATTTCGACAATCAACTCCATTATGAACAGTTGTGAAGGTTAGTAAGGATTATTCTGCAGTTTCATATAATTTTCTTTTTTTTTGTACTGAGAGTAATACAGAAGTATTGATAGTCTATTTCTTAAGAAAAAAACGTGCTTCTATTTAATATTCACTGTCATTTTGACATGTCAGACGATTTGATGCATGTTCCATTCGTTCACTTTTATCTAGATAAAAAAATCAAAGAGCTTGAAGTTATCAAAGGGTTGAATTCACAATTCTCGATCGAGCACGAGACAGTAACGCTAATGTATTTTTGATCAAATCAAACGTCAGGCCAAACTGGCAAATTTAAACCTCGGGACCGAAGTTTCGCTCAAGTGAAAGCTAATCCATGCGAAATTTATGGACATATATCAGATGCTATCGGACACCCTTCTGTAATTACTCATAAGCAGCCGATAAATGCTTATAAGCAGCCGATAAATGCTTATAAGCAGCCGATGAATGCTTATAAGTATCCGATCGGGAATTAGCTCAGCAAATCCCTTGCTGAATTCAAAAATAGAACACATCTTAATGGCAAGGTCAAAGAGTCTTACCGTCTTCAAGCAATTAGGTTAGATTAGGTATCTGGCAGTAGACGGACCAAACGGTCCATTTCCACATATGAGCAGAGACTCAAGCTACGGTCCTCTGTGCCCTATTAGCTGTTGTAGGCTGGTTTAATGAATTCCGCAATCCTGGTTTAACTGGTATTATAAGCTATATAATTTCAATTATATGTATTATTGATACAGAAGTTATACTGACATGCAAAAGTTTAAGTATGTACTAAATTAAAAAGTTACTGTGGATGAAAATGTGTTGTAGAGGAACAAGAAAACTATTACTATTGTTTATGGCCGCTTTTTAATTTTTATATCATTGTTTATGGGCATTTCGCATTGATTTTACTCATAAAACGCCCATAAATATCGAAGACTGTCAAGCTGTTTTCCATTTTTTCACTGAACAGCTGAAGAGTTTGATTAAACATTTCCCATGTTGGAATTTTTCACTATGTTGGAATTTTTCACTATTTAAACTGTGCTTGTGCTGCAATCAGTCTAATGCAGGACGAGCATTACGATACTGCGTTAAAAATTTCAGAATAAAATGGTGCTGCTCTAAAAATTTATGCAGAGTTGTGAGTTGAGTTTGGTTTTTCCGTATCCGGTTGAAAAAATGCTCTGAGATAGGGACTATTTTTCTGATTATTCTGAGTGTAACTCTCTGTCAGATGCTGTCTTGAAAATGTGTGCATTTTTCTAGATGGCTTCAACCTGCGATCTCAGTTGTTAGAGAAATAACAAGAGAGGCGCAAAGCAAAGCATTTGTACATATATTAAGAAAAAAGGAAACTGAACTCGGATAAAAATGCACGTAAATTTATTCTTGTAAATGTTCTCGTCGAAGCTGAAATAAAACTTTAACTTTTGTATCGAGATGCAAGTTTTCATCGACTGCTAGTGAAACAAATTTTCTAAACTGATATAAGTGGCGTATTGAAAGGAATGAAGATACACTTTACACATGTACTTTATACTCGTTAGTTTTAAGTTTCTGATGAAAATTTTATTTAAGTGAAAATTCGATGTAATTCAACAATTGGTACGTTTTGCAGAATTGTAAAAAATCCCTAATTTGTAACTTTCCATTTGTAATTTTCTCAAACTTCTAGTTTAGTTTATGTTACATATCATGGAATTCTCAATTTTTTTCTAATAAGTTACTTCAACCCTATTGTGAATAGAGATTTTAGTTAAACTATTTTCACTCTGTAGTTACTACAAATAATAGTTTGTTCGCATGAATTTCACCACTTCTTTATATTCATGCATTTTTTATAACATTTCACTGCAATACACATGTAATATAAGTATTATTTTTTAAGTATACATGTTCCTATGATATTCTCATTATTCTGTACAGTGTATCAGAACAACTAATCCTTTTTTCGCAGTATTTGTGTCTCTACGAAAATCCTATTCTAGAAAAGTTCTATTTTTAAATATAATAACAAAATAACATGTGATGTAACGTTAGATTTTCAAAGTATTGAAAATTTTCCAGAAATACCTAACAATATTCGGCAGAATTTCACTAGTAGTGCAGCCCAAAATCAATTCTTCAACATCAAAAGTTTCCCGGCAACTATACTACTACTCATCTTGGCAAGTATTTCCATTTATTCATGCAGATATTCCTTACTACACTCCCAAACTATACAGTTACCGTCAGTTTCCATATCTTATAAGAACGGATAAACAAGATGTCCAATACAACTCTCGTTGAGAGCAGTTTCTCAAAGTCACTCAAGTCGGGAGTTCGAATTAAGCACCTTAGTTGGGGTCGGTTCCCTGTGAGAGGAGCTCCGGCAACTGCGGACAACATTCCTCCACCGTGTCCGAGTCAACACTGACAAGGGGAAAAGCTGCTCAGAGTCGCATGGCGAGATTCTAGTCAAAGCAGACCTCGTCAAGAAGGATCCTTCTGCTTCGTCGCTGCTAGCAAGTCTGCGGAGTGACAGACTGAGGCCCTGGAGATGCCGGGGTTGGTCAAGGGGGTGGGACTATTTCTGCAGCGTCACTGCTGGCCTTCTTTGCTGACATCACGGCACCTGGGAGCAGGCTCCACTTCGGCCAGGGTTGTTTCGATCGACACCTAACTAAATATTTCTTTCTTTCGCGAGTCAACTACTCTACGGATATAAGAGTTAAGATTTAAGTATCTGATATATGTTCGTCCTCTGCAGAAAGATGAAGTTGAATTTAGGAACTACAGACTTGTCATCTATTTTAAATTTCAGCACCTATACCCGGTTGTATATTTTAAACTAAAATCTGTAGTAATATTTTTCTCACAGCTTCTCCATCCGTACCGTCATTCATCGATTCATCCGTTTGTCTGTATGTTACGCATTCAGTAATGGGGAAGGAAATGAACGGTATTATGGAAACGGTTTGGGCGAAAACAGTTCTCAGTTTTAAGCTTCTACTTGGTCACTTGAAGGAAATATAACTACAGGTCATCAATTAAGATGTTCTGTCTGACTTGGAATACCTCCGCCAAGCAATGCAATGCTAACAAATATTTTAAAATGACCCTTTATCCATAATAGCCTCCAAACAACCGCCAAAATTTAATAATTTCTTCCTTGTGACATTCAGAATGGTTCGTGTAATTTTCATTGAGCTCCCTTCATAAATTTTTCTGTTATGTTGCTAGCAAACAGGCAAACAAATACAGGTAAATGCATAACATCTCTGGCGGACGTAATAACATTCGTAAAGGGCAACCAAAATGCTTTATCAAGAAGTTATAACGGTAATTTGCTCATAATTTTTAGTGATAAAATCACATAACTCGTTTGAGTTGTACAGGTTTTGGTTCATACTGACCGTGGCAGACTTATCAGGCAGTTGCGCTGGCTACATCGCAGTCTTAGTTTCGCCTCTTTGATAGGGAGGTGCATCTATGATTTCTTGGAACTGCAGCGTCATCATTTTTGACATTCAGTCAGGGCTCTGACCTAATTAGTAATGGAGACAGTTTGAGTGGTCGCAGTTATCGTAATGAGCCTTCCGTCATTTGATGCCATAGCTCAGAAAATGTGTGGTTGAGTGAAGCCGTGCACTACACATATACGTACAGCAAACGTTATTCTGCAGTACGAACCAGTGCATACCTATTTTCCATTTAGGGTGTGCTTTCAAGCTGTCTTTACCTTTAAGTTCGTAGATCTTACATGCCCTCCTTATCGAATATTCATTTTCGATAACCCTTCAATTTCTTCTCACACCTAAAGTACAATGAGCGCCTATAAATTCCGTCTGAGCTCAGGCTCGCACTATGCAATTTAGTGAGTCAAACTTATGCATTGAAGGCTTGCCGTAGAACTCGCTCAACTGTAAAGTACAATGTGTACCAGATAATCCAGCTGTTAGACGTAACATGCACTGTAGAAATTCTCTTTCTTTAGTTCTTTTGCCGGTCACATGCTAAATTTAATAACTGCAAAGAGAGTAGAGAGAACAAGCAACTCTGTATTCACCGGGTGGCGTATATAATTTGACCTAGACCGTGTTCGAAGACCTTCAAAATATCCAGGTCAGAGTTTCCCTAATTTTATGCTCCCACAAAATTAATGATCTGTGGATGTTGAATTTTCCATCAACCTGAGCCACGATATGATCCCAGATTTTACAGAAAACTTATGATTTTACAACACAGCTCCGTAAAGAATTCCAGTGCACGGTAATTTTTAGAATAATAACATAAGATCAAATTTTGCTGCAGCCAAAAAACAACTCTATTTTTAACGGTTTTAGAAACGACTCACGAACCTCCTTAGATGGATTCATGCAGTCATGCAGGTTAATGCTCCAGTTAGATAACTTTAGGATTCTAAGTACCAAGTGTAGCTATCAGATCAAAATGAACCCCTACATTCTGAGTGCCAAGTGCAGCTTTCAGATCGAACTAAACACCTAAATTCTACGTACAAGTGCAGCACTCAGATCTAACTGAGCCCATAATTTCTAAGTACCATGTGATGCTCTCAGATTCAAATGAACCCTAACTTCAAAGTAACAAGTGCCGCTCTCAGAGTTAAGTGAGCCCCTAAATTAACAAATGCACCTTGAAAAGCTAACTGAACCCTTATATTCTACGTACCTAGTGCAGCTCTCAGATCCAACTGAACACACAAATTCTAAGTACCAAGTGCAGCTCTCAAATCTAAATGTTGCTGATTCACAAGAATCCGAGACACCATGGTGACCTCCCCTTCTCTTGCCCTCCAAGTGCTCCAGCAGCAAGGCTATACAAAAGACTTACAAAAGTCTAGCACTGAGTTAATTTGAGGTGGTACGTGGCCGCCCCTGCGCCGCTGGCGCAATCCTCTAATCGTCTTTCTTTCTAGCGGCGGTCGCCTCTAAATTGACTCTTGAGTGCCACGAAGCGGGGGCTTTAAGAAAGAGAAACGGCGTTCGAGAGTTTGCTTCGAGGGACAAGGTTAACCTTGGGTTAACTTTACTGTGATGCTACAATTATTATAGTGTCAACCACAGAACGAAGCGACCATCGAGAATACTCTCTGCCGTAGGTATGGTGCAGTTTGTGTCTGTTTAATATTGTGATGTAATGGGAGTATCGTTGGAAAACGAACCTTCGTTCTATATTAATGTACAGTAAGCTTTAATATTGGGACTCCTTACTGGCATGACTCAACTAATGTACGTAAGGTTAGCTCATAACGTTGCAACGTAACAAATACATAGAAATCGACAACTAGCTGTGACGCCGTCTATTTCTATGCTATTGTTACGAGATTGCCAGGCACTGGAATGGCCAAACGTTAGCTCGGTCATGACTTACTGCGGTGTAACAAGAATTCGATATTAATCTATATTTAACTTTATTTATGACAAAAAATATTCACGGCACTACATGAAAACAAAATGACCTTCGGGATTGATTTTGAATGAATCCTACTCCAGTGAAGCAGTTACTATCTTGTCATAGACCGCAACAGTACTTGACTCTTAGGTCCAAGTGGCCTCTGACGCTGGCGGCCAAAATTGGAAAAATGGGATTTTCTCAAGAGCTAATATAAACATGTCCAGACACGGTCATGCAGGAAAGCGCCCAAGTGCGTCCCCGCCGTATCCAAGATACATTCTCCGCAAGAAAAATGTTGGGCACCTTGGAATTTTTTTCTGCGTTATTAGGTAGAGGGAAAAGAATAGCTCTTGAGAAAATCCCATTTTTCCGATGCCGACTTTTGGCCGCCAGCGTCAGACCTAAGAGTCAAGTACTGTTGCGGTCGATGATTTTGTAATACTAATTAAAATGAAACCAAGTTTGGAATAAATCTGTAGTTGCTACAGTAAAACACTTACTGTATCGTAATATCTTACGAGAAATAGTCCTCGAGGGTCTACTTTGGTGTGGCAAGTTGGACATATGTCAACTTTACCATGGCGCAGTATATTTAGGGTACCTACGAATTCAACCACAGCTGCGATACTCACTACATAATTATATTCTATCACCAAACACTAACACTGATAAAAAAAAAAAACTCGCTAGTTCGCCTTATCGAAAACCAGCAGCCTTTTTTATTGGTCTATCTTAAATGTTAGATGAAAATAAATATTAAAATGGAAATTTTAAAAGCTCTTTCTAAGAGAAAAACCTCCTTCTTGGGCCTGGTGGTTTTCAGGGGCGTAGAAGCACTTGCTTTACACTTTGGGCAAGAACTTGGCCGATCTCGGTGGAATTAGCACGTCGGCGTATTTCTGCAAAGGATAAAAATTTTCGCAGTTACTGGCAACTTTGTTGCTTCTCCAGCTGAGGTAATTTATCATGCAAGCTTCACTATTATCATGGTATTAAGTATTCTGAACCATGATGCCAGTTATCCCCGCCGTATAGATGAAGCTGCTGTACATTTTCTAACGTTCGCATATTGCATATGAGGTCATTTACGATGCGCGGTTCTCTGATTTAATGCTTCAAGCGATTGGAATCGTGATACAGATAATTTCCGATCTAAGAAACAAGCGCTGTCCAAGCCATACAAAAGCTTTCATATAGTGCAGCTTTTGAAATAAACGCAGGTACCAAGGAAACGGTTATGAAAGGGAAACTAGTGCACATGGATAGCAATAAAAGAAACTATGTATTTACCTGCAAGCATAGTGGATCTATGCTTTCTCTTGAATTAGTTACAATACAGATATGATGTATAGCCCTTTATTTTGCGGTTAGTCTGTCAAATGACTATATGATGGAAACTATTCATACTAAAAGACCATTAGAATAAATTAGCTCCCACAAAGTATATGTCATCAAATTTAGTTATTGTACTCTTACTAAATCCTCTATATGAAAATTGCCATCATTTAAAATGTATAATTTTAATTTATAAATTACATTGGCACACTATTCTATAGGTTTTTGATATTCTAGCTTATAATGCAACTGAAACAATAATATTGAGAACAACTTTACCTTCAGCCTTATAATTAAAATTACGTAAAAATTTTGAAATGGGCTTCTTGGACATACATCCCTTACCACCATTCACCATACTTAGCTTAAGAACTAAGCATTATTTAGATACTGCTTCAAAAAGTATTACATGTAGTCATAGTTCGCAATACAAAATACGATAATCATTGTATAAAGGCACGTTCGATTGGATCCTTAAAGTCGATTTAAGCGAAGCCTTCTTGACTTATGTAACTTGTCTAGAAATACGGGCAGAAAGTTTAGCTCGTTTCAGGGGTTTTCAGGTGGTTTTTCAGGTGTTAAAAGCGGCCTGATTTTGCTGAGCCGATTGAAGTCTCTATTTTACGTAGCAAGGCAAAAATCATGGCTGAACAACGTAACACCGATCTGTACCAAAATTCAATCATTCATGTCTTTTAACATTACCAACCACCCCTATAAATTTCTGAAGGGAAGGTGCGGTGGGCGGGTGGTGGTGGGCAGGAGGGTGAGGCCGAGGCAACAGTGTGCAGTGGTTCCCGTTATTCAGTCATAGCAAAAATCATGGAAGTTTCACAAGTAACTAAGAGTCAACGACTGAAACTTGAATCAACAAGTTGGAGCCAGGGCACCTGCCCGAAGAGTCGGACAAGTCACGCCTCAAAGGATTAATTCTACTGCTGAATCGAACGCGCCTTAAGTCAGTGGTCGTCAAATCGCCGTTGTCCGCTTTGGCGACGCAGCGCTTTTGTCCGTTATAGCGGGGCTCGCCTGTACTTCAGAAATATTACTGCCCATTATTTTTTTCCTTCCCTTTTATAGTTCTGAGTCCATTAGGTAGCTGCAGCTGTAAGCGCTTCATATATGATATCACCTCTTGAAATATGCGTAGACACCCAGGTGTATTCATAAGGAAGTTTTTATTGAAAGTCTTCTGGGCTTTTCATTTATTTAACCCCAAGCTTTCGAGCTATTAAGCATAGCCCGTCTTCAAGGGAACCAAGGAGCTTTAATATTAAAT
>LQNS02277217.1:9665932-9676069 GCA_001587735.2 Parhyale hawaiensis
TGAAATATGCGTAGACACCCAGGTGTATTCATAAGGAAGTTTTTATTGAAAGTCTTCTGGGCTTTTCATTTATTTAACCCCAAGCTTTCGAGCTATTAAGCATAGCCCGTCTTCAAGGGAACCAAGGAGCTTTAATATTAAATCTCCTTGAGGGGAACAGAACTTCAAGTTCTATCAGCAGAACCAGAACCTCTATATATATATATATATATTATCCGGAGAAAAGAAGTAAATTTTATCATATCAATGGCATTCAGCTACGCATTTAATTTTAGTGTCTACATTGATTTTGAAGGAAGTGCTGTCATGGTGAGAGCGGCAACCAGGCAATTATTCAGAGAAAAATTTTTCAACTGTAACGAATTATTCTGAACTTGAAAAAATTTTCTCCTATTGTCCTGCTATATGTATATGCGCTAAACCTGCTGTAAATAAGCGGTTACGTGCACTGTGTGAATAACTCACTCTTGACTCCCCAAGTCGACATGGCGTGCCGAAACGACGCCGCTCTGTACACGCATTAAAAAGCGTAAACAACACAACCCGGTCAAACAGTCCAAAAATCATGGAAGCATCGAAGACAGGAAGGCATCCATTCACAGACTTGTAGAACTGCATTAACAGTCTAACGCGTGGGAATGAACTGCTCCAGGAAGACGCAAGCATTGAATAGCGGTGTCTGCATTGAAATGGGCTGTCTTCATTGCAAAGTCCATGCAATTTTTTTTTTTTTCCTTTATTGTGTGGGAAACAAACGCAATTTAACCCTCCAAAAAGGGTACGCGACTACATCTAACAACTGAGCGGTTATCTCAATATCAAGCTTCCATTATTACAACATTCACCGTGCATGTCAACAATTATACTGGCCACTCCCTTTTCTTATTCACCGAACAAGAATATTGTTGTGGGATAAAGTCAGAGAAAATTTCTCCATAGCACCCGATGTCCCGGTTGTATTGAGAGCAAGTTAGGACCTCAGCAACGCATCGTCAATCTCAGCTTCGACTGAGAGGAAACGCATCAAATGAAGACTGATCATCGGAGGGCGGCCGTGCAAAGCTGCGGTTCAGTTCGCTATAGGTTCAAAGACGAGATTATCGGCATTTTTGCATGTAAAGAGCTTAAGACTGGGGTACGGCCATTTTTGCGGGCGATAGATAATGTCTCAGGTTTGCATTATCGGCATGCGTGTGAGGCGAAAGATAATGTGTGAGGTGTGCATTATCGACATGCGTGCATGTGAGGCGAAAAATAATGTCTTGGGTTAGCAGTATGGCATGCATCCGAAGCAAAAGATAATGTGTTTGTTTCGCATTATCGACATGCATGTGAAGCGATAGATAATGTCTTAGGTCTGCATCATCGGCATCCGTGTGAAGCAGAAGATGTCTTGGGTCTACATTATCAGTATGCGCGTGAAGCAGAAAATAATGCCTTAGCTCTGCATTATCAGATTGCGAGTGAAGCAAAAGATAATATCTTGGGTTTGCATTATCGGCATACATTTGAAGTAAAAGACTGTGATCTCTTAGATCTGCATTAGCGGTATGAATATGTGCGAGGTGCAAAATAATATCATGATGTGATTGTCAGCATTTTCGTTAAGAACAGGTTACGTCTAGATCGTCACAAATTTATGAGACAATAAGTACTATCTTGATAGTCGGAACTTTTGTTAAGCATTTTCCTGAGGTGATAGATTGCATAAAATCTCGATTGACAATTTTCCTGCTAGGCGTTATCCAATATCTCGTTTTGTTTATCTAGAGGCACATTTGTGAAACATTAAATAATGTCTTAATGCTTTTCGACGTGTTTTGAAACAATGAATAATGTCTTCGTGGCTGGCATTTCCGTGAGGTTATAGATAAGGTCTTACATCTCTATCCCCATTATTGTGAGACGACAGCTGATGTTTCATATCTTGATTATCGACATCTCTGTGAGACAATAAATAGGGCGTGTTCAACCGAACCCCCCTAGCATTGAGATAATTGAATCCGATCGCTCTTAGCTTGGTTGAACTTCAATTTTGATCATCGGGTACACCGCGCTACATCGAATTTCAGTCGCTAAAAGTAAACCTTAAACGCTGCGGACTGCAGAAAACTGATTCCTACTAAGCAGAAGGTAATGAATATCCCGACTATCGGCAGTCCTTATAACATTATATTTTATCTTCATTATTTTTGCATTATTTTAACGCTTCTTTACTTAAGCTGCACCATTTGTGGACAAGATGCCCCGTTTTTTCCGGGTTGTGCCACTTGTTACGTAAGGAACCCTATTTTACTCATGCTCTAATATTCGGAGCAAGGGTTCCTTTCTCGTTTGTACTCCTGCAATAGAGAGAGCAGTTGTATCGACGGAGTACAGTCTGAGAACAAGAGGGAAATATTCGACTGTTTTTATACCCTCACAGGTTGAAAACTTTTTAGCTATGGACGTTTGCACTGTCTGTCATTTGCAAACCATCTGCTCAAGAGACTCATAGTCGGTGCAAGGTTTCTGATTTTTAATACCATCTTCCTTGTCTTCCTTATTAATAAAACGGTATTTTAACCTGTGAATGTAAAAATATGACAACTTGAATAACGATGATATTTACTGTACAATATGTACTCCTGTAAATAATGACCATCCATTTAAACTTTCTTTAATTGGAATATGATTGTTTTTATCTCCAAGTATAAAAAATTCTAGTTAGAATCTGCGCGGCCAGGTGTTAGTATAACATCTTAAATTATGCTTTCAGCATAAGGTATTACAGAAAAATAACGCATTTGTGCAACGCATTCAGGGCTATCAAGAATCTAAGTACTCTAAGGTATTCCTCGTACGTCATAGATGAGCAATCCAATTTGGAACGAATTTTCACACTGCGCATAAATGAAGAACAGTGCTGTTTTTCGGAGAATTTTCACATGTTTCAGTTATAGATAACTTTAGGACTGCTTGTCGAGAACAGTGAACATTTCCACAAAATAAAAACATTGTTCTTATAGGAGGCCCTGAGACCTGTATCAAGCACACGAAATATGAAAACACGTTCTAAGTCAGACGGTCGGTACATGTGTGATCTGCCAGCAATAGCAACTTGAACTTAAAGTGACCCCCATTGTTCCCTCATCATACCGTATCAACGATACCCTATTTCCCTATCTTATATCGAGATCGTAACGTGCAGACGGTCTGATGGAAGGACAGATGGATAGAGCTGTTGTTCCCAAACTGCGACTCATGATCCTAAAATGGGTCATGGGCCTTTCTACGGGTCATGGAGGGTCCAAGATTTGAGGAACTTTTTTATCATATTTTAGGATTATTGTTAGTTTGTATTTAGTTTTTATCGCACGATTTAATATTGACAACCATTTTTGTTTGCTGTTATTGTTCTCTGTCTGCTACATGTGATTAATCTTTAAAGTATACTTGCGCCATGGAAAATTGGTACATTTTCAAATGGCCAATAAAGGTGGAGGTAATGATAGGTTCCGCACTGGTGAATGGGTCACGCACTGGAAAAGTTTGAGAATGGGGAAAGAAACAAAGCAGAAAGCAAGAAAATTCGAAAATATTGAGCTATGTCGAACTTAGATTTTGATGCTTTAAACTACAGCTTTTCTTTAGAACTATCATACCTATCAACATGCAAGGGCTGTATTCGGGCCCTGCAGCAGAGACGTTTCAGTATCGAAGCTTAGGTGGACGGGTACGGTGACATTTTTCCAGTTCTCAAAATACGACACAGTGGAGGTTAACTTGGACATTCCAGCAGCCAATTGCATTGGAAACTACTAAGCGATGCCGCGGATTCTGGTGAGAGCTTCTGAATATCAGCGCCTGAAGGTGCGGCTCGAGCCGCTATGCACTTTGATCCTTCTTGAGCAAACGACCGCGAATGGGATCGCTTATTATTATTTATGAGTACGACTCGTATGCCATCATGTCTCCAAACTACTTTCCCAATATTGACCACAGACCCCCATTTTGGTAATGAAAGGTTGTCAGTATTGGTGACCAAAGATCAGCCTTAACATTTGGCTCGCAATCCAGATCTGAAATCACCGCAATAAAGAAGCTTTGCAAATATTAAAGAGCAGACCACATTAACCCTTTTTCTTCGAAAACGCCGTTCTTGCTATGAGGTTCTAAAAGAAGCTCTTAGAAGAAATTATCATTGTAGTCACTTGAGCTCACGTACAGTTAAGTTCAGTGGTAAATACAATGCTATCACTGACTTCAGACGGGTTGTTAAATATGTTGTCCAAATTTCGAGAGAAAGAAATAACGCACTGATTTTAATAATCAACATATTGATGCAGGATTTGCCGATGCTGTCAGTACCGAAAGGGTTAACGGACTACCGACAAGTTCTAGCAGTCTCCTGTTGTACATAGACTAGAGGTACTGTAGACTAGAGGTACTGTAGACTAGAGGTACTGTAGCCAGAGGTACTGAAGTACTGTAGCCTGTTCTAGCTGATGACGCAGCGGTGGCGAAGTGAGGTTCAGTAGTCCCTTGTACGTACTTGATGTTTCCTCGGATGGGATCCAAGTGGTGTTGTGCATGTCACCCATCTTGTGCAGAAGTGATGATGTAGCCTGTGAGTAGCGGGATGGCTAACAGCGAGTCATCCTCGCATTGCACGTACTGGCATACAGCTGGTCGATGACACTTTCTGTAAATAAGCGTCCATTGAAATTTTAGATTTAGCAGTCTCTATAAGGGTGACATTTCGAAGGTGACGTGGCTTTTTGTTGAATAACCTCGCACCACCTCCCCCCCCCCCCCTGGATCGGCTAGGTACTGTAGTCCATTCTTTCTGATGGCACAGCGATGGAGAAGTGAGGTTCAAAGTGATCTACCAGACTGGAGTTGCCAACTCTGGACCAAGCCTTCGCCCAACCTACATGCACTGCAAATCACTTATAACCGGGGCTTTATCGTGCGTTTCCATGCACAACTTGATGCGGGGATGTGCAGCTCACACGTCGTTCACCCCTCCGTACCTATGATACCGATTGTAAATATTTATCGAGGCGACGAGAGTTATTAAGTTGTGAGTATGGCTTGAAGTGTAGCCCCGTCATAACGTGTCATGGGCTCTCTAACGGAATGCTTGTGTTGTATGAAGAGAATAATAAGCAGTAGCTTATCCTAGGCTAATTTAGGAGTTAGTTCAGTAGATTAGTAAGATAGTTAACTTTCAGTTGCTTAGGTAGGTACATTTCTATAAACATAAATGGTACAAGCTCTAGCAGTAGTTTGAGCATAAAAAAATTAATTTAATTGTCAATAGATGCAACGGAACGTTCACTAATTTTGCATTAACTGCTTCATTTTCATCCGAAGGCTAACTTGAGTTTTTATAGAGGGAAATTCTATCAAATGCTTGTGATGCTATGATTGCCAGAGATAAAATAAAATCAGAAGGCAGCAGAGTTGCTAGAATGAAATTGTGTGAACGATTTCACACGATAAAATTAAAACTTTTAAAGTTTACAGACCGTAACAAATTATTAGCTTCGAAGGAAGTGTTTTCCGCTAGAGGATTGGTTGCTTATTATTTCGTTTATGGACTTCACTGCGTTTCTAAGTAGCACCAATGCTGTGAGTAATACCGCCAACTGCCTAGTCATGCAATGTAAAACCCACTTACCGCAGCATTCAACGTTCGTCTAGCCATGCCTACCTGGAGCAGTGACAGGGCAACGTGCTGGTGCGCGTCAATACTGGTGAACTTATATCAATTTTCCTATGCATTTAATCCGATTATTTTTAGTCATGCATTACATCATCTGAAAGGTCTTCAGATAAGCTTTCTCGTTTTTGACGACTATGACTAATAATTTGTGGAGCCTACTTTGAATCTGAAAGTCATTTTCCTAGTTATTTTATATTTTTTTCTAATTTGACAACACGTGCGCATAGAGTATTGAAAGATTTACTTTGCTACCAATGTTAATCAAAATCGATTGAAATTTGAACTTTTAGAGGAAAATTTGTTTTTCGGAATAAAAACTGAAAACGCTGTTACTTTTTTAGAAAACTAAATTTTGCAAAAAAAAAATACACCACAGTGTAAGGCTATGATGACTTTACTTGTGGTTAATATGTTTGCACTGAATTTTCCAACTTCCTGTATATATATTCTACTCTCCTTTACACTTTTCTCTCTCTCTCTATCTATTTTCCCCTCTATCTATACAAATGTATGTGTAATTTGTATATACTGTATATACATTCAAAATGAATTAAAAACTCTTTATAGCTAGATTGAATGGGAAAAATTATAACGCTTGGAACGACTTTTTTTCTAACTCAGCCTTTGTCCTTTCGATAACAGTAAAGAAAGCTTTCATTATCTTCGTAATAAGTGTTCCTTATAACCACTTATAATGAGGCCATTAACAAGTCTTTGGTAATCTTGTCGCCCGCACATTTTCTGCTATAACAGAAGACCTCCAACTGCCACTCCCGGTTTTGTCAAATTTGGCTTGAGGTCTGTAGTAAAGACATCAAAACTTTGGACCTTCAAACTTCATTTTAGCGCCAATAAAAAACGGCTGACCATCGCACTTTGATGCGTACATCTAATTGTCTGGCACTCTGCTCAATGGACATAATTTTTTTTCTGTTGTTTGCGTCGCTCATGCTATTGAATCAAAGAAAACAGCTTCCCTCATAAAAATTTTTCCAGTTCCGCGGTTTATGTTTTCTTGTTCATTTTATTGTTGTCTTTGGGTTTAAGTTTTATTGTCTGCCGGTGTAGAATTTTTTTGTTGACTCTAGATATAGGTAAGTTTTTCTGATGTCTGCAGGTACAAACAATTTTGTTGTGGTAGGTGTAAACTACTACGATATCTGCTCGTAGAAGCTTTCTAGTTGTCTGTAGGTATAAGCTTCTTTACTGTCTGCAGGTACAAGATGGTCGTATCAATTTCGTACGAGCCTCCGAGACGTGTGGATATTTTTCAAAACAGAACTTTCATCCATCAATAAATTCCATTCCACTTTATTGACTATGATGAGTAAAAATATACTCCAAGTGAGACAGCGTATCCACGACCAACAAGTAGTCGTAGCTCGATGGGAACTGACGGATGTTATTGCTGAAACCGTATCATTTATACCGCACGGTTTTCTCTCATCTGCAGCATTTGTGTATTGCTAATATCATAACTTTCCAACGGACATGTGGGCGTATGTAGGATGGAGCCTTAAGCAACATAATCAAAACACTTTAATAAAACTCAAATATAATTGTTCATATACAGAAGCATTTAAACATTTATTTATTTAGGTCGAGCACCTTCTGCGTGGGGGCAAGAGAGGCAGATTTTCAGCCTTCGATTTACGAAGAGTAGATGGCGAAAACATAAATCCGAATAGAATATATTATGCATGCGGCATGTATAATAACAAAGCTTTAATAGGCCTTCATGGATAATATTACATAGTATTAAATGCTGGGCCCGGGTACCTCACCGCTGAACTTATACACAAGCAAT
The DNA here is from genome assembly GCA_001587735.2 of Parhyale hawaiensis. Classification (NCBI taxonomy): domain Eukaryota; kingdom Metazoa; phylum Arthropoda; class Malacostraca; order Amphipoda; family Hyalidae; genus Parhyale; species Parhyale hawaiensis. The sequence continues at coordinate 9,673,450 of LQNS02277217.1, forward strand.
TGAGAATATAATAACATTATATGTTCTAGCATCCTAAACTGCACTACGGCCGAGTTTTTAGGGTTCATCTGGAAACACGCAGACGCTGCCATTTTAGGTGAATTTCTGATTGTTCATACAGCTAGGCTCACAATAACTATCAACTTCAAGGTGCATAGTCAGGCAGTTCAATGGATACTGATGACATGTCCTTCCACACTAGTTTTGGTTCAGTACGACATAGGCTTCATTCTTTTGAGGCTCCCTCTCTGTAAAACTCCTTCTTTTTTTCTGTCACCTCTCTCTTCAAAACTTCTTCAATTTGGGATTGGTCCAGAGGAGCTGACGTTCGAATGTTTGAAGTATAGCAGAAATTCAAATGTGGTTTAGGATCGAGCAGGTTTACCTATCTTTTACTCAGTAGCTTCCTACGTCTACGGTAATAACTAGCATCATTGAGTTTATACCTATGTTTTACAAGTGCAATTTTTCTGCAAGCAGAAACAATCTAAATCAATGGTATACGAAGCGGCTTTGGAAAAGAATGGCTGTTCTCTCCGCGATATAATTGGTAGCACAGATCGTAATTAACTAGACTAGATCAAGTTGCAGCTGCAGTGGTTGTAGCACAGTGTAGCACAATTATATAAAATCAGGACCACAAGCGAGAAAACTAAATAAAATACCGATGCCGTATTCTTGACTGAGCGCTGCACGTTACTGATTCATACTATGACTATGACTTCTTGGGCGCCATAGCTATGTGTCTTGAGATATCGTCCTATACCTGACTGGTAGGTAATTTATTTAATAGTAGATAAAAAGGCCGCAATGCCATCGACCATAAAGCCTGTAATAACTGAGCTCTGGCCACTGGTTGCTAGGTCTCCGATAAAAATCGTGAGTCTTGATCGATATACTAGAAATAAGAAACTGCTGCCCTAGGATTTCTCTTATCCCAGGCTGTATTATTGTCCAAAATAACTATTACTGGCTAAGATAGAATAGTTCTTTCTAATATTAGTTATTCACAATTAAGTAAAGTTTATTACTGAAAACCGTAAATAAGCAGTTCATGCATTTTTCATAAGTACACTCCCAATATTCTCCCTTACTTTCTAACAGAAATTTCGGTAAAACAAGATTTGAAAATATGAAAATTTCTGGCAGGTTAACCTTTAGCTTTGATGACTGTCATTCAAAAAAATGTGTTATGCTAGACTGTGGTGCGTGTTCTATAGTAAAATTTACTTTTTTGCCTTGACGTCGGTGGTTGCAAATTTCTTTTCGCAGTTTGTGGAACTTTCTGTAGAGGCTTATGTACAGCTTTTAAACTTATATACAGCGTTTCCATTTGAATCATTCTGATGCTTATTTTTGTTATATAGAGAGTCATTATTAGCGTAACTAGTGATGATTTTTTTTCTTTTTTTTACACCTTGTTCAATTCGATGTAATTCGATTTTACGTTCTTTTCACAGCGTGGTCACTTGGGCAATTAATTTAAAGCTTTTCCATGACGTTCACAACAATGAAAGCCCTGCAGTTGATTGCATTTGATATGGAAGGTGTGCGTCTCCTTTGTCCGTCCGAGACAATCGAATTTACCCTAACGCAATTCCGGCCTTTTTCTTTTTCCTGACTCGACACATCGCAAGCAAGATGAAATTCAAGCGATGTTTACTCGCCAAAATAAAATATTACTGACTTTGTTTTTAACCATGTTTCAATTACGTAACTTACGTACATGGTTGAATAACGTTATGTAGTTCGGTCATGGTTTTTAACCCCCGGCAGGAATTTATTTATATTTTGAATATCTCGTATCATTTGCATCCATTTTACAGGTAATGTATCCATTTTATTGTCAAATGTATCCATTTTACAGTCAAATGTATAAATTTTACTGTCAAATGTATAAAATTTACAGTCCAAAGCCAATACGAGGTTATATTGGCAACAGTACCGAGTGTTTCTAGAATGTTGGATCAGGCAAGGTTGTGTCCTGGGGCTTTGGCTCTGTTTCTGTCTTGCTCTTGTTGCGTGAAGTTTTGCTGTGCTACGGCCTGTGAATTTCTGCGAGGACTCTCATTTATTAACAACAATCAATGTATTCCAACACCTTATGTCTCACTAATGTAATAATGGGCGCTTTAAAACAGTTTGGGACAACATGGTTCTAGTTTTATGTAACTATTGGAAAAATATAATATCTTTAGACACAACCAGCCACGCAGACGGATAGACAAGCATTACTTTTCATGAAGTCATGAAGGCCCTATTACACCGGCGAACATTGCCCGGCAAACAAGAGGCTTTGCTCGGCAAGCAGCAGCTTTTGCCCGCTGCCCGGCAGACATTTGCTGCTGCCGGAGGTTTGCTCCCTGCGCAAACTTCACTTCCCGTACAGCGTGCATTATCAGCTAAACATCCAAGTTCCTTATATTAACGACTTTATAGCTCTTGCAAAAAAAAAAAAATACTAGTAGCTGTACTACTCCAAGACTTGCAAATTTTGTTCATTGTTTCGTCAAATTCAAATGAAAAGTATGAAAATTTGAGCTGCTCGCCTACGTGACATTGGGATTTTCCCGTCTCATGTAATAGCACCTCAATGTTCGGCAGGCATGTTCCTCGAGAT
>LQNS02277217.1:9689843-9707215 GCA_001587735.2 Parhyale hawaiensis
TACACCAGGAGCCCAGTCCTTCTATAATAATACACCAGGAGGCCCGGTCCTCTATAGTAATACACCAGGAGCCCAGTCCTTCTATAATAATACACCAGGAGGCCCGGCCCTCTATAGTAATACACCAGGAGCCTAGTCCTTCTATAATAATACACCAGGAGGCCCGGTCCTCTATAGTAATACACCTGGAGCCCAGTCCTCCTGTAATAATACACCAGGAGGCCCGGCCCTCTATAGTTAATACACCAGGAACCCAGTCCTCCTATAACAATACACCAGGATGCCCAGCCCTCTATAGTTAATACACCAGGAGCCCAGTCCTCCTATAATAATACACCAGGAGGTCCGGTCCTCTATAGTTAATACAACAAGAGCCCAGTCCTCCTATAATAATACACCAGGATGCCCAGCCCTCTATAGTTAATACACCAGGAGCCCTGTCCTCCTATAATAATACACCAGGAGGCCTGGTCCCACACATTCGCAACATTCTGCACAAACAAAACCTGGTCTCGACGATCCAGTTGCAGCGCCAAAGATCCACTGGACTGATGTGAGAGGATCTTCCAGAAATCTGGGGGGCATTTACGAAGGTTCCCGTGTGCGATAAGTCAAGGCGCCGTATTTATCTCAGCCGTATGCCCCTGACTGCGATTGTCAAGCTCTGCTCCTGGCACGTTTCTGGGAGCATTTTGACTATTCTGCCCCTAAAGCCTTGCTTTCGTTTTGCCAGCTAGTGACACACTTTCTAAATTGTGTATTCCGAATAGTGATTTGTATGACTAGCTATGAGGATAGATTTAAATTTTTTTCAATATTTGGGGGATATAATTTACTTGCATACCGGCTTCTGGTTTGTACGGTCGCATGCTAAATAGGGTAGAAACGTTGCGTGTGTGGTACTGTGCCAATTTTTGTCACCCAAATTAGGTTAATTTAAATTTATGTATAATACGGTCCACATTAGAAACATATCTTCAAAGTAATACTATTTACTACAGTAAAAATCCTCAAGCAGAGACTAACTAACTTCCACTTTTACACTTTTATTTTGTCATTTACTGCATGGCTCTAACCTGTGGGTACAATTACTCGTCTTTCCTCACAACGGAATTAAGCAAACGCGCGCCCTAGTTATCAACGAATAATTTTCTCCTATTCCCTGAGCTGCAATTTTTTTAAACTTCTGGCATCAATTGACAATTTTTCGAGACCTTGTCAAATCTTTTATCTTCATTAATAAGCTGCTAACACTCTACTGATTAGCAGTTGTAACGTACTGCAAGCTGCATTCTTACATGTCTTACATCATACCAGTTTCTTCAAACTGTTCCGCAATTTGTATGAGTCAAATTAATGGCTGCATTGTTAGTAACAATGGTTTCAAATAGTTCTGAACGTGGCAGTATTTAAATGAGCGACAGAGAATTTAAGTTGGCGATAGGGCTAAATCTTCTATTGTCAGTCGGTCTCGGACGCAGCTGCCTATATAGACATTACTGTTGGTAACACTGTTCTTCAAAGGTACCACTGTTTTCATAGACGGAGCTGGGGCTGAAGTACACTCGCATGCTCTTTTACTTAGGGTACTGTTCGGAGTGAAACTTTTATGTACCTTCGGTCGGTGTTCTCCTCATCGATCTTGGGTACTGCGTGGAATTCATTGGGATCTGTGCTCGACCAAAATGGACTACTTGCGTTTAAATCAGCAGTAATATTTTCAAGTTGTTTGGAGTTTTGATTGGATTTATCTATGTCATGACACCCTATAGCGTTGTTTTAAACTTGAATAATAATAATAATTTAGAGCAATAATCCTCTCAATTTATACCAAACTGTATACATGCAAAATTAACAGAATTATTGCAACAGCAATCCCCACATCTCGTCCTGCATTTGTACGTATATTACAATGGCAAATGCATTGCAGGCAGCATTTCCTCTAAATTACTCTGCAGTCTGCTCAGTTTAAATTAACATGTGTAATTGTGCATTGGAAATAGTTTTCCTTAAAAATTATCCTGCACTTTGTTAAATTTAACTTACCACGTGTCTTGACAGCAGCGTTCTATCTAAATTATTCTGCACTGCGTAAAACTTAAATTAACATGTGTATTGGAAGCAGTATTCCATCCGAATTATTCTGCACTGTACCGATATTAAATGAAAATGAAAGATCTGAAGCCCACCATCGGCTGTCTTTGAGAGGCCGCCACTTGGCAGGAGCCTAAGCCGATCAGGCCGTCTCCATGGTGCCCTGCGCCTACGTAATTAGCGTGTATGCCTCGTTTTTTGAGTCCCGTTTTATAGTTTTCTATGATGGAAGGCGATTTGCGTCTTACTTATAGAAAACGGGAAAAGTAACTGCCGTTTCGAAGCCTGCTTAGAGGGCTTGCTTCTCCCCCATCGGCTGACTTATTCAGACCTTTGAATTTTCTATCAATAATCGTAGTTTTAAGCAGCCACCTTCCCTCAAATGAGGTTGCAATGTAAGGGTGAAAGGTCGACAGGATGTTGGTTAATATTCCAACGGCAAGGACGAGTACAGAGGTACTTCTTCTACCCTGCTTGGATCCAGATCCTCTGTTACATCGCCTACTGTCAATTAGTAAAGATTCGGCTTACTAACTTGGATACGAAAAATAATCATGAAAAAGCGTCTCGAAAACTGTTCAAAAGCCTTGCGTCTTTCTGACGGCCTTACATATTTAGACTTGCAAGTCTTCTAGAAAAATTACCGTTTTATAGCACAACACTGCCTATTTTTCCCTCAAAGTAGGTTATACTTCAAAAATGAAGAATGGCTGCGATTCAAGCCAAAATGCGTGTCACGGACACAGTTTCACTGTCTCTACTCTTCTCGATTCTTCATCTTACATTGCAACTTCTACTCCCACTGAAGTAGAAGAGATTCGTGTAGTTGCTACATGACCTTGGAAACAACATCAGCTGTCTCGAAGACCGCTATCGGGCTTTGCTTCCCACTCGAGGTTTACTCAGACCTCGAATTTTCTACGTACAACCAACGTTTTCCTACCGAAACACTTCTCTTCAGTATCATATGTTCCTTTATAAAGCTAAAACGTCCCTGAGCTTAAAGCCCTTTTAAGCTGGTTAGAATTTGAAAGGTAATACGCAATACTCTTTAAAAAATTGCCCATGCAAAAACCTCCATCACTTATCTGGAACATACTCATCTGGACCAGGATCCAGATCTCTTAGCCCTGGAAATCATGTTGCTGTGGTTGAATCTTTTTTTTTTTTTGCATTAACTGAAGAGTTCTCTGTTTATGCCACAGTTAGTGTAAATAACTTTCCTCTATGGTCTTCTCCAAAAAAAAAATGAAGCTTGGGGCCCTACAAAGAAGTCGAGTTAAGCTAAGCTCACTGGGCATGCCTTGTCCCAAAGGTCAACGAAGAAAGTTGCTTTATCCCTTTCCGATAGCGTTGCAGGCGTTAAATGTAAGCCGTTTACGTTTGAGACGGCCTATAGAGCTCCATTTTGGGAAACAGAATTGAGATCTGGTCATCTCAAGGGCAACCGGTTTCAGCTTAACCCTTAAAACGTGCAGAAACCAACGCACCTGCTTTCAGTTTTGGACAAGGTAAGTTCAGGAGCTTTGCCTTACTCGCTGAGGTCGAACCACGATTTAAGTCCGGTTCACACGATCTTGTTTTCAACGTGTTCTCTCCACTGGTGTTCTGAATATTTTGTTGTGTTCTTACTAATAATAATAATAATAATATTCTTTTTCTTTATTAAATACTCGTAACGTAAGAAAATTGAACTGTTACATGGTACACAAGAGAATGCATCTTGTTTCTAGGTTATACACAAAGCGCATGTCGCAGTGCATGATCTCACATGCTGGTGGCCATCACTTTCTGTCTGTCAGACTAGGTACTGGCATGTTAGGAGTCACATCAATTGGCTATCCTAATATGAATAGTCAGGTTTGGGATTATCTTCAAATCTGGAGTAAAAAAATAAGTCAGAAGGCTGTGCGATTTCTGCTGTTTCAACTGCTGGAGCAACGCGTTCAGACGCAGTGAAGTCCGAACTTGTGACAAAAAACTATCGTGTGAACTGGCCATTATGGAGATAACCAAAGCCTTGTCATATTTTCATATATAATTGCCCTCTGTAAGCTGTTACTGGATACAATTAGCGACTATGTACATCAATACAGACGATGAAAACTTATATACAACAGACACTTATGTGAGTATACTTAGGAGAAATATGCTTTGTTTTCAATCCGTCGAAACCTTGTAAATGTGGGATACAATGAACGACTAGTGACCCACACCGTCATGAAATGACGGCAAAAATAATTATTGATATATCTATGAAATCCCAATTTTTTCGCTGTTCTTCGAGATTCTGCTGAAAAGAATATATTTGTACGTTGATCTACTCGATTTACGCATCATCAACGTGAAAGAGACTATAATGATTGCCTGCGAAACAACGACCTAAAACTCAAGCATAAAGCCCGAAAAACAACCTTAAACCAGGAGTTTTTTTCCGTATTTCATAGTGAACATTTGGAATACTCTCCTCCGACGTTGTCGGTGCGGAGACACTCAACGTGTTTAAAAATCGACTTGACAAACATTGGGAAAGACATCCTCCACAACTAAGAACACGTCCTCCACCAGGAGTAACAAACTCTTGAACTCCGCAGATCAGCGGCTATAAATTACACTTGCGTGCATGCGTGATCGCGTCGTGGCTGAGATCTTCCCATTTTTCTTCTTTTTTCCTCTGTCATCTATTTCAAGATAACATAATGGCAATAGCTCAGTGAGGGTTGGAGCGTAAGTTCCGGTGTCTCGGTTGGACTGGGCCTGTTGGTCCGTCCACTGCCGCCTATCTAATCTGATTTAAACTTCAGTGGCTACGCTACCGCCTAAATATTTCAATTGCAGGCAGAGGCCTAATATCGCTGACTAAATGAAGTTTTCGTGTTATTGCTGCATATCGAGACGAGGAAACAAACAATCAACATTGCAACTAACCAACCAACAAGCTTTTTATTATAATAATTGGTACTGTACCCGGCTATCGAAACTGATAGCGATCATTCTTCACTGATCATATTGTCATTAATTTGAATATGAAGAATACTCAGCAACAGCCACGATCAAGAAAGATGGAACACGCTCGATTTCAGTCCTACTGAGCAATATAATCCTTTTTTCCGTACTGTGGTAGCTATGCTGTAAAATAATTAGTAATGGCCAGGCAGTCAAAATGACTCAAAAAATGAAGAGTAACTGCGTATCAGTGATACGTAATGATATTTATTCAGTAGAAACTTTTTCGCTATCGCAATAGCCGTATCGTCAATGGAAGAGATGTACTCGTAGCTTGGGAAATATCAACACAATATAATAAACGCCGTCAAGTGCTTGTTTATATATCTATATGTACGTATCTTTCGTGCCACGCTCTTAACGAAATAGATAGGCGAAAAATAGCCCAGGCTGCAGATTTTGTAAACCGATGACCAGGTTGCAGAAGATTGCGAAGGCTGATCCTTATCCCTTTATCTGAAGACACGTCTTACTTGAAACACTTCTTGAAATCGGAACAATATATACGCAGCTTCTGGAGTCCGATTTTATAACTTTTTTTCTCTCAGGTTACGACGCGTACATTCGGCAGGTAACCAACGGAGCACTCACGCGATGACGATTGTTCACGGGTAGTAGAAAACGATTTCTTGTATCTTACTGTGTTTCTCTTCCTCTACAGCAGTATTATCCCTGTTCAAATGGGGTCGCTGAAGCAGATCTAGCCATTCCATGTAGTTCTGTCCATTACCATGTCTTCCTCCAGCTCCATATCACGCATATCATCTCTCACACTGTCGTTCTCTGACGGTGCGAAATTTCATAGTCCAAAAATTTCAGCCCTTCAATGAAGCAGTCATTTAAGTTCGCAAGACCGTATCTTGGCTACGGAGCGCTTACATGTATACAAGCCGGCTGGAGTTAAATTCAAGTTTATTGTAGTGTTTTAATCAAGATTTACTTCTGCCTCTCACTATATTGAAGGCGCACGTCTAATTAAGAAGGAAGATAGGGAACGTATAAGAAGTACGAGACTACTACAGTCTCAAGAGCGAAGACGTGCTACGAATGGAGAGAGATGAATCGTCTATGCGATACAGTCAAGAAAGACTTGAAGCAGAAAGGTTACAGAAGTGAATGAAAGTTGCTGATAAGCGTGAGCGGATAAATGTGGAAACAGCAAGTCATAGCAAAGAGGACCTAAGGTTGACAGCACGACTATGGATCAATTAAGAAAATGAAGCAATTCAGAGAAGATTCCGCCAAGGCCTATGTTAATAAAAAATATCGAATATAGAGTAATTTTTTCACGCACGGGTCCACTAATAAATACTATATTGAAGTTAAGTTTACTTCCGCTTTCTGAGGCATGTCTGAGATGAATAGCTTAACTTCTGCTTTATTTACCATCTACTCTCTTTGAACATCAAGATATCAAAGCAAATAGTTTACCTTTTATTAGAGAAGAAATAAAAATCAGGATCCATGAGTGTGTTAAGCGACACTTTATGTATGTAGATGTCTTCAAGGTCAGGACATCAAACTCCCGTGGAAACAAGTACGTCCTTACTTTTTGCCATCCTCTGCAACCTGGTTTGTATTTTTTTTATAGGTTTTTACATAGTGGAGCACTACAGGACCACCGCGATCACCGACTTCGCTTAATTTTCCCCTACCTATCAATTTTAGTCAGAGCCATGACACGTATGATACAAAACATAAATATACAAACAGGTAGGTGTTAATTGTGCTGTTTGGATAGTGGCAATATGGTGCAGGTCTGAGGCCGCTGCAGAAGCTTGAACATATAGCGACTATGACACCTTCACTGTATAGCAAAACTATCTTATTACTCTATTTGATTATTTATATTCTGTTTAATGTGTTCTGCAAAATAAGCCTTCTCTTTTGCTTGTAGCAAAACTATTCGTTACTGCAGTCGATCATTTTGGCACACTTGATTTAGTAATCTACTGCGCACGTAACTCCAAATGTTGCCGCTTAATACCTTTAAGCAGCAAATTCTTACCTCACACAACCCATCCTTTATGAATCAAGTCCACCAACGAAGTTTATTGCTTTCGATGTGTTCGCACAGTCTCTCAAAAACTGCCTATGCGTGCCCTGCTCCCAAAACCCATTTTTGCCTCCTGTTTTTGGCATTTTTCCAAGGTCAACAAAGTCTCGGATTGTGCTAAATCGAGTCGGAATTTAGTCGCTTGTTGCAGTGTGTGCAGGTCCTAAAAAAAATCAAGTTTTTCCTTTGCCCCGCAATTCGCTTTTCGAAATTATGAACGCCAGCGAAGGTTTCTTTTGTGCGGCACCGAGAGAGGAAGCGACGGGCTTTGTCCAGCGGCGACTTGTACGAATTGGTCACGTAGAGCTCGAGCTAAAAGTTTGCTAATGACAGTCAACACACATCTGTCGGCAATGCAAAGGAATAATTTGTCTAGCGAGGAGAGAATGAAGTTATCACATGATATACGGGACAGAGGAAATGACCGCTGTACGTGGCAGTGTACAGCTACTGCCAGCCCAAAGAAATCGATTGCTCATGGTGAGTAGAAGATTTTGCCGTTAGGTCACATACAGCTGGGGGGGGGGGGAATGTAGATTTGTTCACAGTGAAATTGTTTATTTCAAACAAGCTAGTGAACCAAAAATAAATATATTGATACAGTATTTGTATTCTTGCGCAATCAACACATACGCAAAAACAAAACAAGCAAGGTCCTCTATAATAGATATTATCAACAATGTATGTATTTTGGGTAGAAAAAAGGATTCGTACAACACAAAAAACTATTCTAAAACAGCATTCAATATTTTATTGCGTAGCCTATGTTCAGTTCAACGGCAATTAATCTCTTTCTATGTTTTTTTACCAGAGATTTTTGCCCATTCTACCTTGCAGAGTTCTTTTAGTTCTGGAATGAGCTTCGGCCTTCTCATATTAATGTTTAATACCAAAAGTCGCCACAATTTTTTTATCAGATTCAAATACGGAGACTGTCTTGGCCATTCTAGTTGTTATACCTGATTATCGGTGAAGCATTTCTTAGTGGTTTTCGCCCTATGTTTTGGGTCGTTGTTCTACTGAAAAACGAATTCACGCTAAGTCCGCCAACCGAACTACAAAGTGTGGTTCCAAAGTCTTCATTGACGTGGTTCATGCCTCTGCTACAATAATTAATAATCGAAGAGCGTTTGTTGTAGACTTAATAAGCATCTTTATCAGACAGATTCAATACCATCCACAACTACAGCACTCTGAGAGCGCATACCTCCGCCAAGTAAGGCAAACGAAAAATTCAAATGGGCTCTGAAACCATGATTTTGTTTGTATCAACTCCAAAATCTAATCATTTGTTCCTATTAATATTGTTAACAGTTTCTGCATTTTTTCAAGATCCTTTCATAGCTGTTTGAGTTTTGCTGCCAACAAACATTACGACAAACATAAGTCAAACATACAAACGAACCAAACGATCTGCACCAAAAATTAATCATTTATATCTTTTGGAATTACTAACAACTCCTGTAAATTTCATAAAGATGTATTCAAAAGTTTTTGAGCTATTGCGTAACAAACATTATGACAAACACAACTCAAACATAGAAACGAATAAGCCGATTTGCCCCAAAATTTAAAAATTTTTGCCACTATTAACAACTTCAGTAAATTTCATAAAGATAGATTCAGAAGTTTTTGAGTTTTTGAGCCATTTAATCATTTTTGTCTTTTACCATTGCTAACATTTTCTGCAAGTTTCATAAAGATTCACTCAAAACTCTTTGAGTTATTGCGCTAATAAACATAAAATCAAACACAGCAACACACATACGAACGAACAAACAGACCATCACAAAATTTGGTCATTTACTCTTTATGATATACCTAACAACTCATGTAAATTTCATAAAAATCCGTCCATAACGTCTTCAGTTATGGCATTGAGAAGAATGAGGCAGACAAACAAACAAACGGATGAACGGCTCTTCACCAAAAGTTAATCATCTGTTTCTCCTAACATGTCTAACAATCAGTGTAAATTTCGTCCATCACTTTTTGAGTTATCTTGGTGATAGGCAGACAAACAAACGGACAAACAGACAGACGACAGACAGACAAACCCGACGAAAACATAACCTCCTTAGCGGAGGTAATTAGTCCACTCATGTTATCCAGCTGACCTACCGATGCCGTCCTCAGTTGCTCTACCAAACGGTGGTGGCTCCATCCGAAATCCGCCATTGCCTTTTAAATCCAAGCCAGTTTAAGAATAAAACAATGCAAATAAATTCGCTCTGTCATTATAATATTTTCTAGCTTCAAGTATGCATAAAATGCCGCTGCGCAACTTTCAATAAGGTTCTTGAAAAGCGCGCAAACTTGCACGAGTTAAAATGGAGACAAAGTCTTCCCGATGGGACTCTCCAGGACTTCTTCGGATAACTTCTTGCCCCTCATGATCGCAACTTGATAATTTACCTGCAAAAAAAGTTATGGAGTCGCTGGTTACGGTAAAAGGCGGGGGTTGTGATATACGGCTGGGACCCTGCACCGACAATCAATGAGAAATTATTAACTGAAATGCAGTGCATGCCGTTAGCAGTTGGTGAAGCTGCACCAAAATTAAAAGATGATGCAAAAAAATATTAGCTGAAATGCAAAGATGCTTTTAGCAGTTGGGGAAGCTGCACCAAAAATAAAAGATGCAAAGAGAAATTATTAACTGCAAATCAGTGGATGTCGTTAGCAGTCGAGGAAGCTGCACCAAATCTGAAAGATACCGTTAGCAGTCGTGGAATCTGCACCAAAAATTAAAGATGCCGCAAGAAATTATTAGCTGAAATGCAGTGGATGCTTTTAGCAGTTGGAGAAGCTGCTCCAAAAATTAAATATGCCACAGGAACTTGCTAACTGAAAATCAACGGATGCCGTAAAGGTAAAGTCAACTTAGACCACAGCCTCACTTGGGAAACCCACATGCACTCTTTTGTGCTGCGGGTATAGGCCCACTGGCCCCAGATGAGCAAGTGTAGTCGCAGTCGCCCCCGGGTCACGAACTATGGCGCCAATTGGACGGAAGGAACAAATGACCCGAGACCCCCCCCCTGAAGAAGGCAGTTCCGCCACGGCGCCGTGCATGCACACACAACTGCCGAGTCAGCACACCAAGATCTGCAAAGAGCTCGTGTGCCTCACGGGGCATCGAACGAGCGATACAAGGTGTTAGAGCTGAGAACGGAAGCATGCAGCTACCGTGGCGGCCGTAGGCAGATGAGGAAGCTGCACTAAAAGTAAAAGATTTCACGAGAACTTATTAAGTGAAGTGCAGTGGATGCCTTTAGCAGTGAAGGAAGCTGCTACAGAAATGAACGATACTGCGAGCAATTATTAACTCAACCGTTGGCTAACTTTCCAGTATCTTGTAAGAGCGCACAAGCAAGCAGTGATCTCCAGATGTCCCAAAGAAGTGAACCAAAGTAGTTAGATTAATTATGCAACAATAGAGATATGATATAGTCGCACATGATTTCTGCTTTATAAGGGAAACATCAGAATCTATTCAGTCTTCAGTAGATACACTATTTGTTTCATCAAAAGTGATAATTAAATAAGTTATAAAATACGCCGTTGTGCAAAAATTCCTTGCAATTATTTCTTTTTTCAAGAATTTGTTAAGAAATTTATTGGGAAAGTTCCGCCATATTTAAATGCAAAACGCATTTTGTAGAATATATTCATTTTCCTCAAGATGATTAATTAAATAATTCACAAAATAAGTTTCTTCCAAACGAATCTTATTTTCAATTCTTCTCTGTCTAATTTTCTCTTGTTCTCACCCTTTTTTTTTTGTCTCTCTCTTCACAATTTTTACCTTACCAAGCTCCAAATCACTTTCATTAGAGAAGGCTCGCCTCTCCCACTCCAAAAATCCTTTCCACGCAACGCATTTTTCACCATAAGATGAACCCGTTCACGCTTAGCAGATTTTCGCCGCTCTTTTTACTTACTCCAATCGATGAGATTCATCTGCCGCTCGAAAGTTAGCTGATTAGGTGCGCGACTGGCCATATTATAGGCGGCCGGGTAACGAGTGACTCGACAGCTAATGCATTAGCTCAGTTTACAGAATGGCTTGCTGCTCTTCGGCTGGGAGTCCAAGGCATGGAAGCTATTTGTTCTTATAACAGGATATCGATTGTGTTGTACCGGGCGTTAAGTTACGGTTGTTTTTGCTATTGCATGGTCTATTTTGCCATACTTACGGCAAAAATAAATACGATTTTATTGCCGTCATTGCCTGGTAAGTTCAACGCCTAGTAGATTCATTGCCTTCTAAATACATTGCTCAGTCAATTCATCACAACTAACCGTTTCATTATAATGCCTATTAGGCAGCAATGAATTCTCCAGCGCCCATTGAAAACAGGTGAATATTGTACCCTTTTTGCATAGTATTTAGGCTTAGGCTGGATATTATAGTTCACTAAGAAATTCCGGTAAAAATTCCTACTTTTCCCAATTCCTACTTTTCCCGGAGTGAAGCAAAAAGAAGAAACGGCGAAAGGTAAAACGTACACAGAGAAAATTGTTGATGTGCGTACCGGTAGGTGTTGCACTGAGAAAGATTTAAAGGCACGTAGGTGTTTCATGGCGTAGTCTGATGTTTCATTGCAGCAGACACTGCAGTCAGAAAAATTTATTCCAAAAGAAAGGAAATGAAAACAAGCATCATAGTTCTGTTTCACGTATAGACGAGGTTTAATGCTGCAACGCAGATCGCTATAATAATTTAAAGTTTCGCCTTTTCAGATGCATCAATTTAAGAGAGTTTGGATGCATCTTGGTACATCATAGGCTTTGTTCCAAAGCGGAAACACATAAGTGCATCATTAACGTGTTAAGTGCATTAATGAGAACCTATATGCATCATCATGATGCACTTCAACTAACTTTACAATTGTGATAATAATCATCCACCATCACACATATTGTGCATACACCTAACAAAGAGTGCATAATGCCTCAATTACTCTAGAATTTTGACGATATAGCACCGGTAGTGTGCAAAACGGGAGATGAAGTCTGTGCTGCGGAGGAATAAAAGATGTCTCCCAGGCTGACTTCGATTCCTGGATTTTCACAGCGCTGGCTTTTCTTTTTCTTCGACAACTAAACTTCCAAATTCTACAGTTGAAGTAAAAGGCTTACCTCGTTAGGCTTATTACTGAATGCAAGATAATAGATGATTATGACAGTAATTACCGTAGCATTGGTTAAAGCACTCAGTATATCTATGTACTTAGCATATTTGTGATGCACTTGCGTGTTTGGGTTTTGGGACAGGAATGCAAGTAATTTTTATGCATCTAAGTGCATCAAAAGACGGTAAAATTTCTCTCAGTATACGAGCACATTTGCTTTGCCTGCTACCATATTTTCGTCCAGCAGAACACCTTCACATCTCTTATCTGCGTGGGGGTTTGTTAACCTCATGGAGTTTCTCCGTTCTTACGTCGCCAGTCTGGTGTGATTTAGTAATAATAATCTTGTATCCAGTTAGTGAGAGTACAGCAGTCATTCCGTCTCATGAATAAGTGAACGATGTTGACGGTGAACATTTTTCATGATTTCTTTTGAAACACACATGGTGCAAACTTGTATTTATCTTCCATTATTTTTTCTTGAATCAACGCATCGTTGTATCAAGTGAGTGGCTATCTCTAGCAATTCCGTTCCGCTCTTGTCTTGTTTATATTAAATTAGAACACATAGTTTGGTTTCATTGCCAATTTGTTGTTTTTATGTAGCAGCACATTTACTTTTAGTTCATTTATAACTAGTCACTGACATTAGGAGTGCAGTTTTAGACTAACGCACAAATTATAAAAGATAAACTGACATTGAGAGTAAATAAAACGCGGACTGCCTGCGTGACTGAGAAAAATAGGAGGAATAAATTGAAAAGTAAAATGCTGCCAAAAATAGGAAGTGCACAAAGTAAGATGGTCAAGAGTAGAAAGGTCAATTGTACGTATAGGCTTCTGCTGATAATTGGGTATTCATTGTTTGATTCGCACAGTACTTACAGGCTTTGTTGGTAACAGGATGTTGACTACTCTACCGTACTTCCAGCGGTAGGTTAATGTCTTCTGTTGCTTACTGAATATTGAATTCAATACACCGTAGCCTACTTGCATTAGTAATTTATTTTCTTCTACTTCTAATTTAATACCATGATTCAAGGTAATTATAGCCGTACAATATTTTGCAACCAGGTCCTACCCCGGTTGAACATAATTAACCTATGTACACTTGACTGGCGAAATTGAGAACGTACTGAACCTATTTGTAGCCTAGCTTAACCGACTCGTATTTATTTTGCTTATAAAATATGACAAGTAATGAAGTAAGACTGTATTTCTCCGTTATTGACGTGTAGCTTAATGTTCCCACGGTCCTGACATCGTTCCCAAAAAATTATCTTTTATTTACACGTTGCCAATAGAGGCTTAAATCTTAGCTGTCCATTGGTATATATAGAGTTAGCAGTTGACGCCCTACATACTTCACCATGTCTCAGGGCGTCAAAGCCCACGTTGGTACGACGCCTAATTCCAACAAAGGAAACAAGTAAGCAACTACGTATGTTTCTGTGAGGCGTTGCTCCAAACTTGTTTCGAACCGGTTACAGTGGAGCTAACGCCACTGGACAATGCTACCAAACACTGCTTATCATTTGAAATTTAGAGATGAATTAGGTTTAGTAATTTGGAACTAACGCCACTGGACAATGCTGCCAAACACTGCTTATTATTTGAAATTTAGAGATGAGTTAGGCTTAGTAAATTATTAGAAAAAAAGAAGGCGCTAATAGAAGTCGCTTGAAGTTAATTGAGAATTCAGAAATTGGAAGATTTAGATATGAAGCAAAAATTACAGATAGGCCTAATGCCTAAGAACTATACCCCTGCCCGTCCGAGCTTGGGAGAGATCGAGGAGGACAGACTGCATAGGACGAGCTAAGTGTGCTCGGTTAGTCCTGCGTCAGATTGCGAATTAGCCGTGCCAATAATTGGATAGTTGTCATTATCTCGATAGGTATGTGTCACAACTCTAACCAATAGATTTCTGCTGACCCTATACGCACACAGGTGCCATCGGCTGCTCTGTTCCGTTTGATGGTAATGTGAATATCACTATGGACGGCATCGGCCTTTGTGTTCCGTTTGATGGTAATGAATATCACTATGGACGGTATCGGCGTGTGTGTTCCGTTTGACGCCCATGAATTTCGCTAAATATATATGAACGCATCAAGGCACTAGGGGCAGTGATCGATAAAAGCTCTATTTTTTTAGTTTACTACATAGTTGATTTTTTTTTTACTTTCGAGTGCTCGACGTAGTGTATGTACTCTTGAAATTATAAAGCAAGGGGCCTTGTACTATACTATCGTAACACTACATGTACGTATATATTCACTGTATTCGTTATCTGTGGGGGAGCGGTATCGATAGATGGCGGCTAATCAGCTAAAAATTTCTAATTGGGTTATACCTCGGGCTACCTAGCTAGGACTCAGAGCGACCCGAGGGCCATGTTTTGACCTCTATCTAGGAACGGACATCTCAGTTCGTTCCTTGTCCAATATTTTATCCAAGCCACTGTCATCTCTCCCATTAGGCATCGGAGAAGTGTAGGGATAATTATAACGATATCCCCACGTCCTATGCATGCGCTTTTCTTCTCTGAAGCCATACTTCTGTCAATCTGTGGTCGACTGCAGCCGTGAACTAGTCTGGAGCCTATCGTGCCACTGCCGGCAGCACCAGGCAGTGTCTGTGTTATTCCCGGCCGAGCTGTGCGGTAAATCTGGCTTTATCTTTAACGAGAACTGTTCATTGTATGCTAAAAATTTTGAATTTCGTTTGCATTATTTTTCAGAAGAAACTGTGGCCAATGAGACACTTGTTCCTCATTATCAAGTCTTTCATTTAGTTGTAAAGTGTTCTTAAGAACCGCATTATTCTTGTTGCAATTTTACTGCTACTATAAAGTTCTCTATTTGCAATATGCTATTGATGTGATCATCAGTATTGTATTGTTGTGCTCATCTACATTTGTTACTCATTTAAAACGATTATTGCTAACATTACGATCATCAGTATTGTATTGTTGTGCTCATCTAAAATCATTACTCATTTAAAACAATTATTACTACATTACTGTTGCAGTCATCATTATTGTTTAGATTCGCTGTCAATTTACTGGTCTCAAGCTGAATAATTTTCTATGATCAAAATGCCCCTAGCTGCATGCCCCCTCGCAAAGTGAACAACTTTATTTTAGGCCCCCGTTAAAAGCACTTTATATACAAAACATCCTATGACTTTCTCGCAGTGATATTTAAAGGGATGACCTGCAGCTCTTTTCGTAGCTTGAGCATATCAAAAGAACACGGACTATCTAGGTCTTCTTTCACCGGCGCACCTGATTTCTTTTTAGCACAGGCTGGTCGTCACATGTGTTGTTTGTTCACGGGGGGCACAGCCCTTAGCATCTTAAGTATACTTAGCCTGATGAGTCTTGTTCGTAGATAGCAACTTGCTTTGATCTATTGACGATGCGAACGCTTTGAAATTGGTATCTTTTGACGGTGACGTGTTTTCTTGGTGATTTTTATTATAGCGAAGTGAATAGAAGCTGCGTAAAATTAGGGCATATACTCTTTTTCCATTGGTGTTCTTTACACGCGTGTTCTGAGGCACAAAGAGAAAATTCATTTTTACACGTACAATTTGAGCATATACACACTGCTATCATTAGATCTTACTTCAGTTTCACCTCGCACAAGCTACTTAAATAGATTGGAGGTGTGAATTTACCTGGCTCGCTATATATTGTTTTTTTCTATTTATTTAAGCGGCCCATTTAATATCTACGGTGACCATTTGGTCTCATTTCAGATACTTTCGATTCTCCCAAACTATACTTTCTCGATTGAAGGTTTACGGGTTAAATCAACGGATTTACTGATTATATTGTTAGACTTTATGCCGCACACGAGAGTAAATTTAATACGTGGATTTTTAAACGTGAGAGTTTTACTGTATTGGTGCAAAAACAACAACCTTAACGAAAATTGGGTTCCACCGAGGTGCCGTACAGAAGCTGAATTACAATTTTAGTTACTGCGGCATCTTTGATTTTTGTTAAGGAATGATTCGTATCACGAGTTGTTTCTCCATAGATGATAAAGTGGCGTGAAGTGAACATTTTTTAAAAAAAAACTTCAAACGTTGGGTAGTAATCGTGTGTACTACTGTAGACAACAGCAATTTTGTGATGAAGTTGAGTAATATTTGGATTTTAGCCCAGTACCCTATAGGACGAGTATAAATCATCTTTCATACGGCCATATGCTACCGTAGGTTAATAATGATTTATTTTGCCGTTGTAGTAAATTAACAGCTTCGTAAACAATTACAGTATCATTCACTGCGCACGGCAATTTTTTTCAATCTAAAACCATATTGTTTTCAACAATAACTCATAATTGTAATCCTTGGGGAAACATTGTAAGCAAACCATTCGTTCAAATGAATTTTTAAGTTGATTGATTGCCGACGACGTTGCAACTGAGATATCTCACTGACGAACTACATACAATCGCCTGAAATAAAGCTACAGCCTCTGCCATCTCTAGTTATCTTAAGTTTTATTCACCATAATATGTAGCGTGCTTTCTTTTATGCCTTGCACAGCCGTGTCTATAAACTAAATATCTATATTTGCTTCAGTATACTAAGCAGCGTGTTATCCTCTGAGCTTTCCAGTGCAGTGTCCAAATAACACAACTTCTTCCACACATGACAAAGCAGAATCTATCTGTACCCTCCACACACAGCAGCATAGTATAGATTTCTCCCCATACTTCCCGATGTATTATGCATCATGCCGCCTTGTGTACTCGGTACGATAGTTGCTAAATTACAAAGGCTGCTTCACTATATTACGCAGCGGGATACCTTCTACACTGTGCAGGCTGCACCCTCTGCACAACAATGTAACGAGATCTCCATGCTTCACTAAATTAAAGAGCTGGCAGCCAGCGGATTAAGAAGAGACCTGCATGGTGCGGCGAACGAAGTCACCGTTGCGGACAGACACGTCAACCTCAGTTCTCAGCTTTTGAAAAGAGAGAACTTGAGCTGATCCCCTGCGCATCGCCGTAAACTTATCTATACAGCCTCCCCGGCGTCTTTATGAGTCGAGACCT
>LQNS02277217.1:9711582-9725065 GCA_001587735.2 Parhyale hawaiensis
CGTCAACCTCAGTTCTCAGCTTTTGAAAAGAGAGAACTTGAGCTGATCCCCTGCGCATCGCCGTAAACTTATCTATACAGCCTCCCCGGCGTCTTTATGAGTCGAGACCTAGAGAAATTTGGCAGGTTTGCCTGTCGACGCGCCTGATACGTCGGGACTGCGACAGGAGGGAGGTTGGAGACCGCAACAAGCTTGCTGGTATCGGAGTGTCATTCCTGCAACAGGCCCGTGATTTTCCATCTGTTGTTTCTCTTCTGTAGTTTCCTACCTGCGGCGGTAGTGGGAATTTGTTTCCTCATAGGACTAAATACTATATTTTCATTGCTTTGTTGAAGGAACACGTTCAAAATATCATCGTGCAAACGCGCTGGCCTCCAAGAAAAGCACTACTCGCATTTGGCGCGTCCAATAAATGATAAATAGCGCTATAGAAAGTGGTCACTATAGACTCGAGGCCACTGCTGAAGTGGGTGTGTTGCGCACGTCCATGCCAGGATATTTTAAATTGTTCTTTCCTCAACTAGAGCATGGCCACTGATATTGCGCTATAGATTATTAGCCATCCTCTAGTACATGAAACAATTACAACTGCAGGAAATCCCACATCAATACGGTAAGATGGGACCGGAAGCAACAGCAATAATAATTCCATTAAATTGGATATCGTTAATGAATCAATTTAAGATTTCTGAAATTTCGCGATATTATAAGGTGATGAGTATAGAAAAGTGTATGAGGCAATTAGTCTGACATACATAATATGTTCTTCATGCCACATCCGGCAACACTCTTGTTAG
Organism: Parhyale hawaiensis; assembly: GCA_001587735.2. Classification (NCBI taxonomy): domain Eukaryota; kingdom Metazoa; phylum Arthropoda; class Malacostraca; order Amphipoda; family Hyalidae; genus Parhyale; species Parhyale hawaiensis. The sequence goes on from LQNS02277217.1 coordinate 9,712,380, forward strand.
TTGAACATAAAAGAATGGTTTCTGCTACTTCCGATTCGAAACCATTGCTCTAGAGGCCATTCTGGACAACAGCCTCCAGAAGTACCTTCCGTCTGTAGAGTAGCAGGCTAATGTTATTGTTTGATACAACATAACGTACTAAACATTGCATCATGTTACCGTATGAAAGAAATTCAGTATCATATAATGGGAAGTACCGGAACTAATATCTTCTCCATTGGGCGAGAAAATAAAAATATGCCTTGTAAAAGAATTCAATCTCGTCTGAGTGAATGGTCTGGAATTAAATTTTTCTCGTATAATCGGGGTACAGCAGAGTTGTAAGAGGATACTGTATTACATAGATGATATTCTCCTGTATTCCGGAATAAAACTGAGCATGCTCTGATTCTGCGGTAGCTGCGACATGCCACTAATTCAATGTTGAATTATCCCCAAGCAGAGGCATAATAATTCATGACTCAATTCCTCCTTAATCAGAGATATAACAATTTATGATCAAATTCGGTGCGCTTGCGATTGCCAAATGACTGAAACTGTTTCCATGCAGAAACATAATTATTCATAATCAAGTTTCGTTCGATTGTGATTACCAAATAGCCAAAAATAATTCCAAAATAGAGGCATTATAATTACCTCCGCCAAAGAGGTTATAGTTTTATCGTGTTGGTCTCTTTGTCGGTCTCTTCGTTTGTCTTGTTTGTCACCAAGATAACTCAAAAATTTATGACGGATCTTTGCAAAATTTACAAGGTTTTATTAGGCATGTTAGCGATATAAGATGATGAAGTTTTGGTAATGATCCGTTCAACGCTTGTTTGTTTGTTTGTTTGTTTGTTTAGGTGCCTATTTTTTCTTAGTAACCTAACTCAAAAACTTATGAACGGATCTTTATGACATTTGCATGAGTTGGTAAGTATATTAAGAAGAGTACATGACCAAGTTTTTTTAGATTATCTGTATGTTTGCTTGTTTGTATATCGTTGTAAAATGAAACACAAGGGCAGCGATAAAAAACATCTATTACAGGCACTCAGACGAGCTGGTTTCGACTATAAAATGTCATAATCCATGAATGCGTCTGAAAATATAAAAGAAAATAAATCATACCGTTTATCAATACATGGGACGTTCCTTCAGAACGAACCTTCCTCTCTCAGTTTTGCCTCATTCAGACACCGAGACTCCATTGCGAGCAGACCGCCCATCCATACTCCTTGGATCAATTTGAAATAGTTTCGTCATCTAGCCATTCCGATATCAGAATTTTAGAATCTTTGTACATAGCAAAAAATAGACCGATTTTAAACACCGACCAGACTGCCGTACCACTGTCCACGCGTTGATTTCTTGCCCCCTCCCTTTCTTTTCACATCCTTCTTCTGCAATGTACCGTTCATCGTATATAGTAAACTTTGATAACAATAGCATATGAAGTATAGTTTTGATACTCTAACGGTATGATTTATTTTTTTTATATTTTCAGACGCATTCATTGATAATGACATTTTATAGTCGAAACCAGCTGGTCTGAGTGCCTGTAATAGATGTTTTTTATCGCTGCCCTTGTGTTTCTTTTTATTCTGAAGATAAGGTATCCAACCAACCGTCCTATATCAGTGTATCGTTGTGCTTAATATTATGCTTGTAAGCACACGAACTCAAAAGTTATAGGCGGATCTTTCTGAAATTTACAGAAATTGTTAGTAATGTTAAAAGGCATAAATGATTATAGTTTGGTGATGATCGGTTGGTCTGTTTGTGCGTTTGATTAATAATTGTCAGAATGTTCGTTAGCAGCCTAACTCAAAAAGTTATGACCGGATCATCAGGAAAATTACAAAAGCTGTCATTACTGTCAAAAGGTGCATATGATTAAATTTCGGTTTAAATGATAGTTTCAAAATCAATTTAAATTTTCGTTACCATGGCCTTGCTTGGCAGAGGTATACGCTCTCCGAGTGCTCTAGCTCGTAATTGAGTTTCGTTCTCTTCCGATTACCAAATGGCTGAAATTATTCTTCATCAGAAGCGTAGTAATTCATAATTAAGTTTTGTTCGCTTGAGATTTCAAAACGCTTGACATTATTTGGAATCGGAAACATAATAACTCATAATAAAGTTCCGTTCGCTTGCGATTGCCAATTGTATATAAAAACGAACGTTCGATGCGCCTGCGGTGATTGCTCACGATCCCGAACAAAAATTGCCATTCGCTCATTCGTGGTCATTACTGAGGCGAACAAAAATCAAGATTAATTCTGCAATTCTGACCTCATTCCCAGAGCATAATTCCAGTTGGATGAGACGAGGAATGCGTGCAATGATTAGGGTTGTGTGCAGCATCTGAAAGCTGAACGCGTGTGGATGTGAAAATAACGCGTATTAATCAACTAATGGACGCGGTCGTCAAAAAAATCAGGGCAAAGAAGTTGCACCGGTACATCATCAGCGTGATTCTAACAATATGGATGCATAGCCTCTTCTGTATAGCTACAGCCCAATCTTTTAAAACAAGAAACTCTATTGCGCTAAACACGTAGGTAGTTTTTTTAAACACAGTCCCAATTATCATACAAGACAGATTATTATTTGCCTGTGACAGAGCTTAGAAAATCAAAGCAAAGAAATCGATATTATTCGACACCTATTTCAGGATTAACTATGATACGTCAGATGCAGATAAATGTCAAGCTGTTGCAATCTTGATCCATGCCAATTTTTGCTGAAAGAAAATTTAAACGAGAGTGATAGAAACAAAACAGGACTTTGCACGAAAGAAAGTGATATTTTTACGGACATTTTACAAGCTATCGATTGCGGAACATGTCAGCTAACAGGTGAAACAAACGTGTTCTCAGAGAGAGGTAGAAACTGATGAAAGATGCATGTACAGTTGACAGTAGAGGTAAAGTCAACTTTGACCGCACCTTCAGCTGGGAACGCACATGCACTGGTTTGTGCTGCGGATAATATAGGCCCACTGGCGCCAGAGCAGTAAGTGCGGCTGCAGTCGACGACGGGTCATCAAAAGCTGCGTCGCCAATTTGACGGAAGATTCAAATTACCTGTGACCTCCATCTTTGGGAAAGGCAAGTTCCACCACGACGCAGTGCATGCACACAACTGATGAGTCAGCACACCTTTAGATCAGCAAAGCTAGCGTGCCTGGGTTGGCATCGAACTAGCGGTACAAGGATTGTGAGCTGCAAACATAGGCATGCTGCTACCGTGGAGACAGATCATCAGATCGTAATAAAACAACACTCATGAGAATATTTCCCCGATAGATTTATTTCCTGGCTTCGTGTCAAGCACTAATTGCATTACCTGACCATGCACTTTGAGTAGATAACTGCTTTGCATAGTCAGGACTGCAGAGTCTATTCTGTGCTCATTTAATTATCATCCGTGAACGAAGTGAAAGAGGTGATAATGTTTTCGTTGAAGATTTAAGTAAATATGTATATATATATATATATATATATATGGTACAAATTGGCAGCAACTGATTTGTGAGATACGTTTCGTCATCTTCGTTTTAACGAAACATATATATATATATATAGACGTAGTTCTCGTGATATGCGACGTCAAAATATACGAATAAGCAATTGCGGCCGCTGATTCGCTTTATGCCAAAGACCTGTGACCTGCTACTTTTCTAAGCTTCCATTTCACGGCACGCAGGCGTGAGCTGATGTACTGTATACTGTACTATTTCCGTTTGATTGCTCGAGGTACGGTAGGACAATATGTGTCTGTTGGTATACTGGAGACTGAGCTCTGGGTGCAACTTGTATTATTACCATTGTTACAAGCCCCTTGGCTAAGCTAGTTATAATGAAACGGTGTGGCTCAATCACACTATACGTACAGGGGTAATCTGTTAAATTCTCTGTACCAACGCAGCGAAAAGTTCTTTCTCTCTTGTTTATTACCTGTACTCGTTTGTGAGATTGAGCTGCTCAATGCCATTCGTTCTGCAGGTGTAGGCTGAGTGTATCTATTTATTCTCATTGTGCGTGGCCACCAATATTTGTGACTGGGCCAAATCACTTGGTTGAACTTTGGCTACTTTGTTTGTACTTCTGAGCTTGCAAGCGTATTTTGTGAATCCACTGTGTTCTTAATAAATGTGATTTATTATTATTATGTATTCGCTTTTATGTGGTTTGCGAGTCGGATAATTCAGTTTCCGAACGAAAACGATGTCACTGAGGAACGAACAAGGGACATATAGTACGTCGATAACGTGAAACCCATGCACAAAGGTGTTTCCACACAAGATCAACGTGCATGGGAACAGCAAGTCTTAAAAAAAGAAGTGACAAATGAAAGTAAGATCAGTAGGAGTATGAGTTCGGAAAGAAGCGAAGTGGGCTCGGAAGCTAGACGTAAATGATCTTACTTTCACTTCTTTTTTTCACGACTTACTGTTCCCATGCACATTGATCCTGTGTGGAAACACTTTTGTGAATGGGCTTCACGTTATCGACGTTCTATATGTCCCTTGTTCTTTCCTCTGTGACATCGTTTTCGTGCGGAAACGGAGACATAAACCACCGACTATAACCTAATTCCAGAAACTCAAATGTTTCGCATGCAGTTTCATAACATCGGAAAATTTGTTACCACACAGGTAGCGACGCGCCCCTGGTCGATGAGAGCGTGCGCTTCATTTTGCATTCGTTCAAACCCCTGCCAGTTTTTCGATCGATTTCCATTTTTTAATACGAGAGAAGATGAGGTGGTCATCCAATAATATAATTCCTGAATTTTAACAGGTTATGGTTTGATGATGAGCAGCAAATAGTGCGTTCCATTCGCCATCGGTGATTGAGTGAACCATATTTGTTTTTACGACGTGTGTCAAAGTCCAGTTAATGAGATAAACTTGATCACCGTATAAATGGATTTTCACGTTTTTTGCTAGCTTTAGTAAGTCTGGCTGCAGTATAAAAACGTTTCTAGATTTGATTTATCTAGCTTTTTGCAATTTAAAGAATTAACTTCAATTAAAGTAACTTGTAATTCCTTCAGAGATTCGTTATTTTTTCGTTATTTTATTATTCCCTACTGGTAATAATTCGGGATAGTGATTTATGCTCATTTCTCAGCTCTGTCGTTTGCTAGACTATGTGGTAGTGTTGTTAATGTGAGTCTGAGACAATCCGTCGGTGTGTATGTTTAACACCGCATTTCCAGTATATGAAAAAGTCAAGATATTGACAGGATGCACTACATTATGACCATCATAACGTAGTATAAAATTCATATTTCGTCTTAGAAAACAATGTATCTTGATAAATTTCGTTTAGGAAAAGCACTAGCTTCCCTAAATGCCCATTGGTAAATAGTGAAGAGTATCCGATAATATCGGATAAATGCCTTTAAATTTCCGATTGGATAGTCTGAATAGTTGAAACACAAAAACTGAACTCAAAAAGGATACCCAAATGAAAATGTTTATTTAAGTCATCTAATTCATACCGAAATATTATTTTTTGCCACAAGGCTTATTGGACTACAATGAGAGACAGGCTATTTTTAAATGTACCGGTAGTTTCATATCGTCAAAAATGCACTAGTTTATAGAATCAGTCAATGGTGTAAATATTTACTATCCACAGACCTCGAATCTATTTGTATGGCATGCCACAATCCCTGTTTGGCAGTGAATTACTTACCATCGGTATAGATTTTTTGCTCTTACAGAATGAGCAGAAGCATTAATTATCTTGCATGAGCACAAGCTTTTGTACTCTTACGAAGAGACAAATATTGCTTAATCAGGCCACGGTAAAAGAGCTTCTCTCAAAAGTTGACAATAACCAGCGAATTGATTTTCACTTCTTCTCGAACTCCGATGGGACCACCAATTTCACTATTAATGATGTCTGACCACAACATTACTACTCCTCCACCCTGGTGGCGGCGAAAACTGTGATGCAATTCCACTTGATCCCGGACCATCCTTTGGCCCACCCACCAAGGCCATCCAAGGTTGCTCTGGTCTCATCTGTGAACAAGACAAATTTCATATCCTGTATCATCTTGTACGAGCTGAGGTCAATCTTCCGTTGCATAGCTATGCCGTTTTGTCGAATATGATTTCTTCTCAGATCTTGCTGGTGCAATGGAACCTAGAGTAAAATTTCGAGTTGTTTTTGAAACATTGGAAAAGTATGCACTCTCAAAAATTATTTTACTCGAGCTTCCGGAACAATTGTCCACTTGACACTTAACTTTAAGGCTCGTTTACACGGGGCAAGTAGAGAAGCAAGGTAAATCTACTAGTTGCCTGCTCTCATTTTTGGAAAGACAAGTAGCTAGGCGAGTGCTGTTTACTCATAAGCAAGTGATTTCAGCAGGTATAAGGTCTCAGTTTGTGCTGGACATTTGGCGCATGCACATGCGCCCCAGCACTCAGGCAATGGATTGTGTACAGGCAGGTGTCAAAAGGCGAGCAAGTACGTGTTCACACAGGGCAAGTCAGTGGCAAATAGCTGATCGCTGTCAGTTGAGGTGAAGCCAGCTGCCTATACATAGAACTGCTGGCTATTTACTTGCCTTGCGTGGTATCTTGTCCCCCAACTTACTTCTTACTTGACTTGCCAATTGTCTTCGGCAAGTGAAGGTTTTCACATGGCAAGTAGCTGTAACAAGTTACGTGCACACGTGCCCTGCCTCTCCACTTGCCACGTGTCAACGAGCCTTCACGGCGAATTCACGCGTCATTCAACTCAACGTGTTCTCTCGTCCACTGATCCAAATGTGTTACTGTGCCCTAGAAATAGCAGACAGAGAAGTACACTGTTTTTTTTTTTTTTTAGTTTTAGTTCACTCCAAACTTGAAGAGACATCAGAGGAAACTCATTTAACGGCTAACATTTTAATAACCTTTTGTGACGTACACAAAGTTGTGCTGACAGCGACGCTACAAAACATTCGGACGAGTGGATGAGTGAGAACGCTTTGGGATGAGTGATGTGTGAGTTCGACCTTATATATCGTGAAGTCATAACTTTTGCTTTCCCCTTATCAGACCTTTGCTTCCGCCTGGTGGGATCATTCTAGAATCGTTGGACTGTCTGAACATGCCAACCTAAAATTTTTGCAATGGCAGCACATGAAGATCCCTTTGCAGTTTCTTTCATAGTAAATTTATCTTTTTACCATCAGTCAGATCTTTAATACTTCCCATCTTAAATTTTAGTGTATTGGACGCAAAGTGTAACTCACCTTCGTCTGTAAAAATGCTGGGACAAGTGAATACTATGGCCGGAATTTCACAATGAAATAAAGAATTATGTATTATTATCAAACAGTTTATTCACCGTCCTGCTCCCTTTATTCAAATACAGGCCAAGTATGTTCACATAAAAGGACTTTAATAATTTGGACTACTGTCGCGGGACGCAGTATAGGTTCGTCCAATCCTCATATATAGTTAGGACTTCGTGACGTCCGTGTTTTGTGCCCTCTTGACTGCTTTCCATATGCAATACCTACTCCTACAAACGATGCCTTGCATCTGCTCTTCCACTTCTTTCCTGCGAGTTGCTGTTCCCTTGCTTGCGCCTTGACAAATAGTAAGAACACTCGTGCTTGGGTTTATATATCTCTCAATATACTAATTATCTAGACACTCTCGTGTCCCTTCCTCTTAAATTCATGAAACTCTGTGTCTAGGATGTAGGGTCGTTTAATATAGGATTATTGTATAGTAATAATGAGCGACGATACCGCTTTCATTTTTCCCTAATGAAGCTGCTTCTTAATCACGATCGTATTGAGATAACGATGAGATTTTTAGCCATTAAGTTACGCCGAAAATGACGTACGGGATACCAAGCCTCAAAAATTCTGACAAGTGCCGACCAGCGTTGAGACAGCGACGATAATGCCGCCACATTTTATGATCCATAAACCTGCAGCGTATCTCCCTTCAAACAGCGGATCGCCTTCCATATTTCTAATTTTTCCGGTCCAGCTCATTAAAGCGAAAAGATAACAAGGTTCCCCTGGAATTGTTGCTCGTTGTGGTGATTTAACCTAACTAACCCGGGTAGCGTTACCTTGTAACGAGAGCTGCTTTCCCTATATAGAGGAATACAGTGATGTAACCATTGTAGTGATACATCCGATCGTCTCGTTAGTTCACTAGTGTATTAACACAATGGAGTACTGAAGTGTTTCTTGTTTGGGAGCGACAAAAAAAATTGTGTAAATTCAGAAAAACAATTTTGCGCTGTGCTTTCAGGATCTGCCCAAATTTGTTTTTATTTTCGTCGTTTGAAGAACATTGCATTATTCCATGCATCGTCTACTTAAGTGCATCAGCTGTGCCGCCACAGCGTTATAGGTTTATTGGATACGTTAGCTCTACGGATAGGCTTTCACAAGAGCTTTCTTCTAGTGCCCACTTTGCTTCCTTCAGTTTCCCTTTTATTAGTGTTTTTCTGCTCTCTTCTTCTTTCTTTTTTTTTTTGTTGTACGCATGAGCTTTGATCCATCCTCGAGTATGGACTCCACGTTTCCATCGACGTACCAGCCCTTTCTTTTCTTCCCGCAAAGCATCACATCGTGTCTGGAGAAGCTTTAATTCGATGTATTCCACTTTACTGTTTTCTTTTGTTTTTCTTCCCTCCGATTAGCGCATTGTTACTGTCTTTTTGTACTTAAGATTCCTTAGTATATCTTTTCCTATACATAGGCTACTTGTTTGTCTGATATAGGTACTACTTGCCTCTTGTTCCTTCCTCTCTTTGGATCCCCATGTTATGGCTAAGGAAGCCCAAACTTTCAATGTGGCTAACTCTTTCTACTCGTCAGTGTAGAACCGTGCATCAAATAATCATGTTAACATAATTATGCGGTATTTCAATTGTTTAGCACTTTAGAGCTTATGTACAGTAGACGTTCCTAATATACGCGCCATTGTGATCCACAAGATTAACGTGAATTAGAAGTGATTAAGTCAAATAAATATATTCATATATATATATATATATTTACATATAACTTGAGTTGGGACTGGCGCCATTGGGAGCTTCTTCTGCATCACAATAATAATCATAAACGATACGTCACGGAAACGAATTCGCTAAATGAAGGGTTAACCAAACTATATCTCCTCTACATTCCCCACTACTACAAGCACTAGGGGATTCGCCCCCTCGTGGACAGCGGCGGGAGAGACGACGAGCCGTGATTGTGTGCTCCTGGAAGCTGCTGAGAACTTTGCTGACTCAGCTCGGCCCGAGCGGCAGTTGTCGCGCAAACTGAGATGAGTTCGGCACAAGTTCGAGTGCTCGTGCGTTTCATCTCTCTTTTTTTTTTCTTCATTGTCACGTTTTGGGGCATCTTGACATTTTTGCTTTTTTTTTTTTTTGCTTCTTTAGTTTTGGATTTGATGGCTGCTAAAAAAAAAGTTATGAGGAACAAAGTTTACGAGGAAATTTGGAAAAAAGATTGTTGGATAATGGTTTGGCACTTCATCTCTTTTTTTTTCACTCGTGTATGTTTAGGTTTCGAGTCAGTTTTAATGTATTTACGGGCTAAATTCTGCTCAGCTGATGCTGAAAAGAATTTAATGACATAATAATAGTGATTGGTTTGGAAGAAATTTACGTTGTAAAATAATCCCTCTGTCTCAAGAGGGCATTGGTTCTATCATAGGTTTTACGATCAGGTGTGGTAGATCAAGGCCTCGGAGTCATATGTTTCTAAGGAGCCTTGGTTAGGTAGATTAACTTATCTTTCGTAGCGAAGCAGTGATGTCCGAACCTTAGTTTTCTACGAACCCCACTGTAAATGGTTGGACACACACGGGCGCCCTACTGATCAATTAGTCTCAACGTAGTACATAATGAACTGACTGATGGACTACAGTATATTTCTGTAGAAGCTTAGCATGTTTATTTTCCATGTCACTTAGTCAATAGAGCAAAATTATATGAGATGTGTAACCCAATGCACCAAAAATGTAATTGCTCGTGTGATATCACCCTAATGATATACGGTAAATATTTACATCTAAGAATCCTGATTTATCGAAAAGAAATTATTTTATGCGAATCAGCGTAGTTAAAATCCAACGTTTTCTTTCATGAAGGAAGTAACATTACGTGGTACCTATATTAATAAATAACCCCTACTTCATTTTATAAATTTCAGGCAATTATGTAAAAACGGATGTTTTCTCTCTAATATCCATAAATAATTTAAATTGTTAATCAGCAACAGCAATGCAATAAAATTCAGTAAAAACTTTCATAGAAACTTCAACTGCCATGAAGCAGTCAGCGGTCGGGGAGTCAACCAACAGGAGTGCGTAAGTTCAAGTGCTCTTCCTCTACCGCCCTCAGAGGTACTTTTTATTCTGGCGGGCCCTATCCCTGTCAGAATATAGATGGGCCTCAGGACCCCAAGGTCTGCCCCGACTGTCTTCTCCGTTGGAGTATTGCAGCTGGCCGCAGTTCCTTCTGAGAAGGTTAGTTTTGTTAGGTTAGGTAGGCTCTCAATACTTCTCCTTCTGTTTCGGGAGGTCGGCCGCCGATCGAGGTGGCCGACCTATTCCGCCGGGCTTCTACTTTCTCCGATGCGGAGGGCCACGGAAAAGACCGTCTGCACGTGCGTTTCTTTCTTTTGTTTCTTTTTCTAGGTTCTTTCCCCGGTGAGTCGTAGCTGGGCGAAAGCGTTCAGCCGTACCCGGGAGTTAGAGATGCACAATTTGCGCCTTTTTCCTGTCAGTAGCCACTGACCACTTAGAACTCATCCGAGTTCGCTTATAATATGAGACCTACCGGCAGAAAAATAGTTGATAATTTAAAACGAGACGTACTTCGCGTGCAAGTGGCCCACGAGCCTGTGTTAAATCGCAGGAATAGTTCTGCGCGATGTAGGCGTTGTGTCCCTGATGCGCTAGAATAGTTTGTAATATTACTCTCCCCTCTACACGCCCCCCCCCTCACGTTGTCGCAGAAAGTCGCGCTCTAACGGGTTTGTCTGTTATTCTCTTTGTCTGTCTTCCTGTCTGTCATCAAGATAACTCAAATATTAAGGACAGATTTGGACGAAAATTACAGGGATTACTAGGTATGTTGGGAGGAACAGATGATTAACTCTTGATGAAGAACCGTCCATCCGTTGCTTTGTTTGTTGGCTTTTTGTTTGTTTGCCTCATTTTTCCCAATGCCATAACTCAAAAAGTTATGGACGGATTTTTATGAAATTTACGAAAGTTGTTAGGTATATCACGAAGAGTAAATGACCAAATTTTTGTAGTGATCTATTTATTCGTTCGTTAGTTTATTGCTGTTTTAATTTTATGCTTGTTAGCAGAATAAAAACAATGTAAATGGATCTTTATGAAATTTGTAAGAATTGTTAGTAATGTTGGAAGACATGAACGATAAAATATTTGCGATGATCGGTTGATTCGTATGTGAGTTTGACTAATGTTTATCAGAATGTAAGCAGCATAACTCAAAAATTTAAGAATGGATCTTCAAAAAGTTACTGACGCTGTTAAAGCTGTTGAAGAGCACAAATTATTAGCTTTTTGGTGTTGATGCAAAGAAAATTATGGTCTCAGAACCAATTTAATTAATTTTTCGTTACCGTTGTCTTGCTTGGCGGAGGTATGAGCTCTCAGAGTGCCCTAGTTATTCCCCGCAAACAAAGTGAGAGGTGATAATGTTTTCATTTATGATTTAAGTGTATATATTTGCGTATATATATGTACATTTGCATATATTTGTATGTTTGGCTGTCCACCCAATAAGTGGTCGAAAGAGTTGAGCAATGTTCATGAATTTCTGCAGGGCGTCTGGTGGGTTGCCCTCGATGTGACCCATGCCAAAAAATTGGGAATAGCTAGCAATAAAAAATGACGGCGATGAAATTTGCTCTCCACCCAAAAACAGGTAGAAGGAGTTGAGCTATCTTCATGATTTTTTGCAAGGAGTCTGGTGGGTTGCCCTCGATATGACCCATGCCAGAAGACTAAGATTAGCGGGCCATAAAAAAATAACAGCGATGAAATTTTCTCTCACCACGAAGCGTTCTAGTTTCTATTGTTTCTATCGTCGAGTTGCGTTTCAGGTGGTACCCATAGGTTACGTTAGCTTTAGCTAAGCCTTTGGAACGTATGTCTTTCGTGAATACTTTGCTTCTTCCATTTTCATACTCCTCCTAATGATGATTTGTTCTGTTCTTCCTCCTCTTTCCCGATTTGCTGTCCCATGCGCGTTGATCGTGCGGGGACATCCTGGTACGTTGGTTCCACATTTCTGTCGACATGCTATTCGTCCCTTCCCCTTCCTCCCTTGGAACACTTGAACAGTGACTAACGAGATTTAATCTTATATAATACTATGTAATGTTTCTATCGTCACTTATTCTCTACGAGCATCCCTCCTCTAAGACACCTACTCCATCCATGTCCCTCTCTCCTGACACCGCAAGTTACGTTTCTTCCCACACAAAGAAGAAGCAGCAGCCAGAGGTGATGGTGGTGGTGCGTCTGTCTTCTAAAGAATTTTATTCCTGGAGGAAACGAACGAACGTATGCAAGAAAGAGCCGCGTGGAGGACCAGCGTGCATGTCTTATATACTTCATAGGCGAGTGTACACGCAAGCGTCACTAAAGGCGATATGATGTGACGGTTGCGCTGCCA
>LQNS02277217.1:9762928-9777978 GCA_001587735.2 Parhyale hawaiensis
AGAAAGTAGCCCGCGGGAGTCTCCAGCAAATATAAATGATGATGACCTATAGAGCAATGCACCGTAAATGTGTATAAGCTTGGTGAATGTTATTTCTTGGACAACACTGTAGGTATTTTATTTTGTACTGTTATGGTGCAGGCTTGCTGAACGCTCTTTCGTATTCAACACTTTTATTCTGTAGTGTAGGTGTACACTAGTCTTCGTGAACGTATTGTGCTTGTAAGACTTCATTTATTTATTTATTTATTTTTTTTTTTGGCCGCTAATACCCTGGATGGTGGTGCGCCGTATCCAAACAAGTGAAGTTATTGTTTTTACCCCTCATGGGTATATTCTGGCCTGCCCTTTCCCTGCCACAATATATTTGGGTCTCACGAACCCAAGGATCATAAGAGCCTTCTCCGCAAGGGATGTTGCAGCTAGCCGTAGCCCCTACTGAAAAGGTTAGTTTCTAAAGTTAGGTAGGTAGGGTAATGTCTCAATTACCGAATGCGTTTCTATTACCGAACGCAATAAGATTCCTACCTATATTCGGTAATAGATGGGCATTCGGCAATTGAGACATTACCCTAGGTGCTCTATATATCCCCTTCTGNGAAAGTAGCCCGCGGGAGTCTCCAGCAAATATAAATGATGATGACCTATAGAGCAATGCACCGTAAATGTGTATAAGCTTGGTGAATGTTATTTCTTGGACAACACTGTAGGTATTTTATTTTGTACTGTTATGGTGCAGGTTTGCTGAGCGCTCTTTCTTATTCAACACTTTTTATTCTGTAGTGTAGGAGTACACTAGTCTTGGTGAACGTATTGTGTATGTAAAACTTCATTTATTGTTTTTACCCCTCAAGGGTATATTCTGGCCTGCCCCTTCCCTGCCACAATATATTTGGGCCTCACGAACCCAAGGATCACAAGAGCCTTCTCCGCAAGGGATGTTGCAGCTGGCCGTAGCCCCTACTGAAAAGGTTAGTTTTTAAAGTTAGGTAGGTGCTCTAAATTTCCCCTTTTGTTCTGTGAGCTAGGCTGGGGATCGAGATAACCAACTTAGTCCGCGGGACACTTCCACGCTCTTTTGTCGCTTTCTATTCTTCACGCTTTTTTCCAGCCAGTAGTAGCGCACTCGGCCAACTATAACTTGAAGGCAGGAATGCCGAAATAAAATATTCTTTTACTGATGCGACATAATAAACTGAGAGTCACTGCTTGGATCACGTCGTATGACGCAGATGCGGTGGTAAAACAAGGAATACAATAATTATTGTTTTTGAACTAGTAAGGTGTCGACTTGTTTTCGCCAACATAATTGAATGTAAGTTTACAGTGCAATGTGGCAAATGACAGAGTACAGACTGGGTGAACGTTGTTCATGTGATAATGCATTAATTCCATTTGAACTGGTAGTTTTTTTTTCTACAAACGTTCGTCTTAACCGTACATGCGATCTGTTTGAGCTGTTAACGTGTTGGCTTGGTCAGCGGTACTTTTAGGTAGGATCCAGGAGGCACAGCAGTGGCTAGCCTCCTTAATTTTCAGCAAAAAAAAAAATTTGGGTACAACTGTATTCAGTTTCAATTTGTGAGGTCAAGACCTGTTTACAAAACATACATTCCTTTTGAAGTTTCAAGGGTGTAGACTTGGTGAACGTTGTCTTAACCCTAATTTATAAGGTCAAATGGACGTCTCTAATAATTCTATTCAAATGAAACTCCGACATCTTAATTAGTCCACATAGGGTTAACGTAGAAAGCCTCGTCGCGTAAGACCATCCTCCGGGATGGGTAGCAGGGTTTGAAAATGCTGAGTCACCAGTGTTGACATTTTTATATCGGGGTCCACCTGCCTGACGGTTCAGTTCGCTTTTAGGACCATCACGTATTTTCGATTTTCGATATTTTGAAGTCATATATAAGTAGAAGGACCAATTTTAAGACTTTTTTTAAGGAAGTTTCCGTCTCGAGTGCTTGCCTACTTTTGGAGATAGCTATTTGACTTTGAATTTCCCATCCTTTTTTTCCTTGCTATACTTTTTTCCTGCAGAACGTGGCTCTTACTCGTATAGGTTAGAAGACCAAGCCTGGTTCTGCTAATATCCTTTAAGAAATATACCAAAAGTGTAAAACAATACGCGCTACGCCGCCATGTTGGAAAAGCACCTGCCGCTAGATCACGCGACACGCCGTAATGGCGGATCATAATGGGAACTTCAAAGTACAATATCTCGAAAAGTATGCATTTGCGGCAAAAACGTCATTCGTGGAAAACTTCTTGAAATAAGTCCTTCTACCTATATATAACTTCAAAATATCGAAAATGCGTGATGGTCCTTAAAGCAAATTTACCTGCCTGTCTGCCTGCAAGAGCTTGTGAGGGTAGCTCATTTCCTCTTGGGAGTTATTGGGTAGGAAGCCATTCATACAAATATAATGTCATATAAAGCACTTTTTGCACAATTGACGAAACTTTAATGATGTATTGAACGTACAAATAATATACATGCATAATTTCATGATTTTTGACCCCCCTCCCTATCGGCCTCCCGTTAGGACCCATCTTTGGGGTTCTAGCGCCCAAACCATGAAGTTTTAGGACACAAACCAAATTTTTATTATGTGTTCAGAGATTGTTCTGAAATCTCAATGTAGGTATGTATTTTTTAAAAAGAAATGCATTTTCCTCATACAACCTTTTTTATTTAGGCCTTAGTTTTTGAGATAATTATAAATAGGTATATATATATATACATACTGGAAATTTCAAAGGAATGGAACTTAATCAGTTTCCATACTGGAAAAAACGACAATTTTGGAGTCCTTGAGATATTCATAACAAAACTATAGGGCCAGATTTTCTATTTTTACCCTCACTTTTTTTCTGCCATAGCTCAGAACCGAATACTTTATTTTTTCCTATATTTCAGTTAGCAATCAAAAATCGCATATAAAAAATATAGAAGATGGAGAATTCGGTTCTATAGTTTTGTTTTTCATACTCCCACTTGCTCATACTTTATTCTGTTCTTCTTTTTTTCCCGGCTTGCTGTTCCCAGGCGCGTTGATCCTGTGTGGGAACACCTTCATGCATGGGTTCCCCATTTCTATTGACGTACTGTATGTCCCTTGTTCTTTCCTCTGTGATACCTTTAAGCTCGGAAACGGAGGCTGCAACTCTCTGACTATGAATAACTAACTATAGTTTTGTTAGGAATGTTTCAAGGATTATGAAACTATAATTTTTTCTAGTATGAAAACGCACTTAGCTGTATTCTTTTGAAATGTCCAAAAAATTATAAATATGTGTATTTATTTAGGCCTATATATATTTCCCATTATCTCAAAAAGTAAGGCCTAATTCGAAAAAGTTATATGAGCAAAATGTGTTTTTCTTCAAACATACACTACATATACTGTGCAAATTTCAGAATAACCGGTCCACAATGAATAATTTTACCCTTTCATATGCCACCCATCGGGCTCTTTTTTTATCGTAACAGCCACGTCATCCCTCGACGTGAAGTGGGACACGGTGCAGTAGGGAGCTGCACTTCACCCTGTCGGTGCAGTAGGGAGCTGCACTTCACCCTGTCGGTGCAGTAGGGAGCTGCACTTCACCCTGTCGGACGTCATCCCTCCACGTGAAGTGGGACAGCCACGTCAGTAGTGGGTAATGTACTGAGATACTACTTTTTGAGGGTAACCTACCCTCGCGGCTACCCTCGCGCGCGAGCTTCCGGTTTGTAACGGCCAATGCACTACCGGTTTTGCGGGGGTCAGGGGGGGGGCGCAAACCGGTGTGGGCGGGGCNTCTTTTTTATTATTCGTTTCCACAAAAAATGGATGTCATATTCGTTTTCAGCACGCCTCAATTATGCTAGAAATCACTTTCTTATACTATAACTCGGGTGGGGGATAAGACGAATTTTTACCGAAAAAACTACAATTTTAGAGTCCTTCAGATATTCATAACAAAACTATAGAGCCAGATTTTCTATTTTTGCCCTTACTTTTTTTTCTGTAATAGCTCAGAACCGAATACTTTATTTTTTCCTATATTTCAGTTAGCGATCAAAAATCGCATATAAAAAATATACCTAGAAGATGGAGTATTCGGTTCTATAGTTTTGTTTTTCATACTCCTACTTGCCCATACTTTATTTTGTTCTTCTTTTTTTTTCCTGACTTGCTGTTCCCAGGCGCATTGATCATGTGTGAGAACACCTTCATGCATGGGTTCCCCATTTCTATTGACATGCTGTATGTCCCTTGTTCTTTCCTCTGTGATACCGTTAAGCTCGGAAACTGAGACTGAAACTTTCTGACTATGAATAACTAACTATAGTTTTGTTAGGAATGTTTCAAGGGTTATGAAACTAGAATTTTTTCTAGTATGAAAGCGCACTGAGCTGTATTCTTTTGAAATTTCCAAAAAATTATAAATATGTGTATTTATTTATATATTTTTCCATTATCTCAAAAAGTAAGGCCTAATTCGAAAAAGTTATGAGCAAAATGTGTTTTTCTTCAAACATACACTACATATACTGTGTAAATTCCAGAATAACCGGTCCACAATCGATAATTTTACCCTTCCATATGCCACCCTTCGGGCTCTTTTTTTTATCGTAACTCCATAATAACTTGTTACACTTTCCCACTACCTAGGGACTTTTTTCACAAAAATTGCATGGTTGACCCCCCCTTGAACTAGGAATGTAATAATAATGTGCATCCCAAAACGTTTTCTTTTCAATTTTCCTGATGCATACTTCGGGGAAAATTACAGATTTTTATCGAAGGTCCCAGATTTGCTTCATGATGTGTGATAACATTAAAGGCTAAATGGACTTAATCTAAATGGAGTAACAATTTGTAAAAGTTATTTATTCCATGAAACCTCATTTTCTTTACACCAGTTAAGATGTCTCAGTTTGAATAATTAGAATTTTGTCACGTAAGACTTTGACGAAAAACTAGGTACTCTTCACGTGATCTGGAACCCTCGACATGTACTGGGACAACCACGTCGAACCTCGACGTGATGTGAGACACCCACGTCGACCCTCGACGATGAGAAAAAGCCACGTCGATCATCGACGTGAAGTGGAAGAGCCACGTCGACACTCGATGTGAAGTGCGACAGCAACGTCGCCCTAGACGTGAATTGGGGCAGCCATGTCGACCTTTGACGTGAAGTGGGACAGCCACGTCCATCGTCGACGTGAACTGGGACAGCCACGTCGACCCTCGACGAGAAGTGGGACAGCCACGTCGACCCTGGACGTGAGTAGGAAAGCCACGTCGACCAAGCAAAACTATCATGTCTCAGCCATTGTTTCACATCTATGATATAACGAACTTTTGCTGTTGAGGCTAGAGTACGGGTGTTTTCTCTAAATATGCATCTAAACGATGTGTTTTTTCCGGTCACACAGCGTTGAAGTTTTGATGGGAAGTCATAGGTAACGTGATGCTCAATGGGATTTTACTTATTTTGATGCCGTAAACGCTTGTTTTGGATGCCCGACTGACTATAATTACCAACAAATTTAGCAACAAGCTTCGGTGGTCAAAATCTGTAACTCGAAAGTTTTTCATGAATTTTCCCGATACATTAAAAAAATCTATGGAAATTTCAACGAACGGCAGAGATTTGCTGAACGTGTGATTCAAGACTAGTTATGGTCTAGCAATTAGTAAACAGGTATCATTCAGTAACGAGCCTCTTTGTTTGGCAAGAGAAAGATGTCCCGGTTTAAATACTTTTAATGTTGTCAAGCGCCAACTTGCTAAAATACTGTCTTGTGTCGGACACTATTTAACCACTGTATGATAAAACGGACGGACCATAGGCTGTCGAGGGAAGAGTCGAGGTGTTTTTGTAAATGTGTCTCTGATCGATGTCTGTTCTAGTTGGTCACAAAACATTGATTTTCTGATGGAAAGAATTGCTGTTTGTTAGTCTTCATGTTCTAGGAACGGGTTTTGACCGTGCGACTGACAGTAGACAATCTGAATTATTACCTCCGCCAAGGAGGTTATGTTTTCGTCGTGTTTGTCTGTCTCGCTGTTTGTCTGTCTCGCTGTTTGTCTGTCTGTCTGTCTCTCTCTTGTCTGTCACCAAGATAACTCAAAAAGTTATGAACCGATTTGGATGAAATTTACAGGGATTGTTAGGTATGTTAGGAGGAACAGATGATTAACTTTTGGTGAAGATATGTCCATCCGTNGGATTTTGATGAAATTGACACGAGTTGTTAGGTATATAACAAAGAGTAGATGACCAAATTTTGGTAATGGTCCGTTTGTTCGTTCGTTCGTTTGTCACTGTTTTTAATTTTATGCTTGTTAGCACAATAACAGAAAAAATAATGAATGGATCTTTATGAAATTTATAGGAGTTGTTAGTAATGATAAACAACATAAATGATCAAATTTTGTTGCAGATCGGTTAGTTCGTTTGTACGTTTGACTTATATTTGTCATAACGTTTGTTAACAGTATAGCCTAACTCAAAAAGTTACGAACGGATCTTCAAAAAAATTGAACAAGCTGTTATTCATAAAAAAAGGCACAAATGATTAGATTTTGTAGTTTATGCAAAGAAAATTATGGTTTCAGAGACAATTTGAATTTTTACTACCGTTGGCTCACTTGGCGGAGGTATGCGCTCTCAGAGTGCTCTAGTTTTCAAAATGCTTTGTTCTATCATTTAGTTAGAAAACTCGTAATGTGCATCCCGATCCTTTCACGGGCATAGGATGGGCCGTAACTATAGGTTTTTGTAGTTTAGATTAGTTTAAGTTCACACAGCTTATGTTATGAGGCCCGGCGACCCCAGGGGGCTCGTGCAGGTTACATTTGCCATTAGCTAGGCCTTCAAGACGTCAGTCTTTCGTGCTCACTTTGCTTCTTTCCTGATTTCATACTCCTACTTACTCATGTTTTATTCTGTTCTTTCTCTTCTTCCCGATTCTCTGTTCGAACGCGCGTTGACCCGTGCATGAGTTCCACGTTTCTCTTGACCTTTTATGTCAGTTCTTTCTCTTTCTCTTTTGATCACAGCGTACTCCGATCGAGGGTAGGGAGGCTTGAGGAGACCAACCCAGATTTCAACAAACTTTTTTATTTGTACACAGATTGTTTTGAATTCTGTACAGTATAGCTATGTAATTTTGAAAAACACATTGTGCTGCTATAACTTTTTTCATTAAGGCCTTAATTTTTGACATGAGCAGATATATATATATATATATTTTTGAAATTTCAAAAGAATAGAAGTCAATTAGTTTTTATGCTAAGAAAAATACAGAGAAAATTTTGGAATCCTTGAACCAATCCTAACAAAAATGCTGAGCTAAATTTTCCATTTTCTATTTCGTTTTCTTATGATATGTAATTTTCAATCGTCAACTGTAATACAGTACAAGGGGCGAGATTTTCGGTTTTGAGCTGTGATAAAAAAATATGCGAGCAAAAATGGAAAATACGGCTCTGCATCTATGTTAGGAATACTTCAAGGACGCCAAAACTGTGTTTTTTCCTAGCATGAAAAACTCATTAACTTCTGTTCTTCTTTTAGGTGGAAAATTACATTTTACAGGATAGGCAAAGAAGTAAAATACTGTGGTGAAATGTCATATAATGCACGTTTTTGCACTACTGACAAAATTCGAATGCTGTATTCATGTTGTAATAGCTTCTACAAATAATATTGATGCATAATTCCATGATTTTTGACCACCCCCCCACTCCCGTTATGACTCCTCTTCTGGGTTCTAGTGCCCAAAACCCATGAAATTTCAAGACACTAACCTGATTTTCCAAATTTTTATTATCTGTGACCTATGCCGATGGCTGATTTGCTCGTTTATGTGTTTTTGAAAAAGGAACCTGTTACTCATACAACTTTTTTGATTTAGGCCACAGTTTTTTAGATAATTGGAAGTATATATCATATTAACGCATACACAATAAAACATTAGCCCCTCTCACTTCTTTGGGTGGTGATAAATATTGCTTTGTATTTGAATTTGTTGCCCTCATGGGTATATTCTGGCGGACCCTATCCCTGCCACAATATATTTGGGCATCACGCAGCCTGCACACAAGGTTCCCGAATGCCTTTTCCGCATGAGATGTTGCAACTTGCCGCAGTTCCTGCTGACGACGTTAGTTTTGTTAAGTTAAGTAGGTTCTCTACTTTCCTCTTTCTGCTCCGTGAGGTGCGGTCATCCTAAACACCGATATCGACCAAAAAGGGCCGTAAATCCACCGATATTGGCCGAAGTCTACTGATTTTCACCGAAAATTTATTTATTTTTCACATTCCCACGCTAAATGAGGCCTAGTGCTGATAGGGTTAAATTTTTTTATTGAAAAATAAAAAAAATCGATCATTTTTCTTCATTGAATTTTTATTTATTTTATTTTTATTTATTCCTGATGTGAAATTTACACTAATTCCTCATAGTCCTCCGGTGTAGTAAAGACAATACGGATCACCTGTACAACTGTCACCCCAGAGGCATTTGAGTTGACAGTTGTACAGGTGAGGAATATTGGGGTGACAATTGTACATGTGGGAAAAACTGGTGTGACAGTTGTTCTGAGGATCTGATCTGTCTAATTATTAATTACCCTAACCTAGCCTTACCTAACCTAACTTAGACCTACCTAATCTAGCTTGGCATAACCTAACCTAGCACAGCATTACCAAACCTAAACTAGCCTTACCTAACTTAGCTTAGCATTACCTCACCTATAGCTTAGCCTTACCTAACCTAGCCTTAAATAGCCTAACCTTAAGTGACCTAACCTAGCCTTAAGTGACCTAACCTAGCCTTAAGTGACCTAACCTAGCCTTAAGTGACCTAACCTAGCCTTAAGCAACCCAATCTAGCCTTGCCTGACCTAGCCCTCTAACATAACCTATCCTTCTAACCTTACCTAACCTAACCTGATCTCACCACTAACCAAAAAATGACTGTACCGAAATTGAAAAAATAACAGGTTAGGAAAACCAGACCTGCCCTCACCTAGCCTACCCGAAAATAGGGCGGGTACTAATTCGTCTGACCCGAAAAAAATTCGGGTTTCCTAGATATACGACCTAAAACGTGCAAATTAGTCCCAACCGTCAATTTTAGTACAGGGTAAGGTTAATCTAAGATATTTTGGTGCCAATTGTACAAGTGGATTCACTGGTTAGACAGGTGTACAAGTGGATACACTGGGTGACAATTGTACAGGGGGGCATGTTGGGGTGACAATTGTCCAGGTGGGATATGTTGGGGTGGCAATTGTAGGTACAGGTGGGATTTTTTGGGGTGACAATAATTGTACAGATGAAATTTTTGGGGGTGACAATTGTACAGGTGGGATATTGGGGTGACAGTCATGCTGGAGATCTGATAATGCTCATAATACAAGTGTTTTCCTGCTTTCCTCATGCTTAAAATTTTAACACACAGTCAAAGATCACAAGCTAAGGCAATTGCAAAAAACAAAGTAAATACAACATGTAGTGTAGTAAATGGTGGAGTGATAATTAGTTATAAGCTATGCAATTCTTGAGAAAATAATGGTGGAATAACATTAAGCTTGGAGGTAACTCAGTAAAATATACATGCTTGTAGGTAAATGATTTTTTTCAGTTGTCTAGCCAAATTTTTCCAAGAGTGGAGACAAAGTTCAAGTTGCTTGAGCAAAAAATGCAAAAAGAAAGTAAACCGAATTTTAAAAATTCATAGAATCTCGCTGTACAGCTGGGAAGATAACACTACCAATGACTTACGATACACAGTTAATACTTTTATATGCGTAGATCTACCTAGGTATTTTCTAAACTGAAGCTATTAGTAACAGTCTGCAGATGGCAGAAGCATCAGTATATATAAGGGGTGATGCGTCCATTTGTTTTTTATGGAATTTGCACAAAATTTGGTGCGCATTACATACTAGCTACAGAGTTCAGTACCTAGTAACTATCTATTGTGTTACCTTATCTCATAAAGTAATCGAGCTTATAACCGAATTTTAAATCTTTTAGTATGGTCTCTGTTGATGATGTATTCAATTTTTTCTAATGGCCGCGCATGTGACGCTTTTAACCACATGTGTCATCACGAATCTTAAACAAGTCTGCTAGTAACTGAATTCACGTCGTATGAATACGTAATTTGAGAAAAAAATAGAAACTACGAATAAATGCTCAAAAACGTAGATAGAATGCATTCTTGTTGAATGAAGTGAAACTTAGAAGTGAATATGTAAACTTATAAGTGTTTTTAAGCGATTATCACATTGTTCTACAGTATCTCAGTTAAAAAGAAAAAAAAAAATATATATATATGTAATCGCTGCCAGCAACCATCGACGATTCAAATGGGTTCCCCGTTTCTATGGGCATACTATATGTCCCTTGCTCTTTCCTCTCTGATATCGTTCTGCTCAGTAACAGAGCTTAAACTTTATGACTATAACATCGACGATTCAAAGAGCTTTGGTTTATCTCGCTCGCATAATCCCCGCTCGTTTGGGTGCTCGCTCGAACTGCAGGGGCTCCGCCCGAAAGGTCCAGGTAGGGACCCTTGCATCAATCTGCCGCCCTCAGGGGCATATTGTGGCGGGCGCTTTCCCTGCCACAATATGTTTGGGCATCACGCACCCAAGGGTCCCGAGTGCCTTCTCCGCAGGGGATGTAGCATCTGGCCGCAGTTCCTGCTGACGAGGTTAGTTTTGTAAAGTTAGGTAGGTTCTCTACTTTCCTCTTTCTGTCCCGTGAGGTGGGCTGTCGATCGATATAGCCGACCTGGTACACGGGACATCTCTAGTCTCTCTCGTGTGGAAGGACACAGAATAGGCCGGCCACTTGAGTGTCTCCTTCTATACTTTGCGCCTTGTTTCCCTGCCCGTAGTTGCGCACGTGGCCACCACGCCTACCCAATATGCGGTATTTGAATACTGCACAAGTAGTTTCTCTGTTGAAACGCCTGAGTTGCGGCTACGGAGGTTAAACAAAATATATAATAATATATAATAATAACATCAATCTGCCTGGTAAAACTTCAATTAAAACCTTAACACATCACTTTCAACTTATAGGTGTCAGCACACTTATTACAGGTGTGCGTGTGTTTGGGTGGGGGTTATTATTTATTTGGATTATAGCTATGCTCTGCCGTTGCTAAGCAGTGTCCCTTTTGCTTCCGAGTCGATAGATTTAGGTGATTTCAGCCGATTTCGGTAGATTTCGGCCGATATCTGTCTTTAGGGTGACCCGTGAGGTGGGCTGTCGATGGAGATAGCAGGCCTGGTACACGGAACATCTCCAGTCTCTCGTGTGGAAGTACACAAAAGGGGCCGACCACTTGAATGTCTCCTACTATACTTTGCGCCTTGTTTCCCTGCCCGTAGTAGTGCACGTGGCCATCACGCCTACCCAATATGCGGTATTTGAATACTGCACAAGTAGCTTCTCTGTTGAAACGCCTAGAGTTGCGTCTACGGAGGTTAAACAGAGTAAATAATAATAATAATAATTATTATTATTTGAATTTGTATGGTATAGACTTGGTAAATATCTATATACATTTTTATGTTCGAACCACTTAGACGCTTAATTGGTTGACAGTGCTTTCTTTCAACGCTGTGATATATGAACCTGGTTAATACTGCTGCCTTACAATATTATTATAATTATTAAAACTTCACGCTTGAGCTCCCGCGGACAGGTAATACAACCCAAATGAAGCATCTTGCAACACCGAGAAGTCCAAAACGCTGCTAAAGGAAATCCAGCAAAAAAACATTAACAGCTGACTTAAACGCCCGCAGGCCAATACGACCAAAAGCCGATGCCGGCAACAAATTCCAAATCTTAGCCGACCAGGGCACGAAGCACCGACAGAACTGATTAGTTCGACATCTGATAGCCTCCAACGTGAAAGAGTGCGTGTTAACTTGACTTTGTTAACATTTTCTAGCAACACCGTACATGATGACGGCAGACAATCAATTTGGCTTTAAAGACAAACATGGTGCGGAAATGTCTCTATATTGACGCTCAAATAGATCATTAATCATTTTATTGACAGTGGATCTCCCACGTACTTGTGCTTTCTCGATGCTAAGGCTGCACTTGACAGAGTTCATCATTATTCTTTATTTAAGTTTATACTTGAACAAATAGCTCCTTAATTATATTGTTAAGACGCTAAAGTACTGGTTTCAAACTCAGAAACACTATGTGGCACACGAGCCCTCATGCAGAGGTATATTATGACACGTTCTTTCCCTGTCATAATATATAAGGGCCTCACGAACCCAGTGGCTGTCCCGAGTGCCTTCTCAGCCGCAGTTCTTGTTGAGAAGGTTAGTTTTGTAAAGTTAGGTAGGTTCTTTATTTTTCCCTTTCTGTTCCGTGAGATGGGCTGTCGATCGAGATGGTCTACGTTAGTATGCGAGACACCTGCATGTAGTCTCTCGTGTGGAAGGCCACGAAAGGAGTCGTCCACTCGAGTGTCTTTTAATATTCTTTACGCATTTTTCCTGCCAGTAGGAGCGCACTGAGCCAATTTATATTATTTGGCAAAGGAGAGCCGATGTCGAGATAGGATATTCCTACTCGAGCCTCCTGGCCGACTAGCATCACTGTGCTCATCGCCCCGTGGCGGAAACAGTGGTTAAATTAATCATTCAATAATAATAACTAACAGGACCTGTGGAAATTCTACGGTTGCATAAAGTCTATACCTTCCAAAATGAACCACACTCACACTACACTATTGCAATTTACCTGAGTTTAACCTAATGCAGCTCTTCTAACGTAACCCACCTCATGTAAGTCTAAATAAACGTCCGTCGCTTATCCTTGACTGATTCATTCCAACTCAACAATGTCTGTCTACCCAAGCTTATTCATATCGTATAAGCTAACGTGACCCGTTGAAATGTCACGATTATTTAAAACTCACACTTTAAAAAATGAAGCAATCTAAGCTACGCTAGTACATATAGCACATTTCAGCTTCACCTTGCGCAGCTCTTCTAACCTAAACCATAAATAACGCCAGTCACTTAATCCTGACGAATTCACTCAACGAAACATGGGAATGTTTTTCCCTACCCTTCTGATCACGCTGCTGTGGATGCAGCTGGAACCCGTGGAAATTCAACAGAACAGAAGCAATGTTCTTCAGTGATATCTCAGGCCCATATCATCCTAATTTTCCCCCATCTAATGTGAATGAACCTGTAAAAATTTTATAAATCAAAAGAAATGCTCTTCAATTACGATGCCCTCGGACCCGTATCATGCATACGAAGGTTGAAAAATGACCCAAGTTCGGGTCCCAAGTCTGGCAGTGAATGTTCTACCCTAGACTGCGAGCAGTAGTGGCTGAAATATGAACTTAACTCCTTCTAGTGATCCCTTTCCAGGTCGTATTCAGAATACCTCGGGACGCTCTAATTTCTTTCTATCTATTAGTGAAGAGCGTGACACACAGTTAGAGAATGTTTTCACTTATTTAACCTGAGGTAGCGCTTCTACCTTACCCACACCGTCTGAACTAACGTCTTCCGCTTAAACCGTCTATCGTTACGCAGTCAATCTATCTTACATCTCGGCTAAGCTTTCCTAGACAAGTGTATCACGTATTGTTCTATGAGCGAAGAATTCGCTCTTGTGTCTTGATCCAGACATAGAAATACGACGGTACTTCTTACAATGTTCTCCTATGTATTTGCACGCATGTTCCAAGCTCTGTTTCCCAAAGTTTAGAGATAATTTAGCCCTCCTTAAGGTTACATGTGCCAGTTTTTTGTCGGCGTATCTGATTTTTTCTCACTATTTCGGGACCCGTGGATACTGATCAGTAGCCCATGATTTTTCTGCTTTGTTTAATGCGCTAGCAATGCAATAGCCCAAAATAGATTAGGCCAACTGCTTCAATCGCTGCAGAGTACTCTTTTGTTCTCAAGATGTCATTGCATTTCTTCAGACATCGCACTATAGTGGCTGATGCTTTCCCAGAAGCATATTCTCTTCGAAAAACTCAAACAATATCTCACACAGGTTGTGATGGATGTACGATATTGTTTTTTTGTTGTCTAGCTCTGTGTCTGATGTTGTCAAGCAATGTTTCCTTTTCTTCGTAGTTCATATTATTTCTTCTTTGAATATCCCTGTTTCTAATATTATCTAAACATATTTGGCTTTGCTGTTCATCCAAATAATTTCTTCTTCCTTGCATCTGAGATCTTGTTTTGGTCACGCCTTGCTTGGCTCTAAGTCAGCTGTTAATGGCGTTTTGTTGGCTTTTCTTTAGCAGCGTTCCGGGCTTCCCGGTGTTACAATATTCTTCATTTGGGTTGTACTATACCTGTCCGTGGCGGCCCGTGCGTGAAGTTTTAATAATGAGTCAAGGTGATCCGTAACGGTCGTGGCTACAATTAAACTACCTAACGATGGGCCGCAGTGCAGCGTAGTTTGTAATGATGCTAGCTATCACTTGATCTTTGTATCTAATGTAGCTTAGTATCAAGCTGTCTCTTGTGTACCATGTCCTTATGTACACCTAAGAAGCATGTTGTTATTATTATTATTATCACTAGTGCACCAAACGCCACCCTTCTGTTGAATAAGTCATGAAAGTATGTATTTCCAAATATCTTATCATCCTATCGAAAAAGTTCAGAATAGTCCAAATTTTGCCATGTCCACAAAATCCACGAAATTCACCAATTAAGTGCACAGAAGCAACCAAGTTCACAAAGGCCCGTGACCAGGCCTTCACAGCCGCGGGAATTTCTGGGCACGTATCCTGGATACGGCTTGGCAAAAAAAAATTATGTGCCTTGGAATTTTTTTCTTCAGTATTAGATAGGGGAAAATAAGGCTTCGGACTGACGGACGGACTGACAGACAGCTCTCTTATAATAGTACTAGTGGCCCATGCCGTCATTATAAATGACGGCAAAAAATTAACACTTCACCAAAACCCCCGCCGTCTTTTGGGCTTCCTCATTTTTCCCTATCTAATACTG
>LQNS02277217.1:9780083-9797819 GCA_001587735.2 Parhyale hawaiensis
TGCCTCCACTCCCAACCCTGGCTTAGGATAATGATCGAGTTAGCAATTTTAATCACTGAAGTACTGGATTAAACTTGACAGCATTATTATGAAATCTACCAAGGCCATTATCATTACCAAGGTTAAATTTAACTTCCTTACAAAAGTTACAGTAATTGTCTATAAGAACATATAATACACTAGTGTCCCGAGCCGTCATTGTAAATGACGGCATATTGGGTTATTAATGACTGGTGCACGTGTTCGATAAATGACGGCAGCAAGTTAGCCCTTCAGGAAAACCCCCACTGTCTCCTGTGCTTATTACTGTTCAGAAGGCTTCTTTATTGAAATTTCAGCATTCTGCCTAAGAAATTGGATATACTGTATATATTTTAGTGGCCCATGCCGTCATTATAAATGACGGCAAAAAATTAACACTTCACCAAAACCCCCGCCGTCTTTTGGCTTTCCTCATTTTTCCCCTATCTAATACTGAAGAAAAAGATTCCAAGGTACTCAACTTTTTTTCGCTTTTTGAAATCTGAATTTTCTCCTATCTTATTAGTTGTATTTTCCCCCTATCTAATACTGGAGAAAAAGATTGCAAGGTACCCAACTTTTTTTTTCGCCGAAAAAAAATTGCAAGGTGCCCCACTTTTTTTTTACATATTGAAATCTGAATTTTCTCCTATCTTATTCCCATAGAGCGTGACAGGAAAGATATAAATATATAAATAAATAAATAAATAAAAACACAACGTGAATTATTATATAGTAGATATCCATTCTTACTCTTCCGTTTATCGTTATTCCAATGAAAACAGAGGGTGATCCGTGGGAACATAATGATAACATGCAATCTGAAACTGCTTTCAGCAGTAAACAGGTGAAATTTGACTCTCTCACTTAAATTAGGTTAATTTACTCAATATAAGTCTTTTATTTCAGCCTCTTTTGATTGTAATTGTAGTGAAGAGTTAGGTTTAAAACAATGTAAAGAAATCCCATGAGTTTGCGAATGGATCAAACTTGACCCCTTTACGTAAGTTAGTTTAATTAATTTTTCACTTTTTCTTCTATTGCATTATAACTGTAGTAAAAATAGTGTTCAACATAATATAAACGAGTCCCGTGAGTTAGTAAAGGAGGTAAATTAAACTCCCTTACGTGAGTTAATTTCCTTGACCTCCTGATGGCAGCCTCTCCAACAAAGCCCGGCCTGAGCACGACAAACGATGTGGACGCTCCTCAGCAACTGCGCCGAGTCCAAGACCGACGGCGACTTCCAGCAAAAGTTATTGGCGATGAACGGCGCTCCAGGGAGCGTTTTGAACTACAAAAGCCATCGACTACAGAGCCTTAAGGTGAGATTTAATCGTTTATTTTTCTTCTTTCACCAGCGCAAAAACACACGTCTTGACCGGCACACAGCAATGGCTTCCTAAGTAACTCCTGTGGGTGCTGCTCTGCAATTTGCTGCGTAATGGACGCAAACATAAGCCGCTTTGCCGTTGTTTTTTTGCTCTTTTATTATAAAGTATCATGACACAAGCGCTGTTAAATTCTTCGGAAGCTTATAGGTCACGCTTAGGGAAAGAGCAGCTCTGTGTGGTATTGGGAAGTTCCGCGCGCTAGGATTTTTCCACTAAATCATTCGCTGAAAAAGCAAAACTATGCAAACCATTTTGGCGCTCAAGAGTAGATGTACGTAGAATTTAATGCTATTTTGTTTTATGATGAAACTCCCAGTTAGTACAAGTTATGGTAAAGCTTGTTAACGCTATCTTGCTCTGTCATGTAAGGGAGTTTCTTTTACTGTATGCCTATACTGTAGGGGACAGAACGCTTGTGGTGAAGTAACACTGCCAAGAGTAAGGTAGTTAACGTAGCAAGTCTGTAGAATTTTCGGGTACACGTTTTAACTTAAGGTATCCCAAGCTGTTTATCAGAGAACTTTGATCTAAGCCGTACTGAAAACTTAACTTTCCTATCCCGAGAGCAAAAAATCATCGTCATCTCGTAATTCGTTACCAAATATCCAACTACCTATTGCCGAAAACGAGATCTCTCAGCCCCCTCGGGGGCATATTATGGGCCATTGGCCACAGGGTTAGGTTCGCCCATCGGGCTTATGTTACGGGAAGCAGCCCCTACCGGGGGACAGTGTAGGTTACCTTAGCCATTAGCTAGGCCTTCGGGACATCTGCTTTTTGCGCCCACTTTGCTTCCTTCTATTTTCACATTCTTACTGATCTTATTTTCTTCTGTTCTTTTTCTTCTTTTCCGATTTGATGTTCCCATACGCGTTGATCTTGTGTGGGAGCACCTTCGTTCATGGGTTCCCCGTTTCTATCGTCATACAATGTATCCCTTGTTTCTCCCTCTTTTAGATCGCAAATGTTGTGGAAATGGAGGTTTAAACTATTGAATATAATAATACCTGGCAACAGAGCTCTCCGAGGCATTCATTTCGCCGTTAAAGTTAGTACGAGAAAAACGCTGGTTGGTAAGGCCCAGTCAAAGCAAGGTAAGGCCCATAATATTAGGTGTGCCTCTCCAAAGCAGAAAAGTAAAAGGAACCCACCAGGACTCTCTTCCATGCAAGCGGAACCCACCAGTTAACCTCTTCAGAGCATGGGAAACCAACTGCCGTGCCTCTTCAAAGCAAAGAGAGCCCACCAGTGTGCTCCTTCAAAGCGAAGGTAACCCACTGGTGTGCCCCTTGACAGAAAGACAATCCCCTGGTGTGCCCCTTGAAAGCAAGACAATCCCCTGGCGTGCCCCTTGAAAGCAAGACAATCCCCAGGTGTGCCCCTTGAAATCAAGACAATCCCCTGGTGTGCCCCTTGACAGCAAGACAACCTCCTTGTGTGCCCCTTGAAAGAAAGGGAACCCAACGGTGGATCCATTTACCAGGAATGTTCTAATGAAAGGAGTGCCTTTTTTCATCACTGGTGAGACTAACCACGGAAATGCGTACGTCACGTTGTTCAACCCGTAATTTTCAGTGACTATCATGGCATTTAGATCATCACTCACCCTGTATTATCGTGAACACAAACTGACCTCACACAGGTGTCGGCCTCATTAGCGCACTGCCAACGCTCAATGTCATTATCATCGCCGCGAGATCATTAACGTATCGCTGCACCAACACCTGTCCACACTGCGACTCATGAATCTCCTTTGAGGTAATTAGGCCTTAAATTAACGGCGTCTGAGCAGACTCGATTTGTACTTGGAGGACTCGGCACCATTATGAGACACATGTGTGTTGCTCCAGAACTCCATGGCTGCCATCGATCCTGCCTGAGAAAGCCACAACCTGAGCTGATGGTAAAGATACGCATTCGGCACAGTCCGTATAGATTTCTTTTCAATTGTACGTAGATCCATGATGCTTTTGTTTCTTAATTTGTGATTGAATTCGTATCTGTACTGGCACTCAGCACCATATGAAACGTGTATGTTTTTGTGCTCTAGAATTGGAATGGTGTTGGTCCTGGTTAAGGAGAACGTCGGCTTCAGCAAATGGCAACGATACAGTCATGGATAAAATGATGAGGCGACCCAGGCAGAGTTTGTCTTTAGATATATGTATCAGAATAAATTTCGCCTGAGAAGGTGAAGTTCGATCGTTGTAATATTTCAGAATTGCATTCTGAAAAGCAACATGAGATAGGTTTTAGTATTATTTTGTTAAACCAGTTAATTCAGTTGAGGCAGCAAAGTTGTCTGAGGAAATCCTCCGTATGTTATACCTCTCTTCATTTACAGAACCTACATTTTTTTATTGTTTTTTATTTAGCACATCTGTTATTCTGTTTAAAAGGAAATATCACCAAAAAGAATATTCTGAAAAAGAAGTGCTGAAATTGTTGTATAGTCGAAAATTGGAATTCTCAAAATAAAATCACTAAAAAAAACAAATTGTTCAAGGAATGGTGTCCAAAGTGCTACCAAAGGGTATAAGAAGACCAATTCTAACGAAAGCCGTTCAGGACAAGGTCGAAAAAGGTGTATGGCATCAAAAGAGGACAGACTAATGAAGAGGGTATTGCTAGCTGAGAAGAGAAAAACGTCTAATGTGAATGCTGGGCTTAAGGAAGCAGCTGCCAAACATCTCTCTTCGCTTGCGGTGAGACGAAGACTTGTAGAATTTGGTCTCAAATGATGCAAAGCTAGGAAGGAGCCACTGCTGTCTAATTCCAGCAGGAAGAAGGAGTTTCTGCTTGCAAAAGCACATAAACCTTGGACAAATGATGATTGGACTGAAGCGATTTGGTCAAATGAAAGCAACCTCGAAGTGAGTCTCTTGAAATTTCTCTTGACTAAATGTGCACTGTCACTTTCCACCGTTTTTTTGCAGATTTGAAAAATTGTTGACGGGAACGTTACACTAAAAATCTATTCTATAACTAGATTCTTGGAATACCTGGCGCAGTTTATGCGCGTCGAAGAATTCGAGAAGTTTATCACCCACAACGCGTTGGACTTACGGTAAAGTTTGGGGGAGACAGCGTTATGGTTTGGGAGCTGCATGGTGTCGTCACAGACTGGAATGCTATTCACATGTGAGGGCAGCATGAATTCAGCAACGTACTCCAGTATGTAAGACAGAGTGTACAGCCACTCAGCATTGGAGAACATATTTAATATTACCATACCGGAGAGAAATGGATTGGCCCCCTCAGTCCCCGGACTTAAATCCCATCGACAAGCTTTGGTCACACTTAGGGAAAACGAATTAGAATACATAAATGTTACTCAAGATAACTGTTAGAAGCCAAAGTTGATAAGGAATGGCTCAATATTGATGTATCATGCCTATCTACTATGTCAAAATTGATGAAAGCTGTGATAAAATCCAATGGAGGACATACTAAGGATTAAGTGCTATCATACTTAATAGGTACTATATCAAAGTGTATGTGACGTCGTCAATTATGACAATTGCTCATAGTTATAATGGCAATATTTCATAAAATGGCAATAGCTCATTGAGGGCCGAAGCGTGAGTCGCGGCTGCTCTCTGGTAATGGGCCTTTTGGTCCGTCTACTGCCAGCCATCTAATCTAACAGAGTACGTTTCAACAGATTTTTTTACGATTTTTAGGATGCCTCATAATTTTCTTCATAGCTCATTGTATTAATCGCAGTTCATATCGACTTCGTCTCAATGTGTACTTGAGCTCAATTCACTATCTGTTTTAATTGTACTTCACTCTAGATACAAATGTACATTAGACCGTAAAACATTCCGCTAGAACTGAACTATAGTTGCTTAGAACTTCAGCTTAGCATAGCTGAGTTCTAAAGAGCACTATGATGAAACTTGCAGTGAGCCCCAGAACTGGGTTGTCATCGATCAAGGCATGTGAGAACCTTAACGTCATATGCAAAGTAGATTTATACCCTCCACAAATTGCGATAGTTTTGACCCAAGCCATTTCTCAAAGCTACATGTCAAAGTCTTCCAGAAAACACTAGTTTGAACGCCCAACCTATGGCTGTAAGTCTAAAAATAGTGGCGCTGAAAACCATGATGATCATCCCTTATGCACTTCGTTCCCTATAATTATGTATTTTGAATTTGTAAAAGATTTCTTCATTCATTTATGGAACAATTAAAGGCTTCAAAAACAGACGTTGGAAACTTGTAGTAAAATATGACTGTATTATTTTAAATAGAAATTGCTTTATTAAGTCATGTTTTATACATTACAGATCTTTGACAGCTACAAGCTTCCTCATCTTGAAAAGCTATATAACGTGACAACAGCGATTACTTAATACTCTGCGAGTTCTAATAGTTGTTCCAGAATGTGGCTGACGATGAATATTGAGAATATACCAGTGGAAATTTTTTAAAATAATTTTCATAACTTTGCTAATATTAAATTTTAGATATGAGGGAACTCTATATTAATGTATTATACAATTTGCATTACTTTAGATTAGATTAGATAGGCAGCAGTAGACGAACCAACAGGCCCGTTCTCAAAGAGACACCGAAACTTACGCCCCGGCCTTCTAAGAGCTATTGCCATTAAGTGAGTAGGATATAAACGACTGGGGAAAGAGAAGCAGAAAAAAAAAGAAGATGAGGGAGAAGAGTCGCAGCAAAAGCGACGATCACGAATACATGAAATTATGATCAATAGCCGCTGATATGCGGAGTTAAAGATATCAGACAGTGTAGTTGGAGCGGAAGAGAGAAGAAAACGGATTTTGGAAGCCCCTGAGGCTTTAGCCGTTAAGAGTGTGCGACTCCTGGAGGAGGAATCCTTAGCTGTGGGGATGTCTCTCCCAATGTAAGTCGAGACGATTTTTAAACGCGTTGACTGATTCCGCACTAACAACGTCGGAAGGGAGTCTATTCCAAATGCTGACTATGAAATACGGAAAGAACTGCTGACTTAAGGTCTTTCTTCGAGCTTTGTGCTTGAGTTTTTGACCGTTGTTTCGCAAGCGATCATTTAGATCTCTTTCAAAGAGTGCCGTTGTAGATATGTGGTATATTTTATTAAATGTATAATTTACACAGCAGTGTACAGTGTAATTCCTAAATCACGTAGTGGTGAAGGTAAAGTCAACTTTGACTGTACCTTCCCCTGGGAAACCCACATGCACTGATTCGTGCTGCAGATATAGGCCAACTGGCCCCAGAGGAGTAAGTAAAGCCGCAGTCGACCACGGGTCGCTCAGAACTATGGCGCTGAAACGGACGGTTCAACGACCCGAGTCCCCCCAACCTCCCATTCCAGGTCAGGCAGGTGCCCCCCACCCAGCTTCCGCATACCAAACAATTGCCGACTCAACGCGCCGGACGCGACAAAGATCCCGTGACAGGCTTGTCGCTTGAACTCGGCACCTCGAGCACATGAGTCAGGCATACATGGCACGCTGCTGTTGTGGGTATTAACTGAACCATGGAAAGAAAATATTGGAATAAAATAATAATTAAAATAATTGGTGATATAGCCATGCATCGCTGATAACCTTTAGATCATATCTGAATGTGTATGTGCTCGCAACGTACGGCGGAATGCGACGAAAAATTAACTCCGAAGGCAAGGATGTTGATGAAACTTTAGAAGCACGTTCACAGAACGAAAAAAAATACATGCATCTTCGTAATGGTTATAATCAGTCCGTAAATCTGCGGCACCGAAAAAAACTGTACTGATGAAAAAAATTATACCAAAGAGAAGGCATGAAAAATGTAAGATAAGAACCCAATTCAGCATTCATTTCGTATATTGACTTAAATAGGTACCGTCGCGTGTTGTGTGTATTGTTCCGAGAAAATAATGAGAGCAAGACATATGAAAACAATGCGGTGATAAAATAGAAAAATATTAAAAAACTGAAAACATGACCACACACTCAGACCGATCTAAACTTTATTCGTGGAGGAGAACCTCTCAGCGGGCGTAAGATGGGCCATATGGTTATGTAGTTTAGGTTCGCTCATCCTATGTTATGGGGAGCAACAGCCTCAAGGGACCCTGTTGGTTACCTTAGCCATTAGCTAGTCCTTCGGGACGTCTGTCTTCGCGCCCACTTTGCTTCCTTCCCATCGCATACTCCTACTGATATTTCTTCCATTTGCTCTTCCTCTTCTTTCCTAACTTCCTGTTCCCATAAACGTTGATTCTGTGTGGGAACACCCTTGTGCATAGATTCCACGTGTCTATTACCATACTATATCTCCTTTCTTCCTCTGTGATATCGCCTTTGTTGCGGAAACGGAAACTTAAACTTCTGAACTAATAATAACAATTATCTTGCAGGAGAAATCATGCGGGGCTAGAATCCTCAACAGACATCTTCGATTTATCTCTTTGAATCGAAATGTTGCGTGAGTTTGTGTTAATATTGCCATAATGAATGTTAAGCTTATATGTTAGAAAAAAAAAATTAATACTGTGATTTTACAGGCTTGCCCATTAGCAATTGCCAGCCTACCAAAAATTAGGGAGGCAGCAGAAGCTAAAGCCGCCATTAAGCTTCTGTGCACCACCACGGTGGCCTTAAATTTTGTTAGGGTCTTGAATTATCTTATTCTCAACGCGGCCAACCGACAGGTAAACTTGTTGAACTTTAAATTATAGTTCAAATTTAACGTGAAATAAGTAGTACAGTAAAATCAAGTGACACGCTAATACAAAAATTCTACGCAGCTATCATCATAGCATGACGACCAATAAGGTGCGAGCGACCATTGTCCTTTTATGAAAATTCCCATTCGGTAACGTTTTATGGGAATTCCCAAGCCTTAACGCTTTCCAGTTCCAAGATCCTTCAATATCTTTCGTATTATGACATCGAGGGCTTCAGAGATTTAAGGAACCAAAACCTCCATAGCTCAGAGGTAAAGGCATTTGTATTGATCCTCGAATGGCGCATGAAGACCTGTGCGCAACTGCCCTCTAAAATCTGGAGCAGCTTTACCTTGTCCCTCAATGAGGTTTGGTCGTGAATTTTGCCCCCATTTGGGCCAAGATATTTTGAAGGGCAGGAATAGAGTTCTCTTAACGTCTCAGGTCGTCGGCCGAGTTATGCTCGATTTGTGAATCGTTTACATAATAAACGACTGCAAAGTTTCACACGATTGTCAAATTGGTATCAGACGTAGCGTGGCAACTTATCGCAGACTCTTAGGAAAAATTCCTAAAATACCGTTTTCTATATTTAGAGAAACACGCTAGGAGCCAGAAAGACAGAAGTTTGGGATCCATGCATACAGTTGTTTTATAGCATTCACAAATTTTGTAAGCAGAATTATTTATATGGCATCAAAATGAAAAATTATCGAAAGTTCAATGATGTTGATATGAAACATTCAGCTACTGTGTCCTCCTTCGAGATGCTGGAGCATAAACTCCCATTTCCTGCCCCATTGAATTTTTTTTTTTTTTCAACTTGAATGCATAATGACTTATCGGCGATTGGCGCCAGTACTGATATATATGTACACGAGACACTAGTACCCAAACATCAATACTTACATGTCTGTAGACTAAATACTTACCAGTACTGACATATCTGTACACAAGACACCGGCACTGAGACAGACCGCTATGCCTATGCCTCTTCCCTCCCAAGGTTCTCCTCTTGCGCACAAAGTTGATCAGAGTTGCTGCTCGCGTGTTTGTCTTTCCAGTCCGCCCGTCATGGCACAAATTTGCTTGTCGGATGAAGATTACGAAAAGGAAATTCGCCGAAATTTACGAACGCCACCGTCTTGCAGCAGAACAAAAGTGAGCTTCCCACACGAGGGTAACGAAGAACGTAGCTGATGTCTTGAGGAAGCAAAGCACACAAGGCAGGAAAACGTCAGGACTGTACTGGTAGCGGAGCTGCTCCTGGACATGGGCGTGGAGGGGGGGGGGAAGAGTGGTCATTTTTGGTGCGCGTTCGTTTAAAAGAGAATTTTTATTTAGATTAGATTAGATAGGCGGCAGTAGACGAACCAAAAGGCCCATTCCCAAAAAGACACCGGGACTTACACCCCGGTATGAGCTATTACCATTATGTTAGTAGGATGTAGAGGAATGGAGAAACGAGAAGAGAAAAAATGGAAGACGAAAGAGAAAAAAGAAAGGAGATATAAAAAAAGAAGGGGGAGAAGAATCTACGCCAAAGCGATGGTCATTAATGCCCGCAAGCATGATCGATGGCCGCTGATATGCGGAGCTTAAATATATAGATGGCGCGAAAGTGAGAAGAAGTCAGCTTAAAATGGCCTGGAAAGCTTTGGCCGTTACGTGCTTGCGACTCGTGGAGAAGGAGTTTTTAGCAGTGGAGGATGTCTCTCCCAATGTATGTCAAGACGATTTTTAAGCGAGTTGACAGACTCCGCACCAATAACGTCGGAAGGGAGTCTATTCCAAATGCTGACTATGAAATAGGGAAAGAACTGCTGACTTAAGGTTGTTATTAGAGCTTTATGTTTGAGTTTTTGACCGTTGTTTACTGTAGACCTTGTATGAATTATTAAGCCTTTTGCTACAGAAACTGTGCATGTTCTTGCACCACTTTAAAGAGTATTGAATGAAAAGTATTGAGTCCCGTAACTAGGGTTTTCTGTGATGTACAGTGGTATCATTCATTGGTGTATAATCGTGTGCAGTAGTATGCAATTATAATTTCAAACATGGTACTTAATCGTGTAAATTTTAGCTAACTACTAAGGTATACTTTTTTATTTATCTCACAGATACAGCTGTATGAAGTTCAGTACGTGAATTTCTATTCACTCCGTGTATGCTGAAGGAAGTATTTCTTATTGGTCCTTATGAACCAAACGAAAGCTGATAAGACTTTTAAATAGCGGACGCTGAAATTGTTGAGGTTTTTCTGAGAAATGTATATTGCGATGCCGCTGAAAATCAAGAATACATGCAACTAGTTATGGCAGAGGTACCGTTCATAACTTGCATATCTGAACTAAACGCAAGGTTAATTACAGCAACACCAATCACATGACTCTTTTTATCACGTAACAAGCATCGCGGGTGACGTCACGAGTCATCTCGACCAATCATTGGGGGCGATTTTATGTTGCTGGTCCCACACCAAGAGGCTCAACGCCTCTGATTGGTTGAATTTATACTACGTCAAGGTAGTGCTTGTCAAGTGATTTGTGTTGCATTAAACAACCTTATCTTAGTTCGACCAAAAGTAACGTGTTACACTTACACCATTCCTAGTTTATGACCATGAAAATGGCAATGGCGTCTTTCAATCATCCATACGGTTTTCATTATAAAAATGACTAAAGGGAAAAAAAACTACTCCAGCTATCACTTAACTTCACAAACTTGGTTAGCTTTAATGCCAGAATAACTCCATACAATCGGAAGCACAACTTGATGCGAGGATGTGCAGCTAGCACGTCGTCCAGATACAAATTTAATATCGGTAGCATAGATGCGGTAGCAGGTACGACTTGCGACCTGCACATCCTCGCATCAACTTGTGCTTGCGATCACATAATGTGGCATCGGGAATGTTCGACGAAAAAGCCCGCAGGAAACGGGCTTGTTTTTGAACGGGAAGCCGTTAGCAAAACCTTCAACATCTTCATAACGTCACCGCTGTACAAGCAGCGGACGTATTTAAGAATCCTATTTTACTGTTGTATTTTAGACTAAACACAGTGCGCCGCTGATCACCGCATTTGAGAGTCACTGTGCAATATTTAAATTCGGGTCAGAAACTGAAAGAATGAATGTGCTCTGGCTATGACGCTCTCGTTAATTTCATAGTTACTGTATGGTATTGTATACCGTTGACTTCCTTCACAAACCCCTTTCGCACTAACCATTTTTTCTATTTTTAGAACACTATTGATGAATTGTTAATAATCCTACGTGTTAATTTACTGCAACGCTTGCTGCCATGTTGAGTTTTTTTCTGAAAATTAAGTTTACCATGGAACAACAACATATTGAATATGATCGGGAGTTTTCTTCAAGGGAGCCGTGATGTATTCCTTACCCTTAGCTAATTGTTCACCGCCATTTTCTGCTTTTATTTCTCCTCTCATCCTTGCTGACAATTTTTTTCCTGTTCTTCCCATTCCTG
Source organism: Parhyale hawaiensis (assembly GCA_001587735.2). NCBI lineage: Eukaryota > Metazoa > Arthropoda > Malacostraca > Amphipoda > Hyalidae > Parhyale > Parhyale hawaiensis. Next base: position 9,791,661 of record LQNS02277217.1, read on the forward strand.
CGTTTGGAGAGTCTCTGTAATTACCTCCGCCAAGGAGGCTGTTTTCATCGTGTTTGTCTGTCTGTTTGTTTGTCTGTCACCAAGATAACTCAAAAAGGTTATGAACCGATTTGGACGAAATTTACAGGGATTGTTCGGTATGTTAGGAAGAACAGATGATTAATTTTTGGTGAAGATGTATCTATCCGTTTGTTTGTTTGTTTGACTGCCTCATTTTTCTCAATGCCATAACTCAAAAAGTTATGGATGGATTTTAATAAAATTAACATGAGTTGCTAGGTATATAACAAAGAGTGAACGACCAAATTTTGGTAATGATCTGTTAGTTCGTTCGTTTGTCACTGTTTTTAATTTTATGCTTGCTAGCCCAATAACTCAAAAAATAATGAATGGATCTTTATGAAATTTATAAGGGTTGTTATTAATGTTAAACGACGTAACCAAAAACATTTTGATGCGGATAGATTTGTTCGTTTGTATGTTTGACTCATGTTTGTCATAATGTTTGTTAGCAGTATAACTCAAAAAGTTATGAACAAATCTTCAAGAAAATTGCACAAGCAGTTATTACTATCAAAAGGCACGAATGATTAGATTTTGGAGTTTAAACAAAGAAAATTTTTATGGTTTTAGAGCCAATTTGAATTTTTTTTGTGCAGTTGCCTCGCTTGGCGAGGTATGAGCTCTCGGAGTGCTCTAGTTGTGTTTATTTTGCGTGGCGTGCTGTATGTCCTCTTCTCCTTCTTCTCTTTCAAGAGCGCTCGCCACGGTTATGGCGATGGAAACTTACCTTTGGATTTCAATCAACTAACAAAAATGCCTTCTCTTGGCACGGCAAAGTTCAGTTACGCTAGACCCAATAAGCTTGACTTGTCCGGCGGCCGACAGATGCATTGGCTTCTCTCTGGTAAAAAAGGGTGAATATTGACTGCACCGCCCACTGGGAAACCCACCCGCACTGGTTCGAGCGGCAGGCATAAGCCAACTGGAGCTAGAGGCGTAAGTAAAGCTGCAGCCAGCGACGGGTCGCTAAGAACTATGGCGCCGAAACGGAAGGTTCAACGACCCGCCACCCCCCATCCATCCCCTAAGGTTAGTACCTCTACGATAGCTATGTGCACCAAGCCAATTTGCTGATTCAGCGCGCAGAACGCCTTGTATAAAGATCGGTCACCTGGAGTGGGGATCGTTCCCGGGACCCTCAGCACAATTATGCAACACTGAACGTCCGCTGCTACCGTGGGTTAGCCCTTAATCGGTCACCCTCGAAAGTTGAGGCTTTCAAAAACGCAGTCCTGGACTGTCACTGACTGACAAATGCTGTTTTGAGCCATCTCAAGCGTAATCGAGTTGCTTTTAGCACCTGCAACACTATTCAAAGCGGCGAAACCAAAGCTTTTGTCTAAAACTTCGGTCGAGTAAAATCTAGTGGATTTAGTTTAACTCTTCTTCGCCAGCACCAGTCAATGACAAATTACTTGCTTATACAGTAAATTAAAGTTTTGGTTTACTGTAAATTCTTCTTACTCCCTGCGGTAGTTTCAGTTAACACCGAATGTTTCTTTTCTTAGACTTGGGGGAAAAATTTGGCTAATTTTACCAGTGCTGTAAACTCGAAACTTGCACCGAATAAACCGAGGTGACCGACTGATGTAATAATTTCGGTAATTGCTGAGTTAACTTTTCAAATTCCAAAAGAACTATTCGCAATCGTCGCGATAGATCGCACGTCCAGCTGTTGGACCGGTCACCTCTTTACTACCTATTGCAACCTGGTTTTAGTTTTCACTTGTCTTATTCCTTCAGAACGCAACATGATACACGTAAATAAATACATACACTGGCCACCCCCCCAACTTACGAACATCCGGAGGTACGAACTCGAGCCGACTGATGTTACATGCTACAAGATGTTACGAGCTACATGATGTTGCTTGTTCGGAAAATTGTTTTTTTTTTTTGCTGCAACGCCGTCGTTTAGATTGCCAGTCACATCTATTTGAATCTGTAATATTACATCTCCTATGTGTTGTATTTCTTTGCTTACCCTAAGCTTATATACAAAGGGTTTTTAATGCCCTTGATTATTAATTATAGTCCAGAAATTACCATGTTGCGACTTACGAACCATTCAGCCTTTGAACATCTGCTCAAAACTAATCGTGTTGGGCAGCCAGTGTACAGTAAGTAGTTAATGTATATATATATATATATATATGATCGACAACTTTTTTACACACATAGATTAATGTCTGCACCCTACAGGCGGTCTTGTTCGGCCCTTATCCTTACTGGCTCGTTGAAATACCGGAAATGATGTACAGCTAAAGTTGAGGTCAAAATTGAGGCTTCTAGCGGTGTGGTGAGCGGCTTAACGGCAGTGCAAGGAATTCTCCAAGAGGTCACGTGACACACCGACCTCGATTGGAATATATTTCTGGTCCCGTTACTCGAACAAATTGTAATTAAATAATTACACTGTATATTTATATAATGTAACTATTTTTTCTTTGGCTTAGGTAAGTTCAACTCAATTATTGGATTGGTATCATTTCAATAGTGAGCTTAAGCTGCATCAGTAGATATAAATATATTTATATATATGTTTAATGATCAAACGTTTCAATAGTTAATCCGCATATAACAAAAACTATATTCGCGGGACAAAAGTTGACGCAGTAATTTATGAGCAGTGCAAAACAAGTCCATGATCGGATCGACCTCAAGTTGATGTGCCTATTACCTGTTACTTCCTTAAGCTTCCTTGTCGTTGCACGCAGATCTGAGCTCATGTATCTTCCCTTCGCCGCTTGAGGTTTGTGAGGACGCGTTACGCGACGTACGGTAGGACCTCATGTGGGCCTCTTTGTATAATAATCACTGAGTTTTGTTTGAAATTTGTATTGTAATCATTGTCACAGGCCCCTTGCTTGGCCAGAGTAGTTATTATGAAACAGTTTCTCTGGATCACATAGTGAAGAGGTAAGCTTGAGTCACCGGAATATTCTCTGCCCTGCACAATCACAGTAAATGGTTATTACTTTCTTCGCTATTATCTATGTATGCCCTCGTGTGAGAACGAGCTGTTTATTGCCATTCATGGCTGTACGTGGAGGCCGAGTGTACCCATGTATTTTCCTTGTGCGTGGCCACAAATTGATGTGACTGGGCCTAAGCACTAGTTTGAACTTTGTTTACTTTCTACTTGTAAATGTATTTGTGAACCTATTGTTTCCGTAATAAAAGTTATTATTATTTTAAATCGTCAGGCTGCAGGTGTACAAATTGCTGCTGTGTGGCGTTCGTCATTTTGTACTGTCATTTTCGAGCTCGTTGTCTCACGTACTATGCAAGGTCTAGGAGGTTTGATATAAAGGAAGAAGCAACTACCCACGTCGGTGAAGCCCGGCTGACTGGCTGCACCGACGATGACGCTTCTCCCGGCGTTTGTCTTGTCTCGTTCGACCCGATGTTTTCTGTAGTGACTTTACAAGCCAATCCTGGAACCGGAGCGACGGCCACACACGCATTGCAGACATGCTGCTCGTCCTGCTGCTGCCCGCAACCCCGCATGTGGCGGCGTTCACGCCGGGCCTCGGCTGCTGCGTTGTAGTTTTCTACGACGACTCTCCGGCGGTCGAAGCATGTGCTCCTCCAGAGCTCCCTGTTGTCCGAAAGCTCCTCCAACGTAGAAGAATCCACGCCAAAACCCTTCATATTGCTTTTCGTGATATCCTTGTAGCGCTTCCTTTGTCCTCCCACCGTGCGCCGCCCCTACTGCAGCTCCCCGTACAGCACACAACGTGGCAGGCGATCCGGAGACATCCGAAGCACATAACCAGTTCAGCGAAGGTTCCGCTGCATGAGAACTGCCTCCAGAGGATCAGCATCCGCCCTCCGCCTCACCTCAGTGTGAGGCACCCTGTGCCACCATTTCAGTCCTAGTATGTGCATCAGGTACCGAATATGGGTTCTATATCGGAAGCAGCTGAAGCTGGCTTCCAGCAGCTTCAGCTGCTTCCGGTATAGAACCCAAGTTTCAGAACCACAGAGCAAAGTTGAGACGCGAGCGGCCATACAGACAGCTACCCTTGTTCTGATGGAGATGTCGGCATTAAGAAAAACCCTCGGAGACAGCCGCCCAAACGCACCAGCTGCTTTACCAATACGTCGTTAAACTTCGTTGTCCATTCGACACGAGCTCGACAAATTTGATCCCAGGTAGACAAAGTTCTCTACAACCTTGAGTGGGCGGCCACCGGCCGCAACACGCGGCAACTCAACCGCTCCACCTCCAGCACACTGCACCAAGACTTCAGATTTGTCGGCATTTATCACAAGACCCGCGTTTGAGTGAACAACAACGGCATCCAGGGAGCGCTGTAGTCCGTCCCGCGTGAGACACCAATGCTCTATTATCGGCATTTGAAGTGCAGACAGAGACAGATGGGATACTCTTCTGAGCGCGAAGGAGCCGCAGATTGAAGAGACTAAGATCTAGACGGTACTTCAATTGTACTCCATCTCGAGGCGCCACCCGCCGATCCACAACGAAGCTGGTCGCCGCCAAGAACAAGTTAAAAATGACTGGTGCCAGAACGCATCCCTGTCTGACCCCAACAGCCACCTGGAAACTGTCAGGACCTCCCCGCCAAAAACCGCTCGGGCCGACATTCCATCATGCAGAGCTCTCAGCAATGACGAGGAGCGTGGTGGACAGTCAAACTTCCGGAGTACTTGCCAGAGGAGGGGATGGTTGGCCGTGTCAAACGCCTTAGCAAGGTCCACGAACACCATATACAAATCTTGATGCTGCTCTCTCGCTTTTTACTGGATCTGGCGTGAACAAAATATAACGTCCACCGTACTTCGGTCTTTGCGACATGTACATTGGGAGTCGGGAAGAACATTGTCTGACACTCCTTATTAATCTCATCAGCAGTACCATAGCGAAAATCTTACCAGCAATGGAGAGCAGGGAAATCGCTCTGCTGTTTCCACAATTGGTGCAATCGCCCTTATTTTTATAAATGGATATAATGTTTGCTTCTTTCCACTGTTGCGGCACCTCCTCAACACGCCACGCCTCCCGAGCAAAAGAGTGCAGCAGCTGCAGAGCAGGCTCCCCACCATACTTGAACAGCTCTCCTGGGAGGCTATTAGGACCAACCGCCTTTCCATCTTTCAGGCCGCGTACGGCTGCCGATACTTCTTCGAGGCTAGGAGGTTCATCCAACTCCATGGCAGGAGGAAGTTCAGAAATAAGGTCCAAAAAATGTTCACTGGAAGGATTCATTGTGTTTAGAAGCGTCCTGTAATTATCACTCCATCTTTGATGCACATCCTGTTTGGAGGTAAGCAGCTCGTTGCCATCGGAGGTTCTTACCGGGTATATAAAGCAGCTTTTTGGTCTGTAGACAGCCCTAGCTGCTTCATAAAAGTGCTGAACGTCGTTCGCATCCGCATATCTTTACATTTCTTGTGCTTTTCTCCGCCACCAATCTTCCTTCATTTGCCTCAACTCTCTATGCAGTGGCGGGATCGTGGGTACTGTCATGTGACCTGAAAGCATCACGCATTTGAAACATTGTATTCGTTACGGGAAGTTCAAACTCCGAACACATCGAGAGAAGTCAGTGTCTGAGAAGTCGTCTCCCAGTACGATGACATTATCATCCCGCGGAACACCCCGCAACCGCTCCGACAGCTGCTCGCAAAAGCTGTCCTTTGTCTCTTCATCCGCTGTCAGTGTCGGAGCGTACACAGCAATAATCGCTGCGTGTCGATGATGTGACAAGGGGTTTCGGAAACGAATGATGCGCTCTCTGTGACCCACCGGAACAACTTCTAACGATTGCAGCAGAGAGGAGCGAATAGCAAAACCCACACTGTGAATCCTGCGCTCCTGGTCAAGCCCCGCCAAAAGAACGTGTATCCTCTTCCCTCCTCGGGTAGGGAACCCTGTCCTGCTATGTGAGTCTCGCTGAGCGCAGCGATGTAAATGCTGTACCTGCCAAGTTCCGAAGCCACAAGCGCTGTGCGCAGGGTTGCCAGATCGGTTTCACGGAAAGTAGCGTAAATTTCCCCAAAAATAGCGGATTGCCTGTAAAAGTAGCCCAATCTAAAACATGTAGCAAGTATGCCAAAATTATTAGTATC
>LQNS02277217.1:9886585-9903229 GCA_001587735.2 Parhyale hawaiensis
CGGATTGAAGAAAGATCACTATGAGTAACTGGTGAGAAGGAAGCAAAATGGGCACGAACGACAGACAAGACAATCGTGATGACGACCCAACGGGTCACGGGTCGTCTAGTATTATTTAAAAGTCTCTTATAATCTGACAGATTAGCTGACCCATGAAATTTGTCTCGCGAGCTAAATAAAAACTCAGCGCAAAAAAAAAAAATTAAACGAACAATGACTAATACGTAACAACGAACAAATTTATGAAGAAATTTACCGAACTATAAGAAAACACACGATAAGTTTTGATGTAACGGTCATACCACCATAAGACATCAAATATGCGCTCGTTCACAGAATGAGTAAATTTCTTAATTGTTGTAGCGTCCACAGACCTCGACGCAACTTGTATGGCAGAACAACAACTCCTGTTTCAGAGCGAATTGTTTGTCATCGGCGTAGCTTTTCTTCTCGGTGATGGTCCAAAAGCTTTCATTGGAAGTCAGATCTGGTGACATTGGCGGCCACACCATGACCCTTTCATCCTTGCATCCCAGAGAAGCCAGATACTCTTTTTTTGCTCGTACAAATTGAGTAGGGGAATTATCTAGCATGAACACAAGCGCTTTACGACGAAACAAACTTTGCTTATCCAGCCATGGAAAAAGAGCTGCACTCAAATGCTGGCAATAACTAGCGGAATTGATTTTCACTCTTTCTAGAAAAATAATGGGGCCCAACAGTTTCACTATTATTGATGCATACTCATATTACTTCACTTCCGCCTTGGCGGCAACGAAGGCGGTAATGCAATTTCCCCTCACTCCCAACCCATCCTTTGGCCCACACATCAAGTCCAACTACGGGGGCGCTGGCATCGTGTGTGCACAAGACAAATTGCCTTTCTTGTTTGTAGCATCCCAGTCAACCCTCAGCTGAAAATGCCGTTTTGTCAATGGAAACATTTTCTTCAGATCTTCCTACTGCAGTGGAACCTACCGTACAGTTTCGAGTGGCTTTGATACATCCAAAGTAGCGGAACCAACACCCTCATCTGTATTTCCGGATAACCTTTACTTGCCCTCGTTATGCCAATTTATGACACCTTTTATAGCTTCACTCAAAACACGCAAAAAATCTGACACTAGCTACATCATGAGGCGGCCCATATACACCCAATCTATCCGAAAATCAAAGGCAATTATCCAGTAGGTACCAACGCGCGGCCGCGGATAATATCGTATTATCACCGAAACATAAGCTACTGGACAGTAACACTCACCACTCCAGCACGCTTGGCAATCTCCACAGCAGCCTGGAACCACGTCTCTCGCTCTTCAGTAGACATAATGAACTTTTTCAAGAGTTCGTGAAAATATAACTTGTTATGAATAAAATATAAGTTATCTGTAATATAACCTACAGAGAGTCTTCCTCTTTTGGAACACTTTTACAGTAGCTAGGAGGGCTTAAACTGATATAATTGTAAAAAATTCTGGGAAAGGTAAAAGAATGTAATTGAAGCTGCAAGAGTTCTTGATTTCTTTCATTATTAGCATTACCATGGACGACTCCATACCTTGGCTGCCCACTGAAATCGGGCCTTTCGTAAATGAGCCTGTAGGCCAAGTTAGGTGAGCGTTAATAAAATTAGTTCTAATTATCATAGAGACCTCAAACAAAGATTGAAATCTCCGTCGTATTGCAGGGCAGGGAATCTAAATTCTCTACCAAATATCTTAAGTAGGCGAAATAATATCGACCTTCGGACTCAAAAACTACCTAACTGAAAATTCATCATAATTTGTAGGAATTAACTTTTAAACTTTATAGAAAAAATTGGCACATAGAAACTACATGTCATGTAGCTACCTTAATAGCACATACAGTGGAGTTTTTCCAACGACGGATTTGAAGTAATATCATCAGATATTGATGTATGTAGAGCTTTCGGTAGAGCTCATCCCTACACTAGGCTATAGCCGCAAGCAAAGGAAGGCGAAGAAAACCGCGTAAATTTGAAGTTATACTACAGAATGAAACCACATTATTATTATTTTCAGTGTTTTCCCGCCGTATCAGATAGGTACACGATATAACAGCGATCTATTTGTTCCCCAATAATGGCGTTAGAATTCAAGAAGTAGGAATAGGTTTATGGAGTTGAAAGGTTGGAAAAAGTGTTATTTGATGAAATGGCAGAGGTAGTTGGTGCTTATAAATAGATTGGGGACTTGTGAAACCACATTACTAGCAATGAACTAAAAATGCATAGTTAACCATGAGATAGAGATACCAGGACAGCCGTTAAAGGACATTAAAATGACATTTTGCTGCTGATACAACCCTTCACTACTGGAACCATCTACAGCGGCACCATGTTATTTCACACTACTACCTAGGAATACTACGCCACTTTGTGGTTGCCTATGTTACATCACTTATTGGTTGCCTTACTCGAATCACTTCACGGTTGCTCAAGTTAAATCATTCCATGGCTGCTTAAGTTGAACGACATCAACCATGTTGTTCTCTACACTAAATCATGTTATGGCTGTCTACGCTACATCACTTCATGTGGTATATGTTACTGGTACATCTCATCATGGTTGCCAATATTATATGATTTAATGGATTACTATGATTAATCACTTCATGGTTGCCTACATTACCTACGTGATTTATTGGATGACTAGGTTACATCACTTCAATGTGACTTCATAGTTTCTTCCATTCTATGATTTAACCTGTATCCGGAAGCTGGGCACAATTGTGGACACGATATCGGTAGATTTGTCAGTATCCGGGAAACCAGCAACCGGATACGGGTTAATGGATGGCTGTTACATCACTTCATGGTTGCCGGAGTTAAATTACTTCATGGTTACCTATATTACATCACTTCACGGCTTTCGGTGCTATATCACTTCACAGCTACCAATGCTATATCACTTCACATTTACCAATGCTAGATCACTTTACCGCACTCCTGCTGTAGATGCTGCGTATACTTAGCGCGTGTTGTCTGCCAACCTCGAACACTAGCCAACATACGAGTACTATGGTCACCAGATACTTTCAGCCAGTTGAAGACATTGGAGGATCAGCCACGTAAAGCCATTGGCGGATCAGCCAAGTAAAGCCATCGGCGGATCAGCCATGTAAAGCCATTGGCGTGTCAGCCAGGATTGACGGTTCTATACTAAGCCATTAATGGCTGACGCACACTTCATATATTTCAAATCAAAGGTACCCCCATAACGTGTCGCTGCGGACCCAGGGGAAGCGACAGCGTTCCCTTCAGAGCTATTCAGTCAGCCCTGCCGCTGGGTAAATATTAATACTACACGTACTACCAAGACGATGTAGCTACTGCTTGTGGTTCGAATTGGTGGAGAGCTGACAGTAGGTACCAAACCAGGAATTTTAAAAAGTTCATAAACGAGGCGGTGAATACTGATATTAGGAGTAGGGTTCAAATGATTCAGAAATAAAAGAAAAACATCACGGGAAAAAAACTTCCGTAAAACTCCCGTATATCGAACGATATTGAGAGTATGGGGAGAGGTGCGGCAGCTCGACAATATGTGTACCGGAGAAGCTACTGCAGTGCACTACAAGAACTAAAAATTCGCTTGAAGTATTGAGACGTGAGAAAAAGGAGCAGTGAAATATTTCAGCCAATATAAAAATATGGCAAATTAGAAAATTATTGGGACTAGTTTGTAAGGAACTAATATATCTACTAAACGAGCCTAATCCCTTTATTACACATGCTTATTCAACTTCAACTTTACAGCAATTTGGCATTTGTCACATCTAGACTAACCCACCTGACTGCCTGCAAGAGATTGTGTACAAACCCATTTCCTTCTGGTAGTTTTTGGGTAGAAAAATATACATGCAACTATGAATTTCTTGAAATATACGTTGACACCCAGGTATATTCATGTTAAGGGAGTTTTCAAAAGTCTTCTGGGTATTATGTTTAACATACCCCAAGCTTTCGAACTACTAAACGTAGCCCGTCTTCAGGGGAACGAAACTTCAAACTCATCAGTAGAACTACGAAATTAGTTCACAACAGCTGTATCATGGCTACCGATTTTGAAAAAGCTAATATTGTATATCGTAAAACAATGAAATATTAAGCATAGAATGAAAGTTCTCAGTTAGGCCTATCAGCTAGGCCTGATAGTACTCCCGAAACCCTATGAATATTAAAAAATCAATTTAACAACCATCAGGGAATGAGAATTCCCGTGAAATTTGAAAAACTGACCTATAGCATCTACCTACGGAAAATTGAAACGCATACGAAGACATCATCTTTTATCAAATGTAGCCTTGGAAAATAGAAAATCCTGCTCCTTAATTCAACGTTTATATATACATTCTCCAAGATAAAAAGTCTACATTGAAAGAGCTGCCTCGGTATGCATAGAAGAGAAAAGGCACCTTAGCCCTGAAAGACCAATGGACTTTATAACAGTTTCGAACAATGCTATTCCTACGAGACTCTGACATTCAGCCAGTAGGTAAATTTACAAACACAATCTTCCTCAGGCTCTTACCGAGCTGCTACGACTCTTCCTCGTACAGCATGTTTATAATCGAGTAGTTTGAGCCTCCGTTGCTACAACTAAGGCGTTCTGAGAGAAGAAGAAGGAAGGGACATTCATTATGTAGATTGAAACGTGGAACCCATGGACTAAGGTATTCCCACACCGGATCAACGCGCATGGGAACAGCAAGTCGGAAGAGAAGAGGAAGAACTGCTGAAAGTAAAATCAGTAGGAGTATCAAATCGGAAGGAAGCAAATTGGGCACGAATACAGACGTCCCGAAGGCTTAGCTAATGGCTAAGGCAACCTACAGGGTCCCCTGGGGGCGCTGCTCACAGTATCATAGGATGGGCGAACATACATTAACCAAACCCCATAGCCCATCCTATGTCCCCTGAAAGGGTTCTACTATGGGCATACAGGAAGAAGTAGTACCCACGTAGCAAAACAACAGAGTATGGAATCAGCTACTTAATACACACTAATAAACTGTCAACACACTGAAGATAGAAGGTATCAAAATGAAACTACAAATGACCACATGTCTACTGTAACAAACTTTACCTTCCCAACAAAAATGCAACAAACTTATGCTATATAATGCCTAGATAACGAGAATCAACATATAAGTACAATAAATACAACAAAGGGGAGAGCTCAATAATACCATGATAACTCACAATAACAATTCCCCCACAAATACAATTACTCTTAACTTAAGCAGATAGCTCACAGCTAGCTGCGACAAAGTACTTAAATTAGTTTCATATAAGTAGTAACAAGAACTTGACTAGAGCTTCAGGAACACGGTGTCTATATCACAACGAACTATTTCTGTGGCTCAACACAGGCTCCTTCGCCACTAGGGCGCGTTAGGTTAAGAGAAGAAGCTTTTGTTAAGTTTACGTACCTTTAGCATATGTATCACACAAACAGGAATAAGTCACAATTGGTGGTAATATTAATCGCAAGGAGTTCATCCCAGCTTGTTATATAAGTCACATCAAATGAGAAATATCTTGAGGGCATCTCAATTAAATTGGCCGCAACGCCCCACAGGCAGCATTCCCCGGAGGACGGAATCAGCATCCAGTCCTAGAAGGTCTGGGTAGTAATCCCATCACTCATTGGAGAAGGTGGGGCACGCGGCAATCAGATATAGGACAGTGAGGGGTACGAGGCAATCCACACAATAGGGTTGCGGGTGCCCCGTCTACAGCTGTGGGTGAATCTCGTGTGGCCAATTCGTAGGCGACACAGAAATACGTCTATTCGACGATCATCGCTATTGGACGATTGCCACTGCCAGAGAGTTTCGTTGATATTTCTTAATTTGTTATTTGTTTGAGCGAGTTACAGCTCACGTGATGTCGTTTGATCAGTGGATAATAACCTCGGCAGAGGACTGTGCGGTTCGCCGTCGGCAGATCCGACAGGAACGCTCGCTAATATTCTTCGTTAGTGTGCTCATTGCCCGCGATGTCGAGATGACTTGGGACCCAGTAGACACACAGCCCTCCCAATCTGGTTTAGCGGTAGTAACATGGTTGCTATTCGGTTGACGACGGGGTGGATGCTGCCGTAGTCACCCTCAGCCTCGGATGGACTGTACCACACTTTGTGAGTCAGAGAATATTGTAAAGCTGTTCTTATTGCTTTCACTAATGAACTACAGCGTTGCATGCAAATCAAACAGCTCGGCGGTAAAAGTAGAGGTCTTCGGGAGTTGCTCCCGCTGTAGGAGCCGAAATGACTTAAATACGACACGGTATCCGGTTTTGGAGCCATCGGTATTGATATGTACAGAGTCACCATGTTGGAACCTCTTGTGCTCCATTGAGTGAGCTTTTAGTAAAAGTGGGTGGCAGTTTTTTTCTATTTTGGGTACTGCGTGCTGCACAAAACGTCGAGACTGGTAAGTTCCAGGTTGGTGTGGTGGGCCGAGGCCACATTGAAAGTCTAGATTTCTGCTATGAAGGAGAGGATTTCGTACTCGTTAGAGGTGAGAAGCTTCTAGGGGAAATCGGCTCCTTTCATCCGGTATCGGCTATACACTATACCAGACTGGAGAGAGGGGAACTTGTTCTTAGCGAGCTAGGTACTGGTAGGTGAGTTGCGCCCGGTGCAGTTGCAAGCAGAATTCGCTACTCTGCGAGAAGACTCAACAACGGTGAAGTAAGGAAGGCTTCGGTGCATAGCCTTAGTGCTGCATTGTGCACGGCATCCAGTCGTGCCAGTATACGACACAGCCAAAGTCAAGTCTAGAACGTACAAGAGTTTGACAGACGTATAGGAAGGTCTGCCGGTCGGCGCCCCATACAGCGTCATCAGGAGCTTAAGCACGTTGAGCTTACGCAGGCATTGCGCGCTCAGCATCTGGGTGAGATTTCCATGACAATCTTCTGTCTAAATTATTATGCCAAAGAGTTTCACCTCTTCGCGGCAGTTTATTCGCAGCCCATACATTGTGAGGGCCGGGGATATTGCAAGACTGGCTCGCCTTGTAGTATGAAGGGTGGAGGTTTTGGCAGCAGAGAGAGCAAATCGTGGCCGGTCGCCCAATCACGAATGCGGCCAATGGCTCGCTGTAGTGGGCGAGCCAGACCTGGCAGGTGTCTGGTAAGGACTATGTATAGTATCAGGGCGAACTTAAACTAACCTAACCATATGGCCCATCCTATTTCCCCTTAGAGGGTTCTACTATGAGAATACATGAAAGAAAATTCCCTCGCAGCAAAAAAAGCAGAGCATGGATAAGCTACAAATTATACAACCTAATAAACTGTCAACATACTGATAAAAGAACGTAACAAATATGACACAATTACAACTTACCCTATGTCTATTGTAACAAACTTTACTTCCCCCAAAAACATACGCCAAAAATATAGCATTAATGCCAAACATAACGAGAATCAACGTAAAATTAAGTCAATACAACAAGGAAAATGTAGTGATACCACGATAGCTTACATTAACAATTCACCAAGAAATACAATTACTCTTACCCCAAGCAGGCAGCTCATAGTTGTGACAAAGTACTTGAATAAGTTTCATATAACAATAGGTCAAAAGGCTGTCTAAACATAATTTTTCTCGTGGCAGAAGCACGGGAAGATTACTCTTCAAGGCCAACAACGAAGCATCAGTTAAAGGACATATCCTTCTAAGCTGAGGTACAGATATGGTGAGTCCTCCACATGGTTCATACTCCTTTCATGCAATTTTTTTACTTAGATATAAAATTTAGTTCCAAGTATCCCATATAGGTATTCTTGATTCGAAAGTACACGTGTCAAATACCTGGAACTACAAAGTTTGAACGTAAATCACAGCCTACATAAAAAGAGTATGACCAGTAACAGGGACGTCTTGTATGTTAAGCCTTCACTGTCACTGGGCAAGGCCCTTTAGAGAAGAGAGGCAAGGGAAAGATATATTGACGGGAAAAGCGCGGTAATCATACAATATGAGTGTCCCCGAGTAGAGCAGATCGGGGGAACATCAAGTCAAGAAAGAGCTTCCGCTCGCACAGCGATGTCTGGGACGACTAGAGATAGCTTCTGAAACGTTGCCAGCGGCAAAATTAACACCACATTGGCGGAGGAGGAGTTTGCGCTACAGTGCCGGTGATGGAGTTCACCCAACGCAGCAACAACATAGGTATATGCTTCACTGGACGACATGAGTTGATGATCTCACTTTACCACCAATATTCTCAAAGCTTAGTTTAGTAAACTAAGCTCCACAGTTCAACTTTACGATTCTAGTGCAAGAGGCACGTAATCAAGACGAAGACGTTCACCCGTGCTAAAGTGAGGCTTGGATTTAACCATAAATTTAGATCAACAGGGTTTACCTAATTTAAGTTCTAACTATAAAGTCGAATAATGATAAAATTGACGTTTCGGGAAAAGGCATCCCATCCTCAGAAAAAGAACTAATTTGAATGTAAGCCTATCAATAAAAATTTTTTCCTTCATTGCTAATGGGGTGAGGGGAGAATAGGTGTTATCGGGAAGAGATCTAAAAGGCGAATGAACCAAGGTGGGTGTAACGACCGGATGTCAGCTCCTGTACAGTCAGCTGGTGTGGGGCTAATTGTGGAAAGCGGCACAGTCGAGGTCATAACGTTAAAGCTGGGTCTTGTTCTGTGGATTTAGAGGGGCTTCAATGTTGTGAGCTCTATTGGATTAAAAGGGTCTATGACGGAGATGTCTTTCTTGCTGATGGGATGGTTGTTTTGCTCAGTAGGTATGTAGGCGGGGAGCTGAATGTGAGGGTTTTGCAAGTGGTAAGCCTGTTCGACTGCATACACCTAAATGTAGGTCAATACGGGCTTTGAAGTATTGTCCAGTGTACGAGGTACGAGGTATACGTACGAGGTATTGCATCCCCGGCAGCGGAAACGGTAATTAACACTGGACAAAAGTGGTGTGGGAGGTTTGTCCTTAAGTCTGAAGTAGGACCCTATGGTAAATACGATTCTGTATGAAACTTTGAAGTTTATATGTGGGTAGGCTTCTGAGAGGAACGTTTTCAAAGTGTTTACTGCACCAACCGAGGCTTTGTTGTAGCACGGAAGCGAGTAGCTAAAAGAAGTCCAATTTACAGACTGAGGGTTTGCTAATGCCGGCATCGAACTGCTTGTCTAGGAACAATTTGCAGTAGTGGGAGAATCGTGCCCCAGCGAGACCTGGAGTTACCTTAACCCCTGAAAACCCCAGTGTAATTTTCTTACTTTATGCTAGCAATAGGTGCTGACGAGCTTTTCCAGCACTTTCTCGACTTGTTGAATAATTATGTAGTTTACCATGCTTGGATTCAGTTTTCTTAGCTTGCAACATGATTTGTCTATTCCCTTTTCCTCTCGAGAACCATCGGCTAGTGTCTAAAAGGCCTGAAATTAGCGGATTAACTACGGAGCTACATTGTGGGCACCTGCCTACCTACATTGGGCGCAATTTACGGAGCCATTTCCTGTCTGCGATGTCACTATTCCAGCGGAATCTCTCGCTTTCCACTTACACACTACCCTTCAGTGCACCGTAACTGACCTACCGGGCTTAGTTCACTATAAGCGGTAGCTACAATACGTGTTCCAGAGGTTGAAATTGGGACTCAGTCGCACACTTCCTCGTACACGTCGAAAATTTCGACGAGCTGCTGGGCGAGCTGAGGTGAGGAGGCACACAGCACGCGTCTGTTCATTATGTCGTACGGCGCACCTGCGTACAAGACAGGCGGATATCGTGAGGTTCCAAAAAAGGGTAAAACGATAAAATAATACAAGTAACACACGGCGGGAGCTGCTTCAGCTGTAACTAACACCCTGTTTATATGATGTCACTTCGAAGCACAACACGGTTGTGTTTAAGTTTCTAGATTCTTTTTCTTTGTCATTGAGTATGGGAGTTGTGCATGTGTCATAGAGTATTAAAGTTTTACTTTTACCTCGCAGTGTATCAATGGCGAGAACGCCGCCGGTTCCATGTCACATAGTCTGGTCTGGTGGTAAGCGTATTATCTTCACTAGACGTCCATAACTAAAACAAAATTTGCAGAAATGATATTACTGGAAAAAGTTTGTGACGTGGAATTTCTAGTTTGCAGTAATTTGTACATCAGGCACGGCTTTCAATGATATAAATAACACGCAACAGGTACTTGGTTCTCCAGCACACTGATTAAAATCCATTTAGATGAACAGTCATTTACAATCTAGATCAAAAGTTGCATGAAATCCACTATTCGCATCCCAAAATTGAAAAAAATTTGCATGTTAACAGAACGTCGATGATCTTGGATTATTTACTTTTTACTATCAATAGCTGATCGAGACTAGTTACAACATAGAATACAGCAAAATACGAACAAAAAGTAAAAAGAGTAGCAGATTTTTTTTTTCGAATCAACAGAAATCAGGACGAGCTGAATGGCTGATCAAATTTTGTATTTTTCAATAACAAGAAAAATAAAGCTAAGATATAAAGTAGATTCCGCTCAATAGGATCGCAGGTTAAAACAGGTAAGGGCAAACTTTTTGACTCCGGGGCCACACGTACTTTCAATAATTGACAGACGAACCGGGCCAGCACCCGATTACTATTATTATTAAATCACACCAGACTGCCGACGTGGGAATGAAACTCCATGAGGTTGACAAACCCCCACGCAACCAGCCCAGCGAGTGAAGAAAAAAAAGAAAGAAAAGATCAGAGATCACAGAATAGCTCTGTGTACAGATCGTTTAAAGCTGCCAATACCCGCACCAGCAAAGACAGAGCTATCAAGACCATTCCAAACATCCACACACGATGGAAAAAACGAACGAGAATACACAGGGTATAAACTATAAATACTGATAATATCGGTGAAATCGGGAACAACTGTATATGTGAGAAATATCGCAAAGAGGTAGTAGACTACAGTTTTTTTCGAAAAAATATTGAAAAGTCAAAATCAGCAGATCCTCCTCTTATTTACACAGAACAAAAGTATAAGTATCAGGGTTATTGCGCCGTGATATTCCCGTTTCCAAGTGAAAAGGGAAACGCAAAATTGTTTTGTCGTCTTTTGATGTAAGTCCCGCAAATTACACACCTTTGCATCAAGAAAGCTTGCAACTGCTGCCATTTGCACAATTATGACCCGATTTATTTAGTCCAAACGCCAATTTCTTTCTTTTTGTATATTCTTGTGACATGCAAAATTCCAATTAGTTATCAAATTACGTATTTTTGTAACGCTATTAACAGTCTCGTAAATGCTGACATTTCCGGATGATTTTTGTCGGCGCTGCCATTTGCGCATAAAATGACCCGATTCCTTTCATCCAAGCACCAAATTCTTTCTCTTTAAATATTCTTGTGGCATGCAAAGTTTCATTTATTTCTCTATTTTTGTACGAGTGGAGTATTTTGCACCGTATGGTTAATAAAGTCATTTCACGATGATTTTTCGTACCGCTGCCATTTGCACGATTTTTCGACTAGATTCCACACGTCGAAACGAACTTATAGACTAAAAATGCTAATAATACCGGTGATATCGGAAACAACAGCCTATTTTGGAAAAATTTCTACTGGGGTACCTTGCAGTTTGTTTTGAAAATCTTAAAAAATCAGCAGCAGATACTCTTCATTTTTGCACAAAAGATCAGATAGGCGGCAGTAGACGAACCAAAAGGCCCATTCCCAAAGAGACACCGGGACTTGCGCCCCGGCCCCCTATGCGCTATAAGGATAATTGCGCGGCGGTGTGCAAATTCCCAAAGGCAGAGGGAAACGCACAATCGAAGACAAAACAATGGGTCAAATAAAGATGAAACACCTACTGTATTTTCATTTTTTAAAATAAGCTACAACTTTTTAAAAACATGAGTTCGCAAAGCCGATTTTGAATTTTTTACTATGTATGGTATAGACTATATAAAAGCGGACAATTCGGTGATATCAGAAACAACTGTAGATTTTGGAAAAATCGCACAAGGTTTTCTAGAAAAAAAATGGAAAAATCAGAGTTAGCAGATCCTCCTCATACTTGTACATCAGAAAAGTATTAGTATTAGGATAATTGCGCTGGGGTATTCCCCTTCCCAAATACAAAGGAAACGCATAGTCCATGACAAAAGAATTCGCCCACTGAAGATGCAAGATTCTCATTTTTTTAATAAGCAATGACTTAAACTAAAATATGAATCCACAAAACCAGTTTTAAATATATAGCAAGTATAGTATAATAGACCGGGGCTGGACAAACTTTTTGACTCAGGGGCTGCAAGGACGGGCCGGGCCAGCAGCCGATGCATACTTATCACTGATACAAAATAGAAGTTACATATATTAGCTTCAGATATGAAATTTTTGAATAAGTCTTATAATAAGAGCTTAAAGTGAGTTAATATATCTAAGATGTCAAAACCTTCCGCGGGCCAGACTAAAAAGACTAACGGGGCAGATGTGGCCCGCGGGCCGTTGCTTGTCCTCCTCCCCCCCTCCTGGGTTCGAACGACCAGCTGCATAATGGGACAAATTTTCTATAAACAGGAACTTTCTAGAAACAGAAAGTAGCATAGTTTATTGTGGCCAGCGCTCTTTTACACAGACTAACTCACCATCCTTAATTTGTTCATAATCGTGGTATAAAACATTCAAAATGAAATAATATGTACACAGTGTTAAACTATTTTAGGATTTTTAGCACGACGGCAATACATAGAAGGCCGGAGCATGGTGAGTCCTCTCTGGCAATGGGTCTGTTTGTTCGTTTACTACCAGCTATTTAACCTAATCTATTTCATATTAGTGGTTGATTATGCCACACGAATTCTTTGGATGCGAGGGTTTCCAGTAAAACTGAACTGATACAGAAGTGCAAATAGTAGTAGTATCAGAAAGTTTAAGCCTCCCTAAATAAGTACTAAGCTCGTCTAAGAGACAAAAAGGAAGGGACATATAGTACGTCGATAGAAATGGGGAACCCATGCACGAAGGTGTTCCCACACAGTATCAACGAGCATGGGAACAGAAAGCAGGAAAGAAGAGGAAGATCAGAATAAAGCATTAGCGAGTAGGAGAATGAAAATGGAAGGAAGCAAAGTGGGCACGAAAGACGAACCTCTCGAAGGCCTAGTATATAATTATAGCTCATGGCTAAGGTAACCTACACGAGCCCCCTGAGGTTGCCACGCCCCGTAACATAGGATGGACGAGCATAACTAACCTAACCCTATGGCTCATCCTATGCCCCTGAGGGGCAGAAGTGCAATACACAAATAAGGCAACAGTTTTCGTCTATGACGTCATGGATTTGACATGTGCTGCATCATTTGCTAAAAAAGATCAGGTCTTAGAAAATAAGTGAACTACGTTGTAGGTTGTGTTAGTTAACATGAAATTGTTACAAATTTTCCCAAGTTAATGCACTTCAAAAACAGTGTTACATAGTCGGATTTACCAAGTAACTTTCGGGTCCGGCCAGTTCTGACTCCTTGGACCCCAAAAATGTACAACTCCGACTCCTTTTCTCAAGACAATAGACATACTTTTACAGATTCCGAAATCCCGTTTAAAACCGGAGGTAATTTTGCATAACTACCTGAGGTACTAAGCACATGGCCACATTGACTAGCACCTCTGCCTCGTAGAAGAATGAGTCAGTAGAGGGTGAACCGGTGCTTGCGTCTCCCAGCGCTCCTATGGAGCATCAAGCCAAAGTAAACGGATCGCCAAGAGAAAAAGGGTAAGTGGTAGTGTTGCCTAAAGGCCGTTCCCAGGACTAACTAACTGGTAGTGTCACATACTG
This sequence comes from Parhyale hawaiensis, assembly GCA_001587735.2. NCBI lineage: Eukaryota > Metazoa > Arthropoda > Malacostraca > Amphipoda > Hyalidae > Parhyale > Parhyale hawaiensis. The sequence goes on from LQNS02277217.1 coordinate 9,900,436, forward strand.
TTTATATCAAACAGGATGCAACAACTTACCCACCGAAGTAATTCAAAACTTTAACGATCAAAATTTTAAGCAGAACTGGTACCGATCAAAGTAAGCACAGATCTACAGCCGACATTACTAGCTATATTACTTCAAACGCAGAAATTTGGAGGCTACTCAATAGTATCGGCCCACGTCTATAGAAAGCATAGCACCACAACATACTTAACAAAACAATGATGAATGCAATAATTGGGCATCGATACCTACCGTCTATATCGCGAACAACACACCTTACAAAACCATTATAAAAGGAAACATTTGTTTTAGGATGCCTCGGCTAGTCACTCAGCTCCCGCGTCCATGTCAAGTACGGCTCCATAAAACACAAAAACAAATATAAATGGTGACATATTTTGGCTGCCTGGTATAGTAACCCTATCCCCCCCATTCCAAACAAAAATACAGTAACATAACACACCTACAAAACAATTATAAACGAGAAAAAATCGAGCAAACAGAGCAGCGGCACCTACCGTTCATGTCGAGCACCACACCACCCGCCTCTGTGACCATGAGCATGGCAGCGGCCGTGTCCCACGCGTGTATGCCGATCTCATAGTAGGCCTCGGCCGCACCCTGAGCCACGTGACACATGTTCAGGGCTGCGGATCCCGTGCACCTCGACCTGGAAACAGCATGGTAATCGTATTACCTTGAAGGTCCTATAATAGGTTGCACTTTGGTAGCCAAATGACAGTCCTGTAGAAGTCCTATGATAGTCGCGGCTCATGCATAGGCAATGCCCAACAAAAGGACCACCTTCTCCATTCCATATGCACTCAATATACGTAGGTAATCGATAACATGAACTAGTACTGTAGAGTTAGTTAATTTTTTTCTGTTCATATTAGTAACAAGTAGTTACATTAATTAGCACTTACGCTGATGCCAGTAGCCATCTCGTAGTCGGCAAAAAAATCATAGTATCTTGCAAGAATTAGCACATCACCCTTATTAATTTTAGCTACCCCATATCCAATTGCAGGGAGGAAGCCTTCTTAGACGCTATGCGTACGGTACATATCTGTAGACAATATAACTACTGCTGTTCCGATGAAAATTACTGTTTTAGTTGTTGTTGCTGCTGCTGTTGTTATTCGTTGCCATCCGCCATTGCCAGTTCGGGGAGGAGGCCCCGGAGGGGCCCATCCCCATAACATAGGATGGGCGAACCTAACTAACTGCTTCACTGTATGTAATTACGCTTCAACCCTTAATATTTTACTGAGAATTTGCTGCGTATAGAAGTTTCAGAAGTATATATGCACAGGTTTGCCAGTCATTAGTGAATGCATAGGATTCAAGCCAAATTGCCTAAAACGTGTGAAAAAGTAATGAGAGAACATATAGAAATTATAAATATACGTCTGCGGCACCGTGTTGTTTGTGTCCTCTGTAGTTAGAACTATCTCCGACCAGAGGGAGTAATACGTAGCAGCTTAGTAATGAAGTATACAAACCCATGGGACTTGTTGATAACTGTTATTAAGCTGGATGTAGCCATGGCCATCTTAGCAGGGTCAGGTCTGCACCACAGCTCTGTCACCACCAGTGCTTGGGAAAGGTCTGGAACGTGTAACGAAAGTGTTTAAACTAAGCATTTAATTAGTTATAATCAGAGGTGTAAGCCTCTGTTTCTACACGAAGGCGATGTTATAGATGAAAAAAGAAGAGACATATGTAGACTATGTCGCTAGACATGTGGAACCACCCACGAAGGTGATCTCACACAGGATCAACCCGATGGGAATAGCAAGTCGGGAAAGATGAGGAAGAACAAATGTTAGTACGTAGGTGTACGAAATCGGAAGGAAGCAAAGTGGGCAGGAAGGACAGACATTCCGAAGGCCTAGCTAATGGCTAAGGTAACCTACAAAATCCCCGGGGGCATATGCATCTATTGACATCAAATGAATTGACCAATGATCATCTGAATTGATACTCTAATTATCAGCGTTCTTCATAAATGATCACTAATACAAGTCAGTATCTACAGGAAACAGATGTTTCAGTTGAAAATGAAGATCAGGATTGTTTTGTATGAATAGTTTCGTAAACCTAGAACAAAATCGTGAAGTTAAAACTATATGCATTTTTAATGGAAACGAAAGGCATGGGAATATAACTTACATCTACGATAGCGTTCTATGGTAAAGAGACGTGACCGGAAGGTCGCTTTCAAGGGTGGAAACTATACAGTAGATTTTTCTTTTTGCGACTCAGAATGTTAAACACATAATATGATCACTTCCACAGAACGTTTGCTAGTTAACTTAAATTAGTTCCATCGTGTCTCTTAACGATCGAAAAAATTACCGAGTGCATGCGACCAGCTCATCACATGCGAGCTAATTTGTTAGGCGAATAGTTCACCGACTCAAACACGGTAATGCTCGGCCCACCCTACGCCATCACCCGCTCAACGTATGAGCGGTCGTTCAGCCAGGGTTGCTGAGTCGGATAGTTCAAGCTCCGACTCAGATTCCAAGCCCTCCAGAGTTTCCGACTCCGGGTCTTCGAAATTTTCCGACTCCGACTCCTTGATCCAACTAGTATAGGTTTGATAGGTTTGATAGGTTTATTACACACAAACACATTTTATATTACAAATATTTGGTAAAGTAGTAATACTCTATGAATAATGCATTTGCGTAGCCACTGAAAGTTTAACAAACTTATTGGGCAACATAAAACAAAAAACAAAAACTAATAAAATTGCATGACGTATTCTTTAAAACGTTTTTTTAAGACA
>LQNS02277217.1:9910265-9925749 GCA_001587735.2 Parhyale hawaiensis
AATTAGTGAAGTGATAGCAGGTGTCAAATTGGAAGCTCTCGCCTCTGATTTTTTTTATATTATTTACACTCTAGAGTATTACTTACGACTCTTGCAGAATGTCACATATTGTGCTAGTATATCAATATCAATATGCAATAATTCATCAACACCGAAAATACACTTGAGTTTGTGCCTTTTGGTGCCCAAAAAAGAAAAAAAATTGATTGTATTTACTGAAGTATTTAAATACCTTTATGTATTTAAGTATTTAGTATTTAAATACATTTCAAAAATGTATTTAGTATTTAATTACATTAACGGATGTATTTAGTATTTAAATACTTTGATGTATTTAGTGCCCATCACTGCATACACCCACTCTATCCGAAAATCAAAGGTAATTATCCAGTAGGTACCAACGCGCGGCCGCAGATAATATCGTATTATCACCGAAATATTAGCTACTGGACAGTAACACTCACCACTCCAGCACGCTTGGCAATCTCCACAGCAGCCTGGAACCACGTCTCTCGCTCTTCAGTAGACATAATGAACTTTCTCAAGAGTTCGTGAAAATATAACCTATTAAAAATAAAAATATAAGTTATCTGTAAAATAACCTACAGAGAGTCTTCCTCTTTTGGGACACTTTTACAGTGGCTAGAAAGGCTTAAACTGATATAATAATATAAAATTCTGGAAAAGGTAAAAGAATGTAATTGAAGGAGCAAGAGTTCTTTTATTATTAGCATCACCATGGACGACACCATACCTTGACTGCCCACTGAAATCGGGCCTTTCACAAATGAGCCTCTAGGCCGATTTCCGAGAGCGTTAATAAAATTAGCTCTAATAGTCACAGAGACCGCAAACAAAGATTGAAATTTTCGTCGTAGCGCAAGGAATGCGTTGCTGAGCAGGGAATCTAAATTCTCTACCAAATATCTTCAGTAGGCGATTAATATCATACCTTCGGACTCAAAGAATAGCTACCTAAATGAAAATTCATCATAATTTGTAGGATTAAAATTTCAAACTTTACAGAAAAAATTGGCACACAGATACTACACGTAATGTACTTTAATATCGCATGCAGTGGAGTTTTTTCCAACGACGAATTTGAAGCAATCACCTCAGAAATTGATGTGTGTAGAGCTTTCGGTAGAGTTCATCCCTATACTAGGCTATAGCAGCAAGGAAAGGAAGGTTAACAAAACCCCGTAAATTTGAAAGACCTAATTATAACCACAATAATACTTCAGAGTGAAACCACGTCATTATTATTATTATAATTATTTTCAATGTTTTCCCGCCGTATACGACGGGTACACGATATAACAGCAATCTATTTTTCCCCAATAATGGCGTTAGCATTGAAGACATAGTAATAAGTTTATGGAGTTGAAAGGTTGGAAAAGTGTCGCTCGATGACGCGGTAGAGTTAGTTGGTCCTTATAGATTGGGGACTTGTGAAACCACATTAGTAGTCATGAACTAAAAATGCATAGTTTACCATGTGATAGAGATACCAGGACAGCCGTTCAAGGACATTAAAATATTTTGGTGCTGATACAACCCTTCACTAGTGAAACCATCTACAGCTGCACCATGTCATTTCACATTACTACCTAGGAATACTACGCCACTTTGTGGTTGCCTACGTTACATCATTCCATGGCTGCCTATGTTGCATCACTTCATGGTTGCCTAAGTCGAATCACTTCATGGTTGCCTAAGTTGAATCATTCCATGGCTGCTCAAGTTGAACAACATCATGGTTGTTCTCTACACTACATCGCGTCATGGCTGTCTACGCTACATCACTTCATGTCGTACTGGTACATCTCATCATGGTTGCCTAAATTACATGATTCAAAGGATTACTATTATTAATCACTTCATGGTTGCCTACATTACATGAGTTAATGGATGACTATGTTACATCACATCAATGTGACTTCATAGTTTCTTCCATTATATGATTTAATAGATGATTGTTGCATCACTTCATGGTTGCCGGAGTTAAATTACTTCATGGACTGATGGCTAAATGGTAACAATATTGAAGGGCCAAATGTCGCGAGCTTGGCTCAATGGAAGGGAAGGCTTGGCTGAATATGGGCCGGGGGGAGGCTGGGCTCGAATTGGGGAGGGGGCCTGGCACCGAGGCGAATGCCCCCACGAGAAAGGGGCTAGATCCGCCAGTGTTCATGGTTGCCTACATTACATCCTTTCTTGGCTGTCGGTGCTACATCACTTCACAGCTGCCAATGTTAGATTATTTACGGTTGCCAATGCTAGATCACTTTAGAGCCCTCCTAAAGTAGAAGCTGCGTATACAAAGCGCGTGTTGCCTGCCAACCTCGAATACCAGCCAACATACGAGTACTATGGTCGCCAGATACTTTCAGCCAGATGAAGCCATTGGAGGATCAGCCACGTAAAGCCATTGGCGGATCAGCCAGGTAAAGCCATTGGCAGTTCAGCCAAGATTGACGGGTCAATACTAAGCCATTAATGGCCGACGCACACTTCATGTATTTCAGATCAGAGGTACACCCATCACGTGTCGCTGCGGACCCAGGGGAAGCGACAGCGTTCCCTTCAGAGCTATTCAGTCAGCCCTGCCGCTGGGTAAATATTAATACTATACGTACTATCAAGACGATGTAGTGCTCGTGGTTCGTAATTGGTGGAGAGCTGACAGTACCAAATGAGGATTTTATCAGGTTCATAAACGAGGCGGTGACTACTGACATTAGGAGGAGGATTCATCTGATACAGGAATAAAAGAAAACATCACGGAAAAAAGACTCAGTATATCGAACGATAGTTATAGTATCGAGAGAGGTGCAGCAGCTCTGCAATATGCACTTAGAACGGAAATAATAGCTTTGTATATCTGCAGCACAAACCAGTGCATGCAGGTTTCCCAGTTGGGGGTACAGTCAAATTGACTTTACCTTTACCTTAATTGTAGAATTGACCACATCTCGACTATTTGATTTTCAATTTCATAAAAAAAAATTTGACAGAAAGTTAAACTTATGATGCTTAGAGTGTCTGTCAATTTTCAAACGACTAATCGTGCTGGTTCTACAAAAATTATGTTTATTGTCAATTTCACTAACTTCATGGAGGGGCGGTAATAGCTTTTTGACTAAAAACAAAATATTCATAGTTTTACTTCATCAAATGAGCAAAAATAAACAACACATATGAGAAAAATATATTTGAAACAAGAAATCATTAATCAAAAGTTTTCAATGACTGAAAAAAGTGTTGCCAACATGACCCCCATGACGTTTAATAACTTCAATAATCCTTGAATCCATGCAGCCAGTTAGTTTCTTTATTGCAGAATGTGGAACAGCCCTTGCTGCTGCAGCAACAGCATCCCACACGAGAAAATTTGAGTTGTACTTCCTTCCATCTGCGTAAATTTCTCTTTTCAGAAGGGCCAAGAAGTTTTCAATTGGGTTTAGATCAGGTGAGCACGGTGGCCAAACCATCACTTTCTCTCCATGGAATCCCAACGAGTCCAAATTGCTGTGGTAGTACAGGCAGAATGAGAAGGAGCATCGTCATGCATGAACATCAAGTTTCGAAGCAACGAAAGGGGTATGTCATCCAGCCATGGGACCAAGGCATCCTCTAACATGTCACAATATGATGCAGATGTAATTTTTACGCCATCAGGTACTCTAACCGGACCACAAGTCGATCCCCTATGATACCAGCCCTCATCAAAAAATCACTTCCCTGTTGTTGGCGTTTTACGCGTTGATGACACCCACCTCCAGGTAGCACCCAGCCTTTACTCCACCCATCAGGTGCATCAAGGGTTGCTCGGGTTTCGTCGGTGAAAAGAAAATGATTCATGTTGATCTTCATGTATTTCTCTGAAAATTCTATCCTCAAAATTTCAAGTCTTGGGGTCATAGGAGGCAATTTGAGAGGGTATTTGACAACAGCAATGGAGCGAAGGATGTCATTTCTTGTGGTTTTAAACACTTCAGGAGGCCCAGCAGCGGTAAAAATTGATTTGCTTGTTTTCCTGGGTCTTTTACGTAACTCTCTATCAGTAACAATCCTTGAATGCCCACCATCTCATCGTTTTTTCCATGGTGCAGGGTCCTTCAAGAATCTTGTCACTGTGTCAATATGGCATCCTATTTTTCGGGCAATAACATCAGGAGAGGTGCCTTTAGCAGTTTCTTTGATGATAATTTCTTCCTCCTCGTTAGTTAGAGCTTTTCCAAGTCCCATTTAAGCAGAATATACAAGAAGCTATTATTGTCGTTCACCTTAAAAAGAGAGAAAATGTAAAGAGTTGCCAATCAGGAGACGCAGCAAAATGTAAACAAACTCAACAGTGTTGCCATAAGATGTCACAATTTCCCTGCAAGTTTCATGAAAATATGATAGTGCAAAAATGAGATATGGTCAATTTTGAGCTACAGCTATTACTGTATTTCCGTTCTAAGTGTAGTGTGCCAATTGAAACGTGGAACCCATGCACAAAGGTGTTTTCACACCGGATCAACGCGCATGAGAACAGCAAGTCGGAAAAGAAGAAGAACTGCTGAAAGTAAGATCAGTAGGAGTATGAAATCAGAAGGAAGCAAATTAAGTACTTAAGACAGACGTCCCGAGGCTTAGCTAATGGCTAAGGTACCGTAACCTACAGGGTCCCCTGGGGGGCGCTGCTCCCAGTATCATAGGATAGCCGAACCTACATTAACCAAACCCCATGGCCCATTCTATGCTCCCTGAAAGGGTTCTACTATGGGATTACAGGAAGAAGTAGTACCCACGTAGCAAAACAACAAAGGATGGAATAAGATACTTAGTACACACTAAGAAACTGTCAGCACACTGATGATAAAAGGTATCAAAATGAAACAACTACAAATGACCACATGTCTACTATAACAAACTTCACCTTCCCAACAAAAATACAACAAAATTATGCTATATAATGCCTAGATAACGAGAATCAACATATAAGTACAATAAATACAACAAAGGTGAGAGCTCAATAATACCAGGATAACTCACAATAACAATGCTCCCATAAATACAATTACTCTTAACTTAAGCAGATAGCTCACAGCTAACTGCGACAAAGTAGATAAATTAGTTTCATATAAGTAGTAAAAAGAACTTGACTAGAGCTTCAGGAACACGGTGTCTATATCACGACGAGCTATTCTTGTGGCTCAACACAGGCTCCATCGCCACTAGGGCGCGTAACATGTCTTATTTTATGAGGGGAAGTTAAGAGAAGAAGCTTTTGTTAAGGTTACGTACCTTTAGCATATGTATCACACAAAAAGGATTAAGTCACAATTGGTGGTAATATTAATTGTAAGGAGTTCATCACAGCTTGTTAAATAGGTAACATCTAATGAGAAATATCTTGAGGGCATCTTAATTAAATTGGCCGCAACGCCCCAGAGGCAGCATTCCTAGGAGGACGGAATCAGCATCCAGTCCTAGAAGGTCTGGGTAGTAATCCCATCACTCATTGGAGAAGGTGGGGCACGAGGCAATCTACACAATAGGGTTGCGGGTGCCTCGTCAACAGCTGTGGGTGAATCTCGTGTGGCCAATTCGTAGGCGACACAGAAATACGTCCATTTGATGATCATCGCTATTTGACGAGTGCCACTGCCGGACAGTTCCTTTGATATTTCTCAATTTATTTGTTTGAGCGAGCTATTGGGTTTGCTACAGCTCACGTGATGTCGTTTAATCAGTGGATAATAACCTCGGCAGAGGACTGTGCGGTTCGCCGTCGGCAGATCCGGCAGGACCGCTCGCTTATATTCTTCGTTAGCGTGCTCATTGCCCGCGACGTCGACATGACTTGGGACCCAGTAGACACACACAGCCCTCCCAATCTGGTTTAAGGGTTGTAACATGGTTGCTATTCGGTTGACGACGGGGTGGATGCTGCCGTAGTCACAGGCAGCCTCGGATGGACTGTACCACACTTTGTGAGTCAGAGAATATTGTAAAGCTGTTCTTATCGCTTTCACTAATGAACTGCAGCGCTGCGTGCAAATCAAACAGCTCGGCAGTAAAAGTAGAGGTCTTTGGGAGTTGCTCCCGTAGTAGGAAACGAAATGCCTCACATCCGACACGGTATCCTGTTTTGGAGCCGTCGGTATAGATATGCACTGAGTCACCATGTAGGACCCTCATGTGCTCCATGAAGAGAGCTTTTAGTGAAAGTGGGTGGCAGTTTTTCTATTTTGGGTACTGCGTGCTAGCGCAAAACGTCGAGACTGGTACGTGCCACGTTAGTGTGGTGGGCCGAGGCCACAGTGAAAGTCTAGATTTCTGCTATGAAGGAGAGCATTTCGTAGTCGTTAGAGGTGAGATGCTTGTGGGAAAATCGGCTCCCTTCATTCGGTATCGGCTATACACTATTCCAGACTGGAGAAAGGGGAACTTGTTCTTGGCGGGCTAGGTACTGGTAGGTGAGTTGCGCCCTGTGCAGTGGCAAGCAGAATTCGCTATTCTGCGAGAAGACTCAATACCGGTGAAGTACGGAAGGCTCCGGTGTATAGCCTTAGTGCTGCATTGTGCACGGCATCCAGTCGTGCCAGGACGGAGATCCTCGCGGACTGGTATACGACACAGCCAAAGTCAAGTCTATGTAGAACGTACAAGAGTTTGATAGACGTATAGGAAGGTCTGTCGGTCGGTGCCCCATGACAGCGTCATCAGGTGCTTAAGCAGGTCGAGTTTACGCAGGCATTGTTTGCTCAGCATCTGGGCGAGATTGCCATGGCAATCTTCTGTCTAAATTATTATACCAAAGAGTTCCACCTCTTCGCAACAGTTTTTATTCGCAGTCCATACATTGTGAGGGCAGGTGATATTGCAAGACTGGCTCGCCTTGTAGTATGAAGTTGTGGAGGTTTTGGCAGCAGAGAGAGCAAATCGTGGCCGGTTGCCCAATCACGAATGCGGCCAATGGCTCGCTGTAGTGGGCGAGCCAGACCTGGCAGGTGTCTGGTAAGGAGTATAGTATCAGGGCGAACCTAAACTAACCTGACCCCATGGTCCATCCTATGCCCCCTTAAAGGGTTCTACTATGAGAATACATGAAAGAAAATGCCCTCGTACCAAAAAAAAGCAGGGCGTGGATAAGCTACAAATTATACAAACTAATAAACTGTCAACATACTGATAAAAGAACGTATCAAGTATGAAACAGTTACAAGTTACCCTATGTCTACTGTAACAAACTTTACTTTCCCAAAAACATCCAACAAAAATATAGCATCAATGCCACACATAACGAGAATCAACTTAAAATCAAGTCAGTACAACAAGGAAAGTGTAATGATACCACGATTTCTTACAATAATAGTTCACTAACAAATACAATTACTCTTACCCCAAGCAGGCAGCTCATAGTTGTGACGAAGTACTTAAATAAGTTTCATATAACAATAGGGTAAAAGGCTGTCTACACATAATTTTTCTCGTGGCAGAAGCACGGGAATATTACTCTTCAAGGCCAACAACGAAGCATCAGTTAAAGGATATATCCTTCTAGGCTGAGGTATACATAGATATGGTGAGTCCTCCACATGTTTCATACTCCTTTCAAGCAATTTTTTTTTTACTTAGATATAAAATTTAGTTCCAAGTATCCTATATATGTAGTCTTGATTCGAGAGTACACGTTCCAAATACCTGGAACTACAAAGTTTGAGCGTAAATCACAGCCTACATAAAACGAGTATGACCAGTAACAGGGACGTCTTGTATGTTAAGCCTTCACGGTCACTGGACAAGGCCCTTTCAAAAAGAGAGGCACGGGAAGAATAAATTGACGGGAAAAGCGCGGTAATGATACAATGGGAGTGTCCCCCATACTGGATCAAAGCGCACGAGCCGGGCAGATCGGGGGAACAGCAAGTCAAGAAAGAGCTTCCGCTCGCACAGCGATGTCTGGGGCGACTAGAAATAGCTTTTGAAACTTCGCCAGCGGCAAAATTAAAATCACATTGGTGGAGGAGGAGTTTGCGCAACACTGCCGGTGGTGCAGTTCGCCCAACGCAGCAACAACATACGTATATGCTTCACTGGACGACACGAGTTGATGATCTCACTTTGCCACCAATATTCTCAAAGCTGAGTGCAGTAAACTAAGCTCCACAGTTCAACTTTACGATTATAGTGCAAAAGGCACGTAATCAAGACGAAGACATTCACCCGTGCTAAAGTGAGGCTTGGATTTAGCCATAAATTTAGATCAACAGGGTTTACCTAATTTAAGTTCTAACTTTAAAGTCGACTAATGATAAAATTGACGTTTCGGGAAAAGGCATCACATTATCAGAAAAAAAAATTGAATCTAAACCTGCCAATAGAAATTATTTCCTTCATAGGGTGAGAACAGCATAGGTGTTATCGAAAAGAGATCTAAAAGGCGAATGAACCAAGGTGGGTGTAACGACCGGATGTCAGTTCCTGTACAATCAGTCAGCGGGTGAATGGCTAATTGTGGACCGTGGGAAACTGTACAGTCGAGGTCATAACGTTAAGGCTGGGTCTTGTTCTGTGGATTTAGAGGGACTCCAATGTTGTGAGCTCTATTGGCTTAGAAGAGTCTATAATGGAGAAGTCATTCTTGCTGTTGGGATGGTTGTTCTGCTCGGTATGTAGGCGGGGAGCTGAATGTGTGGGTTTTGCAAGTGGTAAACCTGTTCGACTGGATACGTTGGTCAATACGGGCTATGAAGTGTTGTCCAGTGCTACCGATGTACGAGACATTTCATCCCCGGCAGCGGAAACGGTTGTTATCACTGGACAAAAGTGGTGCGGGAGGTTTGTCCTTAAGTCTGAAGTAGGACCCTATGGTAAATGCGGTTTTGTATGAAACTTTGAAGTTTATATGTGGGTAGGCTTCACAGAGGAACGTTTTCAAAGTGTTTACTGCACCAACTGAGGCTTTGTTGTAGTACGGAAGCGAGTAGCCAAAAGAAGTCCAATTAACAGACTGAGAGTTTGCTAATGCCGGCATTGAACAGTGTGTCTAGGAACAATTTGCAGTAGTGGGAGAATCGTGCCCCAGCGAGACCTAGAGCTACCTTGACCCTATAAACCCCCACTGCAATTTTCTTACTTTTTGCTAGTAATAGGTGCTGACGAGCTTTTCCAGTAATTTCTCGACTTGTTGAAGCCCTATGTAGTTTACTGTGCTTGGATTCAGTTTTCTTAGCTTGCAACATGACTTGTCTATTCATTTTTCCTCTCGTGCACCATCGGCTAGTGTCTAGATGGCCTGAAATTAGCGGATTAACTACAGAGCTACATTGTGGGCACCTGCCTACCTACATTCGGCGCAATTTACGGAGCCATTTCCTGTCTGCGATGTCACTATTCCAGCGGAAGCTCTCGCTTTCCACTTACATACTCCCCTTCAGTGCACCGTAACTGACCTACCGGGCTTAGTTCACTATAAGCGGTAGCTACAATACGTGTTCCAGAGGCTGAAGTTGTGACTCAGTCGCACACTTCCTCGTACACGTCGAAAATTTCGACGAGCTGCTGGGCGATCTTAGGTGAGGAGGCGCACAGCACGCGTCTGTTCATTATGTCGTACGGCGCACCTGCGTAAAAGACAGGCGGATATCGTGAGGTTCCAAGAAAGGGTAACACGATAAACTAATACAACACACGGCGGGAGCTGCTTCAGCTGTAACTAACACCCTGTTTATATGATGTCACTTCGAAGTACAACACAGTTGTGTTTAAGGCTTTAGATTCTTTTACTTTGTCATTGAGTATGAGAGCTGTAGATGTGTCATAAAGTATTAAAGTTTTCCTTTTACCTCGCAGTGTATCAGGGGCGAGAACACTGCCGGTTCCATGTCACATAGTCTGGTCTGGTGGTATGCGTATTATCTTCATTAGCAGTCCATAACTAAAACAAATTTTGCAGAAATGATATCACTGGAAAAAGCTTGTGACGTGGAATTTCTAGTTAGTAGTAATTTGTACACCAGGCACGGCTTTCAATGGTATAAATAACACGCAACAGGTACTTGGTTCTCCAGCACATTGATTAAAATCCACTTACATAGATGAACAGTCTAGATCAAAGTTGCTTGAAATCCACTATTCGCATCCCAAAATAGAAAAAAAATTGCATGTTAACAGAACATCGATAATCTAGGATAATTTACTTTTTACTATCAATAGCTATTCGAGACTAGTTATTATACAGAAAACGGCAAAATACGAACAAAAAGTAAAAAGAGTAGCAGATTTGATTTTTTTTCGAATCAACAGAAATCAGGACGACTGAATGGCTGATCCAATTTTGCATTTTTCAATAACAAGAAAAATAACGCTAAGATATAAAGTAGATTCCGCTTAATAGGACCGCAGGTTAAAACAGGTATGGGCAAACTTTTTGACTCCGGGGCCACACGGACTTTCAATAATTGACAGACGAACCGGGCCAGCACCTGGTTACTATTATTATTATTGTTATTATTAAATCACACCAGACTGGCGACGTTGCAATGAAACTCCATGAGGTTGACAAACCCCCACGCAACCAGCCCAGCGAGTGAAAAAAAGGAAAGAAAAGATCAGAGATCACAGAATAGCTCTATGTACAAATCGTGTAGTGTTGCCAATACCCGCACCAGCAAAGACAGAGCTATCAAGACCATTCCACACAAGATGGAAAAAACGAACGAGAATACTTGCGGGTACGGCATCGTAACGGTTCCAAGGCACTCATGAAGAGCACCAGTACGCCGAGTATACCTCACCCGATCAAATGGCTCCGGAAGAAAATCAGACTGTGGATGACTAGGGCAGTTATAAATTTTATACAAAAAGCAGACCCCAAGAACTCTGCGACGAAGCGCCAGATCAAAAGGCACAACACCATCTAGCATGAACGCATATCGACGCACCACTTCGTCAAGCAAACACAGATGACAATTGGCAGCAGAACTCCAAACTACGGAGCAGTACTCCAGAAGAGGGAGGACATAGCAATTAAGGCAGCGACGTGTCAACTCTACCGAGCCAAACACCCTCCAAGCACGCCTCATAAGGCCAATTTTCTGCAATGCACGTAAGGCAACCGAACGAATGTGGGGCTCAAACGTCTACTTTGGATCAAAATTGACACCCAAGATTACCAAGTCATGAACCACAGGAAGTGACACACCATCCAGTATGAGTGCAGGAAAAGGAGGTCCCGCCGTACGCATCCTGGACACGAGCATGGTCTTAGTCTTGCCTGGATACGGTAGCAGCATGCTTACGTTCGCAGCTCTAACTCCTTGTATGGCAGGTTCGAGGCCAACCCAGGTACGCGAGCTCTTTGCTGCTCTAGGTGTGCTGACTGGGCAGTTGTGTGCTTTCAGTGCACCGTAGCTGAACTTGCCTACCTCAGAGATGGGGGAGGGAAATCGCGGGTCATTTGAATCTTCCGTCAAATTGGTGCCATAGTTTTTGATGACCCATGGTCGATTGCAGCCGCACTTACTCCTCTAGATCCAGTGGGCCTATATTCGTAGCACAAACCAATGCGTGTGGATTTCCCAGTTGAGGGTGCAGCCAAAGTTGACTTTACCTTTATAATATATCTAAGATCCAAAACTTTCCGTGGGCCGGATTCAAAAGACTAACAGTTCAGATGTGGCCTGTTGGCAGGAGTGTGCCCAGACAGGGTATAAACTATAAATACTGATAATATCGGTGAAATCGGGAACAACTGTAGATGTGAGAAATATCGCTAAGGGGGTAGTACACTACAGTTTTTTTTTTAAATATTGAAAAATCAAAATCAGCAGATCCTCCTCTTATTTACACAGAACAAAAGTATAAGTATCAGGGTTGCGCCGTGATATTCCAGTTTCCAAGCACCAAATGAAAAGGGAAACGCAAAATTGTTTTGTCCTCTTTTGATGTAAGACCCGCAAATTACACACCTTTGCATCAAGAAAGCTTGCAACTGCTGCCATTTGCACAATTATGACCCGATTTATTTGGTCCAAACGCCACTTTCCTTCTTTTTGTATATTCTTGTGGCATGCAAAGTTCCAATCAGTTATCTAGTTACGTATTTCTGTAACGCTATTAACAGTCTCGTAAATGCTGACATTTCCGGATGATTTTTGTCGGCGCTGCCATTTGCGCAATAATGACTCGATTCCTCTCATCCAAGTACCAAATTCTTTCCCTTTGAATATTCTTGTGGCATGCAAAGTTTCATTTATTTCTCTCGTTTTGTACGAGTGGAGTATTGCACCGTGTGGAAAATGAAGTCATTTCACGATGATTTTTCGTACCGCTGCCATTTGCACGATTTTTCGACTCGATTCCACACGTCGAAACGAACTTATAGACTAAAAATGCTAATAATACCGGTGATATCGGAAACAACAGCCTATATTGGAAAAATTTCTACTGGGGTACCTTGCAGTTTGTTTTGAAAATCTTAAAAAAACCGCAGCAGATAGCTACTCTTCATTTTTGCACAAAAGATCAGATAGGTGGCAGTAGACGAACCAATAGGCCCGTTCCCAAAGAGACACCGGAACTTACGCCCCGGCCCTCTATGAGCTATATGGATAATTGCGCGGCGGTATGCCCATTTCCAAAGGCAGAGGGAAACGCACAATCCAAGACAAAACAGTGGGTCAAATCAAGAAGAAACACCTACTGTATTTTAATTTTTTAAAATAAGCTACAACTTTTTCCAAAACATGAGTTCGCAAAGCAGATTTTGAATTTTTTACTATGTATGGTATAGACTATATAAAAGCGGACAATTCGGTGAAATCGGAAACTGTAGATTTTGGAAAAATCGCACAAAGTTTTCTAGAAAAAAATTAAAAAATCACAGTTAGCAGATCCTCCTCATACTTGTACTTACATCAGAAAGGTATTAGTATTAGGATAATTGCGCTGGGTATTCCCCTTCCCAAATACAAAGGAAACGCATAGTCCTTGACAAAAGAATTCGCCAACTGAAGATGCAAAATTCTCATTTTTTTAATAAGCCATGACTTTAACTAAAATATGAATTCACAAAACCAGTTTTAAATATATAGTAAGTATAGTATAATAGACCAGGGCTGGACAAACTTTTTGACTCAGGGGCTACAAGGACTTCCAAAAATTGACAGACGGCCCGGGCCAGCAGCCGCTGCATACATATCACTGATACAAAATAGAAGTTACGTATTTGCTGCAGATATGAAATTTTGAATAAGTCTTATAATAAGTGCTTAAAGTGAGTTAATATATCTAAGATCTTAAAACCTTCCGCGGCCCGGATTAAAAAGACTAACGGGCCAGATGTGGCCCGCGGGTCGTAATTTGTCCACCCCCCCTTGGGTTCGAACGACCAGCTGCATAATGCGACAAATTTTTTAGAAACAGAACGATATTTATTACACAGAAAGTAGCATCGTTTATTGTGGCCAGCGCTCTTTTACACAGACTAACAGACTAATTTGTTCATAATCGTGGTATAAAACATTCAAAATGAAATAATATGTACACAGTGTTAAACTATTTTTGCACGACGGCAATACATAGAGGGCCGGAGCATGATGAGTCCTCTCGGGTAATGGGTCTGTTTGTTCGTCTACTACCAGCTATCTAATCTAATTTATTTCATATTAGGGGTCGATTTATATTTAAACTAACCAATTATCGAGAAAGTTACTGGAGACAGCGTTAAGATCACCTTTATTTCACCAAGAGTCAGACAGACTTTGAAATGGGAAGTGTCTGCCTCCTACTTCCTGACCGTAAATTAGTTTCATCTGCTAATTTAGCCCAGTAATGGCAAAAAAGAGAAAAGAGTTAGCATTAAAGGAGCTTACTAGCCAACACCCCAGAACAGAATTCTCCAAAGTGTCGACTAGGTATACTTTGTATTATGACCAGCCGGTTATAGCGACCAAAACCGTAGCGCTCGATATGGACGGATTAAGAGGGATCGATTGTATAGCAATATTCTTTTATTTGTTAATAATGAACGCCACACAGAAGAATAGTACGGCATATGCTGAATGACTATGCCTACACGAATTTTTTGGATGCGAGGTTTTCCAATAAAACTGAACTGATACAGAAGTGCAAATACAGGGCGTTACCTTTGATTATGCAAATACAATTTTTTTTACTTATTTTTCAAGATAAGTGTCAAACATTTAAAATGTGAATAGTAAGTTAGTGCACAGGTATGTTGTAACTATATAAACTATTAGAGAAAAATAAAACGGAACAATTTCCCACGTTTTGGCAACATTTGCTTATCGCACGGGGTTCTGCTGTTACCCCAGATTATGCAACATCACTCGCACATGGGCAAGAAATGCGGTTTAAAAAGTGAAGAAAAGATTAAAGTGACCTCGTTATTGGCTTTTGGTAAGACAACACTCGAAGTTTCCAAGGAATTACAGCGTGATCACCGAACAATTAAGGCTTAAGCAATTGAAGGTAAGGTTAGTTGGAAAACTCCGGACAGAGCCTCTACGAGAAAATTGAATGCTCGGGATATGCTACATTTGAAGGTTTCTATCGCTAAAAAACAACTTTCTACATGTAAGGGAGATATTCGAAGAAGCTGGAGCCCCAATACTAAGCAGAAAGACATGATGTGAGGTTCTGCAGAAGCTAGGGAAAGTGAAAAAGGCAATTAAACGAACCACTTCTAACAAAAACTCATAAAGAAATTAGGGTCAAATGGGCTGAGGAGAATATGAAAACTGATTTCTCCAATGTCATATTTACTGACGAATGCAGAGCCACTCATGATGGTCCAGATGGATGCGCGTCAGGATAGGTCCTCCATGACCAACCTCAACAGACACGGCTTAAGCGTCAACAAGATGGTGGAGGTATAATGTTTTGGGCCTGGATAGTAGGTGACACCCTTATTGGTCTATTTGAAGTGGCAGAAGGAGTTCAACTGAGTGAAGAAAGGTACTGCCACTTTCTTGAAGCCGACTTGATTCCATGGCTTAATGAGCAGACTATCGCACGCAAATCCAAATTGGTATGTCAGCACGATAACGCTCCCTCAAATCGAGCACGGTACACTGCTAACTGGCTTGTGGATGAAGGATTCAAATCAAAAAGGATTATGACCTGGCAAGCGAATAGCCCCGGTTTAAATCTCATTGAGAACCTCTGGGCAATGATGAAAAGGAAGGTCGAAGAAGGTGGCCGGCAGTTTTCGAGCAAAGTAAGCCTGTGGAATGCAGTAAAAATAGCTGCAGATTCAATTCCACCATCTGAAATATCAAACCTAACAAAGTATGTTGATAATCGCCTTAAAAAATCATGAAAAATAGGGTAGAACGGGGTGATTTCGCCGCAAAAGCAGGTTTTTTAATGTCACAAAAATACGGTGAAGATAATGGCAAATGTTAGTGCAGTTTATATACATTCAGGGTTTTGGCCATAAGTGTGCACTATTGATTTTTTTCTA
>LQNS02277217.1:9933538-9953024 GCA_001587735.2 Parhyale hawaiensis
TACATTTCTCACCTTCTTTCCCTGAAACCTTCAATTTCTTCCCATTAAGGAAGGCTCCGTCCCCCTTCTTTGCAGTGTAGAACAGGTTTAGTATCGGGTTATATATCACAGCAATGCAGGGCTCCTTCTTCACCCACAGAGCTATGGAGATACAAACGAAAGGATAAGAATGCACAAAGTTCATGGTGCCGTCCACGGGGTCGATGATCCATGTCGGCACGTCGGTTAATTCGCACTTGGTACCTTCTGCTGCAGTGGTCTCCTCACCTATGAACCTGAAAAGGATGAAATTATCCTTGTATAATAAAACGCGTTGTGCATTTGTTTATTTATTTACTTATATATTTAGTTCGTGCTCGCTCTTGAGGAAACGGGCGAAAAATAGGCCAGGTTATAGATTTTGTAATCGAGTTACGTTTTCATAGAGATCGATGACCAGATTGCAGAATATGGCGAAAGTGGGATCCTTTTCCCTTTATCTGAATGCACTTCTCGCTTGAAATACTTCCTGCAATCGGAACAATATAATGATATATGCAGCTTCTGGAGTCCGATTCTACTGTATAACTTTGTTCTCTCAGGTGACGACACATAAATTCAGAAGTTGATCAACGGAGCACGTACGACGTGTCGGGCAGTAAAAATTAGCTATTTCACGGGCAGTAGACAATTATTTCTTCTAGCTTACTGTCTTTCTCTGAGAGAGCAGATTTCGCTTCATAGGCCAAAATTTCAGCACTTCAATGAAGCAGATATTTGAGTAAGAAAGACAGTATCATGGATACGGTGCACTCACATTGCATATCAGCTGACTGGAGTTGCATTCAAGTTTATTGTAGTGTTTTACTCAAGATTTTGCTTTGGAAGACGCACGTTTAATTAAGGAAGAGGATAGGGAACTTAAAAGAAGAACGAGGCTACTACAGTCAAAAGAACGAAGACGTGCTACCAATGGAGAGAGATGAAGCGCATATGCGACACAGTGATAACAAAGACTTGAATCAGAAAGATTACAGAAGGGAATAAGAGCTGCTAATATGCGTGAGCGGGAAAAAAGTGGAAACGGCAAGTGAGAGACGAGAACAAACATATCGAATATTGCGTGATTTTTTTTTTCACGCACGGGTCCAGTAGTTATATATATAGCTAATTTATAGAAAACACGCACTCCCAAGTAGCTCAGTGCCAAGGTTATTGACTTCGCTGATCATCGAGACGGCAGGAGTTCGAGCCCACACCGGGGAAGGAAAGTCTTAACATTCGGGAATGTATATCATCAGTAACTCTTTCACTAGTAGTTAATGGGAGGGCACTGGCCTCAAGGTCGGACGTGCTGTTGTCGGTCAGGTATTCCGTAAATGTGACGCCATAGGCCAGACATTTTCGGGTCGACTGCAGCCGTACACTCTAGGCTACTGGGCCCAATTGGGCATTTATCAGCAGCACGAACAAGTGCACAGGGCCTTCCTAGTTTAGGTGCGCGGACAAGGCGATGTTACTCTTACGGATTTCTTATCTAATTATTGAATATGTCTTCTCGAGAGAAACAACATTAGCTACTTCTAAATACGTATCTCTGTTTTCATTAGTCAATGAATGGACGCAGTTGAAAACAAACAAAATACGAGAGTTTTCGTAAACAGGAAACTATACTAGCAGCACTAGGCAGAATTAGAGTCCTCGCGGAAACCCATAGCTCGCCACATTGCACACCCACAGCGATAACACACGGACGGCCCCTGGGCAGACGCTGCCACCATGGCGCGGATATACACCATACTGTCGCTATACACCCTCGCTTTTACTTTGCTACTGCTGGTTGTAAAACATTCAGAGTTTATTTTCGGGTAATGCACGTCGAACACAAGATGTTAGGACTTAGGACTTAGCTGGCAAACACTAGTGCTCGAGATTGCCTCTCCTCCAGACAGGTGAATTCTTGTGCTCTGCTTGCCGAGTTCAGATTTCTGGAGTTCACACGCCACTGCGGGAATACTGCCATAACCAGGAATGGGGACGGTCGGGGTCGAGTTGTCCCGCGAGCATTCAGTTTTTATCGACATAATTCTTACAATCTTTGATCGACCGACTACAACCGTGCATTCCTCTGGGGCCAGCGAGCTCTTGTTTGCAGTAGAATTAGTGCAAGTGGACTACACAGTTTGGGTGTGCGGTAAACTTGACGTTACTTTTGCCGGTTTTTGCCCAACGTATCAGGGCAAGATGACAGCTCCGAACACTTAACCATTTGATTGTGAACACACGGCGTCGATAATTCGAAATCAAGACTGCTAGACTTAAAGAAAACTGGCGAGTGCTGAGAAACGACGTGGCTTATCAGGAGAGTAAATGGGAAGGGAGCTGTAGTACGTCCCGACAAGTGGAGAATCTACAAAAGGAAAGTCAACGCGTATGAAAACAGCGTAAATCAGGAAAGAAGAACAGAACAAGGACCCTTATTAGAAGGAGGCAAGTGAAGGATGCTACGTGGAACAGTACTGGCTAGGTACAAATAAATTTGATAAGAACCAAAAAACCCACTTGTGGTCAGGAAACTGACTGGAAAGTTGACCTATGACGAGCTTCTCCACAGCCTTGTCGGTTTCGGTGACCAGATCTCGCGGATTGTCCTTCTCTTCGACGGTTTTGGTTTTCTCGAAACCATCGCAAATGACCTGCAAAGCCACAGCCCAGATTAGTCTCTGACGATTGCCTAGCACAATGAATCGCTAACTTCCCTAAAGTCGAGCAAAATCGAACGGAGCAACGCGACCTAATATGCACTGCGACGCACGATAGTAGTCCGTTTGTTTGAAAAGTAACTTTTAGAGTAAATAGTTGTGCCTAAGTTCAATAAAACAGGCATAAAGTGTATAGTAATTTTGTAATCTTATGATATGATTTAAAGGTCTGGCATTCAAAACTAAGACAAAAAAATCCATTTTCTTCATAGTATGGCAGATTAACCGCACCACGATATTAGTCTCTCGAGTTAGAAAAAAATCAATGCAAAAAGGATATTATAACGAACATTGTTGATTCAACCAATCTGAAACCTAGGTAATGAAGAACAAATTTTATGCAGACATTTACTGAAGTACAACGAAACTCACATTATTTTTTAATGCAACAGCCGCAACATCTGACGAAGTCAAAAATGCGCTCACTCAGAAAATCAGTAAATTTTAAAATTGTAGTATCCACAGATCTCGAAGCAATTTGTACTGCATGCAACAGTTCTTAATTGTTTCGAAGTGAATTGCGCACCACAGCGTAGATATTCTTCTTGATGATGGTCCAAAAGTTTTTAATAGGATTCAGATCTGGCGAATATGGCGGTCACACCATCAACCTTCATTCGGATATTTCAAAGCAGGGAGATCCTCCTTCATTGCTTGAGAAGAATGAGCAGGGGTCTTATCCTACATAAACACAGGCTTATTTTTTACGAAGAGACAAACTTTGTTTATCAAGTCACGGAAAAAGAGCTTCATATAACAGCTAGCAATACTAACGGAAGTTATTTTCATTCCGTTTCGAATCATGATGAGGCCAACAGTTTCACTATTAATGATACCTTAGTGCCTTATTAACTTTCACCTTAGTGCCGATAAAAAACAGTGATGTAATTTCCCCGTAATCCTTAGCCCTCCTCTGGCCCACCCATCAGGGCTATCGACAGCGATTCTGGTCTCATCTGTGAACAAGATAAATTCCATTCCCTGTCCGTACGAATCCAGTCAACCTCCACCCAGTTGCAATTACCATTTTGGCAATGGAGGCATTTTCTCAGATATTCCAGCTGCAACGCAGTCTAGTGTAAAGTTTCGAGTGGTTTTGATTCATTAAGAAAGCCTGCACTTCAAAACTTGCTGATAACTGCTTCCGTGACTAGAATTCACTTAACTTTCCTTATACACTGCCCCTCCCCCCCAACTTACGAACATCCAAGATATGGACGCGAGCTGAGTAATGTTAAATATAAATAGCTGCTGTATGTGTTTGGGACAGTGTTTTTATATGCGGCAAGTTCGGCATATGGATTGCGCGCCACATCAATTTCAATCTTTCATATGAAGGTCCTAGAACAATAGCGGCGACACGCTTTTTTCACAGGTAGTTTTTTTTTTTTGTACCATCGGATAGTACAGAGTGAGACCGGTTGTTATGTGAACTCAGGCGTAATCTGAGTAGAAATGAACCATTTCTACTCAGATTTACGCCTTTTCGACTTCACAGAAGGATAGGTCTCAATCTGTACTATCCGATGGCGCAAAATACTACCTTTAAAAAACCTGTCGCTTACGCCCCTAGTGTTCTAGGGATCTCATAAAACATTTTCATCATCTTACCTGTTTTTGTTTACCATATACGTATGTATAAGGGGTTTTAAATATCGATTTAGACAAGTTATGCCACGCGCCTAAGTGAAATTTGGCTAAGTTGCCTAGCGTTCTCAGCTACGCCTTTCGGACTCTGTACGCTGGTTTGACTATAACTCTAGCTGCAAAGGCGGCGGCCCGCGTAAAGCTTGTCGCGCATTGATTAAGAACGGACCGCCGCCGAAGCTTCCGAAGCCTCAGAACAGAAACGACGTTCAGCCCCCGCACACTAGCGCAGAATACACGAGAACGGTACCGACAAGGCCAGTCTTCACTCTTCAGGGCGTGTTGCAATCAGACACCGGTGTTACCCTCTCACAGTGTTAAGCCTGGGACACACCTGTCATGCAGCCTTCCGATCCGACTCCCATCGTACAGCCGGCCGACTGTATGACAGGGGAATAGCCAGTTGTTTTGAATGCAGCGGGTCACAGCGCTCCGTCACGTGACCAGTCCTACTCCCATACTCGTCCGATGCGATTGTACAGTCCTGCTCCAACACTACAGTGTATTCGTACTCCTGCTGCGGAACGACACGGTCGAAAATTTCAATTACGTCAATGGATAATTTTCCGTGCAGTTTTAATTCTAACTGGTTGAATGTGTACATCGACAATCGAAAGTATTGGAAAAAATTTGTCTCGTCGTCTAACAGATGAGGTAGAAGCATAGCAAACTCTCCTTCTTCGTAACTTTTTCCCATACCTCATGTACCCAATATTGGCTTTTTCTACTGCTTTCCAACGATTCCTTCCTATTTTGCTCTTCTTCGTCTAAACAGATAGCCACAATGGCTAAATCAATATGGCTAAAAGACTTCAACATTAGCGCAAATAACTTCCGTGGACGCTTCGGGGATGTTGCAAAGCTTGAACCTGTGTGTACTCTGAAGGGTGTAAGAAGCGAGCATGGCAGGTATGTTCGTTTCTTTCCGATCCCGCACCGATCAGATTGTTGAAGCAATATCGGACCGGAGGCGGATCGGAAGGCTGCATGACAGGTGTGTCCCAGGCTTGACACGTGTAGTAGTGAATGTGACGAGCGATCACAGCGCCTCAACCAAGTGTTGCGGAATTATCGGCAAGCTTAAACATATACATTTCTGGCAGAGTCTTATTGTGGCAGTATTTTAGGATAAAAAGTTAAACAACTATACAAAAGTGCTTCACATGCTAGAATTCGAGCAATGTATGGCAGTCATACATTTTGTAATAGCCAATGTTTGTAAACAAAGGCAGTGTTACCCAGCTCACAACCCTAATATTTAGGAGGGTTGTCGTCGGTGTCACCCAACCTGTGTCGCATTGGAGGCCGGTGTAGCACAGGTCACACCGAAGGCCTGATTGCAACACGCCCCCGCAGGCTGGCTGGCAGGCTGGTAGCCTCGGCACCTCCTCCAACACCACGCACCAGCCGTTCTGCGCCGCGCAGCCTCTCAGACGCTTCAGAACCTTCAAGAAAAATATCTTTCCAA
Source organism: Parhyale hawaiensis (assembly GCA_001587735.2). NCBI lineage: Eukaryota > Metazoa > Arthropoda > Malacostraca > Amphipoda > Hyalidae > Parhyale > Parhyale hawaiensis. The sequence continues at coordinate 9,939,395 of LQNS02277217.1, forward strand.
GAATTTTGAAGCAATTCGGTTCTGATCAGAGGCAGTGAGCGTTGTCAGGTTCGAATGTGGGTTTTCGATTTCTTTCAGACATTTCGTTTCTGGTCTGACACATCGTTTCTGAGACAGTGTGCTACAAGCTTGAAACTACTCTGTCGGAGAAGCACAAGCAATAAGCCGACGAGGCGAGCCCACAGCGGCAGCCTCGGATAACAACGTAAGATCGCCAAAAAATTTCGCCCTGGACGACAACTCACCACTCCGGCGCGCTTGGCGACCTCCACAGCAGCCTGGAACCATTTCTCTCGCTCTTCCACAGACATTATGAAATTTTTCAAGGGTCAGTCAATATTTAAGTTACTGTAAATAAATATATAAAATAAGTGTAAAACAGCCTTGTAAAATTCTTTTTTCTTTGGAACACGTTGAAGTGGCAAGGAAAGCTTAAAACTAACGAATATAATAAAAAGTCTGGAAAATATAAAAGAATGTTGTTGAATTCACACGAGTTCTTGCTTTCCTATATTCGGTTTTTGCATTTCTATCATTTTATTATTATTCGAATCTGGGTAGTAAAACTTGGAAGTTTAGCGTTCAAGAAGGTGGGGTCAGACACCCACTGGACCCAGGAATCGAAACAAAACTGGGGGCTTCATACTGATGATGGTATAATTGAACTGAAAAATTGGAATCAGCGTCCTAGGAAACTAGGAAGTGGGTCCCTCGCTGATCTCACGAGTTTGAGTCGGAGTTTCCACCGTCCGACTCCTCAACGCTGCTTGTCGAGGTCTGTCTACACGTTAGTCTCTTGAACACGCTAGCGTCTGAATGCTTTGTAGCGTCATTCTATACACAAATGTGAGTGCGTTAAAAAAGTTGTTAAAATGTTGACCGACTAATCAGAAGTCGCGGCAGGGGTCACTGGGCAAGTTACTGATATCTCCTACATTTTGAAGTAAAATAAATGCCAGAAAACAATGCTCTTTTCTGCAGCTTCTACGGCGCAGCAGTGACACATTCGGACGTGTGGATGAGTGAATGCGTTCAAAAGACTGACATGTAGACCGGCCCATACAGTTGCTACCATTAGTTCCGCTACTATTGCTAATCCCAGTATTATTGTTATATTATATAATTATTACTGTATTTTTCATCATTGCGCCACTCTCAGCAGATGGGTCTGTGACTAAAGAGAAGAAGATAGGCACGTCGTACATGAAAAAAAAAATGAATTCAAATCATGGAGAAAAACTATACATGGCAAGAAGACCGACATAACTATGACAGTCAGAGGAATAGGAAAAACTAGAGGAAGCAATGCATTAGATTAGTATAAAAAGGAACATGCATCGGTACCTTTTGGGTGCTAATGCTTGAATTGTAGTCTTGATTATAGTCTTACCGGTAGTAGTAATAGTAGGATTACAAGCGCGGCAATATTAAATTGCATCGCACCGAGATTTCTGTGATTTTCTCTCTTTTTTTCAACCGGAAGGTCTCAAGTTAAATACAAACTTGAGTTCTATTGGTCTTAAGTAGGAAGCGCGCTACTACTGGCAGGAAATAAAGCGCAGAGAAGGGAAGTACAGGGGTGTGTCGCATTCAGCATTTTTTGGGTTACCGGTGCTACACCGGTAACACCGGTGATTCGGCCAGTCGCAACCGAGTCGCAGTCACAGCGATGTAAGTCACCGAGCACAAACGTCTATTTGGATAAAAGGAGCACTAAATTCACTCAAATACGTAACAAATAAACACCTTACACCAGAATAAGTAAATTAGGTGAGGTACTTGGAACTTTCAACGAGAAAATTTCAAATTAAGCGAAATTTTAAGATATTTGAGCTTACTCCGCATGTCGCTAGATGGCGGTCTTACGGGTTACGGCAACCTTTCTTCAGGCTGTTGTAGCCCTGATTTAGCGGGATTGCGCCACACCTCTGAGGACCTTCCTAACAAGCTAACCTTGTTAGAATGAACTGCAACCAGCTGCAACACCTCCCGAGGAAAAAGGCACTGTTGACAACGCTTGGGTGAGGCCCATATATATATATATGTTTTCCGTTCTGGTGCGACAGAGTATATACTGTACATGCTTAAATAGTTATAGTCAGAAAGTTTAAGCCTCAGTTTCCGAGCAGAACGATCAGTAGCTATGCTTTAAACACTTCTATAAGGCGACATCGTGAAAATCAGGCGACATGGTCTGGGGGCCTTTGATCCATACGGGGCTGAAATGACATCCGCAGACTAAAGCAGCCATTTTGAAAAATGCTACGGGAGGGAAACGTCGTCTTCTCGGCAGATAAACGTCCAAAATTTTTTTCATGCTGCCACCCACCACCACCCTAGTACGAGGAAGTCTATTAATATCTACCAATATATATAAATTTCATTGAGTGCTTTCTTGCTACGAGCAGTGACAGTATAGTTTTACTACTGTTGAAACGGTATAACTGCTTTACCACAGAAAATGAAGAACCTATCTAAAGCCGTTCTATCCAGCCAAGGACGCGGCTTCTGCTGCCGCCTTTCAGTCAGCAAGTTCTCAGCCTTCCCCTCGATAGCGAAGTAACTGCATCTCTTCATCGCTCCCTAGGAGGCCCGGCCGGGGGCGAGTTTCGGACGACGGCAGCACTGCCAACGGGTTGACGGAACACTCCGGCACCGAGTAGCGCGGGCAAGTATGGCGAGGCATTCTCAAATTTACTCTCCCCACCCACTGCTTCTCCTGCTTTTCACACTACCAGTTCGTCAAAGTTCTAGAATTAAGGCGAAAGAAAAAATCATTAGGTGTATCCACAGCATGCAAGATGAAAGATTGTTATTGTTGGAGTCTAACTGCTGGAAAGGTAGATTCTCTCAACTTGCACGTGGCCTGAGTGTTGTGGGGAACTTGCGCTCGCACATCCCTTCACAATATGAACTCTGCCAAGCAACTGACAGTTCAGCCTACGGGTCCCGTACAGCTTCCACTCACCGTGCTCATGCTCCCTCCTTCTCTAGAAGCTCCGTGTACTCAGCGCTTGCTGCTTACCAACCTCGAATTACAACCAACATACTATAGTCGCCAGATATTTTCAGCCAGGTCAACTAGAGATTGATGACACTTTGCTTCAGGAGTCTAGCTCCTTGCAGATTATTGGTGCTGTCTTTGATGAGAAGCTTTCTATTGAGCCGCATATTAGGCAGCTGGTGAAACGTGCTTATAGTGAGATTGGGTTCCTGCGTAAGGTGAATTCTGTCTTTGGTGACAGTGAGGTTGTCCGCAGATGTTTTTGCTGCCTGTGTTGGAGTATTGCTCACCGGTCTGGGCTTCAGCTGCTGACACTCACTTGTGTCTGTCGGACCGACTTGTTAGTTCAGCCAGTAGGCTGTGCGCTGATAATGATCTGGTGAAGCTGCCCCACAGGAGAAAGGTGGCCGAGCTATGTATTTTTGATAAGGTGTACAACAATAAGAGGCAGTGGTTGTATTCTTCTGTCCCGGCCCTCAAGGTCTTATGGAGAGAGAGAGAGACACGTGCTGCGTGCGGCGCGCCCTCTTTTACGTTGGAGGATGTTGGATGTCGAACTAATCAGTCCGGTCGGTGCTTCATGCCTTGGTCGGTTAAGGTTTGGAGTTTACTGCCGGCATCGGCTTTCAGTCGTATTGGCCTGCAGGCGTTTAAGTCAGCTGTTAATGGCTTTTCGCTGGATTTCCTTTAAGAGCGCTTCGGACTTCCCGGTGTTGCAAGGTGTTTCATTTGTCTTGTATTACCTGTTGGTGGGAGCTCGAGCGTGAAGTTTTAATAATAATAAGCCATTGGCTGTTCAGCCAGGACTGACTGTTTTATATCAAGCCATGACAGGCTGAAGCGCACTCTAAGTATATCACATCAGAGGTACCCCCATAACGTGTCGCTGCGGACCCAGGGGAAGCGACAGCATCCCCTTCAGAGCTGATGATTCAGCCCTGCCGCCGGGTAATTTGGGGTACATATTAATATTGTACTACAAAGACGACGTGCTGAACCAGTGGCAGCTCGTGGTTTAAATTTGTGAGGAACTGACAGCGCAAAATAAGAATTTTCCAAGGTTCATACGCTAGGCAAGGGTCATACTGGCATAAGGGGTAGTGTTTTATAGTAGAGAAGTAAAAGAAAAGCAATAACGAGAAATCATCAGCATGTCGAATGACACTGATAATATCGAAGGAGATACTGAAACTCCGCGATATCCTGTACTAGTGACACTACTGCAGTGCACTGCAAGATGCTAGGTACAACATGATGCCTAACTTGGTTGGTACTGCGGTGCAACAGAAGATGCAAAGGTTAGCTAGCTGCCATACGATATCGGACATGAAGAGTTGAGACCTCAAGAAATGAACGAGCAGTGAGACATTTTACCCAAAATAAAAAATACGCTAGGGAAGAAAACTATAGGGACTTTTTAGTAACAAAATAATATATCTACTAAACGAGCCAAGTCCCTCTATTACACATGCTTAGTTAACTTCAATCTTACTACAAGTCAGCCCTCATATTCGGAAGTCACAGCAAACGCTGTCTTTCACGAGATGCGAAAGAGCCGCCAAAATAGCTACCAGCTACACTTCTGAACAGTAAGAGATGAACACACAATTCTAGTATTATTTCAAGATTAATATTGCTATTTTTATAAAATTCAAGATTTCATTTTTCACCAAAACGGTGATCAATGATAAAAGGAAATAAGAGATACATATTGAGCAGATACAAATAGATAAGATGGATTAGATTATTGAATAGCTTAAGCCTCCGTCTCCACAACTAAGGTGATCTAACAGGGAAAAAAAAATAAAGGATATATAGCATGTCGACGGGAAAGGGGAACCCATGCACGAAGTCAGCAAGTCGGGTAAAAAGAAAGTAACATCAGCAGGAGTACGAAACCGGAAGGAAGCAAAGTGGGCACGAAAGACAGACGTCCCGAAGGCTTAGCTAATGGCTCAGGTAGCCTACACAAACCCTCCCGGGGTGGCTGCTCCCCAGCAATAGGAGGGGCGAACCTACACTAACCATTGCCTATGGCCCATCCTATGCCCCCTGAGAGGGTCGATACAAATGCAGAGCCCGTGCACGAGAGCGGTGCTCATGATACTAAATATAAACCACAAGTAGCGGGGCGTCCTATATAAACCGCCTAAACAAAGTTATCATGATATATCTAGCACAACTCAGAAGTGGTCTCAGACAACTTGAAAAGCACAAAATGTGGTGGTTGACATGGGCTAAAATGCCTACGTCAGTTATAGCTATATGTGTGTGTTCGAGAATAGCTAAGTGCACTTGCGTTCTAAACTTAAAGGGTTAATATAATACCTCGTGGCGTGAGACCACGGGAGGGAGGTGAAAGAGCAGAGTCGGCTGCTTTGGCATTTTGCACATCTAGATCAACCCAACTGACTCTCTGCAAGAGAGCACGATAGTAGCTCAATTCCTTCAGGCAGTTCTTGAGTGAAAAGATATATAGACAAATATAGATACAAAACATATAGTGGCACAAACAGGACGTAAACATTATCGCCTCTTTCTCTCACTTCGTTCGCGGGTGATCCATCAGAAATCTATCCATGCAACAGAAGTTGCATTCATACTAGGGTGGTGACCCAGAAAAGTCCCGAAAATCAATGGACATCAGGAGCATGATTGGACCATAACTATTGCTTACAAGTAACTTAGCAAACCTACGAACGTTTCTTTAGAACGATTTAGCCATCACTTCTGCCCAGAAGTAGCTACATCTAAAATCTACGGATATTTGAAACTCAATTTAACTAATAGTTTTGCCCGAGAGTACTCGAGAAAGCCTACGGATGCTTGAAACTCGACTCAACATTTAGCTATGCCCAAGTGTACTCCAGAAAATCAATGGCTGTTAGAAACCCAATTTCACAAGTCACAGCCATTAGTGGCTGAGAATACCCGTGGAATTTGGAAACAGGCTGTAGACCTACAGCATATACGGAAAACTGGAGTGCACACAAGGACATCAGATTATTGAAAAGTATAAGCTTCCGTTTCCGAAACAAAGGCGAGCTAACAGAAAAAGAAGGAAAGGACGTACAGTATGTCCATAGAAACGTGGAACCTATTAACTGAGGTGCTCTCAAACAGGATCAACGCGCATGGGAACAGTAACTTTGGGAAAGAAGATGAAAGTAAGATCAGCGGGAGTATCAAATCTGAAGGAAGCAAAGAGGGCCCGAAAGACAGACGTCCTGAAGGCTTAGCTTATTGCTAATGTAACCTACAGGGCTGCTTCTGCTATCGTAGGATGGGCGAACTTAAACTAACCTAACCAGGGTGTGCAATGGAGGTTTTACCACTCCTGGTAAAACCTCCATTGTACACCCTGAACCTAACCCTATGGCCCGTCCTATGCCTCCTGAAGAGGTTCTACTATATGAATACAGGGGGAAAATACCCTCGTAGAAAACAACAGATCCTGAATAAGATCCAACTAATACAAACTATTTAATAAACTGCCAACACACTGACAAAAAAGGCATCAAAATGAAACAACTACAAGTTACCAAATGTCTACTGTAACAAACTACACCTTCCCAACAAATATAAGCCAAAATTATAATGTATAAATATAATGCCAAGCATAACGAGAATCAACAGATGAATACGATAACTAGAACAAAAGAGCAACGTTTGATGATACCACAATAACGTACAATACCGTAACAATTCGCCAACAAATAGATTACTCTTAACCCAAAGCAGGTAGCTCAGAGCTGTGACAAAGAAGTTTCATAAGTTTTATTCAACAATAGTGTAATAGGGTGTCTTAACATAATTTTTCTTGTGGCAGATGCACGGAAGGACAACTTTTCACGGCCAACAAAGAAGCGTAAGGTAGAGGACATATTCTTCTAGGCTCAGAAACAGATATGGAAGATATGGCAAGTCCTCCTCCACATGGATCATACCTACTACAGTACTTCTATGCAATTTTTTTTTAGTTAGCTACAAAATTTAGCTCGAAGCATCCAATACATGCATTCTTTATTGGAGAGTACATGTGCCAAACACCTGGAGCAATAAATTTTGGACGCAAGTCAAGGAATACATAAAATGAGTAGGTATGACTTGTAGCAGGGACGTTTTGTATATTATACCTTCGCGGTCACTGTAAAAGGCGTTTCAGCGAAAAGCAGGATTATTATTATTATATTAAGGGTTTCCCCGCCGTAGTCGATGGGTGCACGATACAACAGCGAAGAAGCTAAATTGATGGGAAAGGGGCGGATTTCATACAAATGAAATGTCCCCCTGCTGGATCAACGCGTACAAGCCGGGCAGATAGGGGGAATGAAGAAGTAGAATAAAACAAAAACATCAGTAGGGAAGTGAAAGAGAAGGACGCCAAGACAGCATGAAAGAAAAACCTCCCACAAGCCTAGCTGATGCTAAGGTTAGCTATTTGGTCCCCTTGTGGGGCATGACTCCTTATAAAATCAAGATAAACATAACCAACATAACCCATAGCTAAGCAATGTGAATTCTCGGCTCAGTAAAAACCTTATTCGGACCATTATAAATTGAAAAAGTAAAAAAATGAATAATTGAGCGAAGAACAGCGGACTCGGAGCGTATCAGTAGGAATGAGACTGGATCAACAGCAACAATCGACCCATTGGCCGGTATATAGGAAGGTATTGACACCATGTCGACATCAGGGGTTCCCTGGCAGAAGGTAAGACATTGGTAAGGAAAGTGTTGCTATATAGAAGTGGATAGAATTCTCAAACAAATATTTTGCTTAAACGGTGCCTTAAACTCAATTAGTTTCCCGTTATATAGTGACTTATACATTTAAACAAGTTCTACGACAGACGATTGTTTGAATGCTGCTTCACAGAAAGTATAATGTAAATCATGTTCCTTATATTAAGCGGCAGTATACGTTTCCAGCTTTTGGGTTGGCATCGTGACCGCAAAACCGTTAGGTATTGTTTTCTATCAGATTATCGACGAATTAAACATCACAAACTCGGCAACATTTTCCATAACAAAGAATTACTATAGTGTCATGGACTGGGTCAATTCTACCAAGATAAGCTGATATCGTTAGCTCTTGCTTGTCCGGAATTCCAGTGAGAAGTTTTGGTCTGCTGTTATGGACTCAACGTAACAGGATTGAGGGTAACTCGTTCAAGATTAACGCCTGAACTTGATTCAAGGCAGCGAACACGGCGTTCATGACTCAAGTTTCAGGCAAGTATAAGCTAATAAGATTAGTTTATCGAGATGGAGCTGTTCTAATCGATTCTATCATTAATTTCAAAACACGGAGTGACAAGGAAGACAGACAAGGCCAGTGCCAGAGGAAGCCCGAGAAACAAGTATTAGGTACCTACGCTCAAAATATAGCTACGTATCCACATCCCAAAGGTAAGCCAAAGAGAGAAAGGAACAAAAAATAAGTGGTGTGCCAACCAAAACAAAGGACCGAAGGATGGAGGAACAATGGGCATGGGAAGAACAAGCCGGAAAAGAGCAGCGAAGGGAAAGAGAACTACTGTCTCTATAAAAACAGCCACGTTAAAATATTGCAAGTCATACCCGTTTCTAAAGCTTTACATCATAACTGATCAGAGGCAGGTTTGTTTTTCTATCCAAAGCCAGTTACTTTTCTGCAACCACCTTCTCTGGAACAACAGCCTGACATTAGCGGGACACTATACCAAAGAACCACCGGGACATATTAGGTACTATTGGTCCCTCTCATCAGCAGGGGACTTTCAGGAACAGCAGCCTGGCAAGACCGGCAGCTCAAGCCACTTGACGGATACTGCACGCAAGAACCACTGGGACTCATCACCATTAGCTAGTCCCTCTCTTCATCATAGACTTCCAGCAAGTCCACCATCTGCTGAGCGAGCTCGGGTGACGCAGCGCAGAGCACCCGTCTGCTCATCAGGTCATGTGGGCCACCTGCGAATAATTTGCCAATGGGTTAGGCAAAGACAAAACCAAATTGTTATTGATATTATATTCTCAGCATCAAATTCTTGTTAATATTATTACATTCTTAGCTTAAGCCTCCCTACCAAAAGCACGTTTTAGCTACGCTCCTCAGACAGACAAAATGTAAGAACGGCGAGTTGTACGTACAGGAAATTGAGGAACTAAACACCGGAAACAAAAAAAAAATGGAAAAGCAATAAATAAGATAATGATGAGTATGAAGAGAAGAGACACGCTAGGCACAGAGCTAGCTATAGTTAGGAAGTTTTTCATTTCCGAGCAGAACGATATAACAGAGGAAAGACCAAGGGGCATATAGTATGTCCCGATGCACGAAGGTGTTCCCACACAGGATCAACACGCATGGGAACAGCACGTCGGGAAAGACGAGGAAGAACAGAATAAAGCATGAGTAAGTATGTGTATGAAATCGGGAAGGAAGCAAATTGGGCACGAAAGAGAGACGTCCCGAAGGCCTAGCTCATGGTTGAGGTAACCTACATGGGCCTCCTCGGGTTGTCTGGCCCCATAGTATAGGATGGACGAACCGAAACTAACGTAACCCTATAGCCCATCCTATGCCCCCAGATGAGACTGGGCACAGCAGAAATGACGTCCGTGGAGTAAAAGTACGCAATGAAGTTCTCCTGGCAGAAGACCCTCGCGCATTGGTTTCCCGTTCTATCAATATACTACTACTATGTACATATCCCTTATTTCTTCCTCTGTTAGATCACCATTGTAGTGAAAATGGAGGCTTAGCCTAAGCTAGTCAATATAATCCTTCTGGCAGTAAACATAGAAGTTAAACCATTAACGTCCAAAAATGTTTCCGAGTAAGGGCTTCATACATCTCATGTTGCCATAAGTCGCTGCAAACTTGCGGGTCCAAAGAAAACTATACCACAGACTCATGAAGACTTTAACATTGCAGTCTTGAAGCCGTAGAATTGATGATAATTATTATTATTACTATTATATTGGTATCGTTCCGCTATTTCCGAATCCAAGACGATCAATAGCGATTAAGATGATTTACTCGGCTTACAGCCAGAACCACAACGGTGTGCTCAGGGCAAGAGATGAAAGACGAAAAGAGAAGAAGACAGAAGAAAGAAGCGCGCGTGCAGACAGTCCCTCCGCACGGGCGACGGTAAGAGCCCCACAGAAAATGTCGGCCACCTCGATCGGCGGCCCACCTCGCGGGACAGAAAAGAAAATTTAGAGAGCGTACCTAACTTTCCAAAACTAACCTCGTCAGCAGGAACTGCAGCAAGCTGCAACATCTCCTGTGAAAAAGTCACTTAAGACCCTTGGGTTCGTGAGGCCCAAATATTGCGGTAGGAGAAGGGCCCGCCAGAATATACCCCTGAGGGCTAGTATTGATGATAATACTGCCAGTATATACGGTAATTACTAAATAGCGGATATAAAACCATAAATATGTGCGTTCAACATTGTTTGGAGCAAGTGAGTAAAGCCGCGAAATGCGGCTGGGGACGAAGGAGGCGGAAGCGGAAGTGGATCGAGCCGGGCAATACGTAGTAGACGGATTTAGGCCTTAAACCGGAAGTGGGTATTTCGCGGCTTTGCTCTCTACTGGGGCGTTAGCTTATCAAATTTCAACGACATAATTAATCGGCACACGGAAGGAATAGGTTGGGGTGACAAAGAAAAAAACTACTTAGTTTAGACATAAGCTCTGTCACAAAAAATTTAACAAACTTTTTATGAATTAAAAACTTTAGGAATGTTAGATATTTGGTTGAAATTAATGTTTATAGTCTAATCCATGTATGTCCCGATAACAATTTCAATATTAGTAATATTTACCTCCGCCAAGGAGGTTATGTTTTCGTCGTGTTTGTCTGTCTGTCTGTCTTTTTGTCTGTCTGTCACCAAGATAACTCAAAAAGTTATGAACCGATTTGGATGAAACTTACAGGGATTGTTAGGTATGATAGGAGGAACAGATGATTAACTATAGGTGAAGATATGTCCATCCGTTTGTTTGTTTGTCTGCGTCATGTTTCTCGATACCATAACTCAAAAAGTTATTGATGGATTTTGATGAAATCAACATGAGTAGTTGAGTATATGACAAAGAGTAGATGACTAAATTTTGGTAATGGTCCGTTTGTTCGTTCGTTCGTTTGTCACTGTTTTCAATTTTATGCTTGTTAGCACAATAACTCAAAAAATAATGAATGGATCTTTATGAAACTTATAGGAGTTGTTAGTAATGGTAAAAGACATAAATGATCAAATTTTGGTGCAGATCAGTTAGTTCGTTTGTATGTTTGACTCATATTTGTCATAACGTTTTTTAACAGTATAACTCAAAAAGTTATGAACGGATCTTCAAAAAAAATTGATGTTCGACAATAATTATATTTTTGCGTGTTTACTAATCTAAAACCTCAAATACGTTTCTTTTAATACCAAAGTCTCGGTTAAACTTAAAAACGATGGCAACCGAGTGAACCGCCTCCATACGCGAGAGTCTCACGAGATCAATTGTATAAAATGGAGTGCTAATGAGAACCGAGTAACTCTTGTTGGTCTTCACACGGCAGAACACGACCAGAACATCATCTTCAAATTGCTGAAACCGTTTCGTATCACCAATTACAGCAGGCAAAGCTAGAATAAGAAGGAATCCGCGGAGGAAGAAGCAAATCATGGCTGGGAAGATGGAAATGATCACCAAAATTAAGGTCCAGGTAAATGAGAGATGACCTAAAGATGCGAGCTTATCGAAGATCCACTGGTCACCTGTTAACTTCGGCTTCAAGAGGAATGAGAATGGAAAGATCCAAACAGTTAATGACCAGGTACGCAGGAGCTCACAGCGATATCCTTTTTCAAGGATGAGAAAATTTTTACAGTAGAAGAGAGCTTCAACCGACAAAATGATATGGTATATGCTCATAGTGCCAAGAAGCTTCCCAAGTCATTCACAGGGTTCAAAGAGGCCGCTATCCCACCAAAGTGGTGGTTTGGTAAGGTGTCGTATCATGGGCTCAAAAACGTTCCCACCGCAGATAGTGTGTACATTGATGATAAATAAGGTTGAGTACTTGACCAGTACTTTTTTCAGCGGGACAGAATGGAGCGGTCAGCATAATTCGGCAGCACTACACAAAGCCAAAATCACTAAGCTGCGAAGTTCTTGAATGTTCCTGACTTCATCAAGGCTGATGATTAGGGTTGTGACCCTGCCTTGCATATAATATGCTGCATATGCACGGAAAGACTGAATGCATATTTTGCATATTGTATGCGCTTTTTGAACAATGCACATTTACCACAATGCATACAATATGCATATTTTACAGAAACATAATTTGCATATAATATGCACGTGCATATTTTATGCAAGAACGCTCTGCATATTTTATGCAAGTGCATATACATGCATCCTGGGCATATATGCAAAGTTTTTTTAGGACGTTTGCAAATAGATATACGAAGTCACAACCATACTGATGATTGGTCGTCTGGGAAGCACAGACTTGAACCCTTTGGGTTACAAACTGTGGTCAGTATGGGATAACATGGCTTGCTCTAAGCCATAGAGATTATATCTTGACTCACTTAAGCGCTCTTCCGCTGCTGCAGTGGCCAAATTCCAATCGTTGTTGTGCGCAAAGCGACTGATGAATAACTAGATAGATTGAAGCTTTGTATAGACGAAAATGGCTATTTTCCATAAAAATCTATCCATAATTTTCCATTGATATCAGGAAAAATTCTGAAAAAGTTTCAGCTGCAAAGGAATATTTTTTATCTTTAATTTTAGTTCTGAACTTATAACATTATTTCTGGCTAGACTAAGTAGTGTGTTGGGAACTACCGTAATTACATGCAGGAAGAATTGGAGGAAAACATATTCATAATTAGTTCTTTGGTAACATCTGAAGTTAGAGCCTTCATGTCAATGGCGAGAGGAAGACACAAGGTTGAGTACAGTTTGTGGAAAGCGGGCAAAACCGGTGAGGAGGGTAACAGCAAGTGAAAAAAAAAATTACAAAGAACCAGTGAGAGGATTGCAAGTAGCAGCTAGAAAAAAGAAGGAAGCAAAGTTACGCACTGAAAGCATAAATGTCCCGAAGGCCAACCAATTAGTGTGTAAGGAAGCTGGTAGGGTTCCCTGGAGTAAGGGGACGCAGACCTCTAAAATTGTCAAAAATTGCAAATTTTTTTATTACATATTTCCATTCTATAGCTCTTTAGAAATCATGGAAAAGTTAAAAAAAATCATTATCTCAATTAGTTTAGGCGTGATACACGATTGAAAACATGAGCATATTATAATTATAATGACTCACCCAAACTTTGAGTGGGCGTACTGAAAAATGAGTTTCTGTATTGAAAAAAAAATCATGAAAAATTCATTTTTCATCCTATTCATCTGAAATTTTTCATGCATACTGCTATAAGTAGTAGGTACAGACGTATGGTTCGCAATTTTTGATAAAATATAAATTTACATATAAATTTACAGATACATTAGACCAGAAACATGTTATATACATGAAAATATGAATTTTTGCATGGTAGGTGAAAGTAAGACCTTATATTTCATAATATGTGAAAATTATCACAAAAAGCGAACCATACCTTCCTTAGTAATGA
>LQNS02277217.1:9956176-9975916 GCA_001587735.2 Parhyale hawaiensis
AAAAAAAGCATTAAAAGAAAAAATTACTACTCTGTAAGTTAGTTCAAGCCTCATTAACAACGCCACATATTTTTTAAGACAAGAAGAGGAAGGGACAGTCGAAAGATACGTGGAACCACCGATGAAGGGGAGTGTTTCCACACAGGATTAATAAACACGAGAACAGCAAGTCGGAAAAGACGAGGAAGAACAGAACAAAGGATCATCAGTAGGACTATGAAAATCGAAAGAAATAAGCAGAATAGTATGATGGTCCGAATCCAAGCAAAGCAACCAATGGTTGCCCCGGGAGGCCCGACTCCTCCATGACAAAAGAATATGCAATCCTCACTAACCAAACTCTGAACACCATGTCCGCCCCAGGCTTAATAAGAGGTAATAAAGACTAGGCATCTACTCATATTCATTATCATTTAACAGACACTAAATTACAAAACGCCAGCAGAGCTACATCTCACCAGTGACATCGAGCACCACACCCCCCGCCTCGCGGACAAGGAGGACGGTGGCAGCCATGTCCCAGGCATGGATGCCGTTCTCGTAGTAGCCATCGGCGCAGCCTTGGGCCAACAAGCACATGTTCAATGCTGCCGAGCCTAGCGCCCTAGTGCTGAGGAGATACGTACGTATACATTAGTCAATTATCGCCGGTGCGGCCACTGAACTTGTCACTTGCCTAATACTACAGACCCTTTATTATTGTTAAATAATAATAAAAACTTCACGCTCGGCACTCCACGGGCAGGTAGTGCAACCCAAATGAAGCATTATGCAACACCGGGAATCTCGAAATGCTGCCAAGGAAACATCATCAAAGAGCTATTAATAGCCGATTCTAACACCAGCAGATGCACACGACCAAAAGCTGATCCCAAAATGATCAGGTCAGAAAACAGAGAAGACCGGTATGTACATAAAAGGCACGCTTGATTAGGCGCCGTAATTGAGCCTTGGAGGCGTGACTTGTCTCGCCCTTTACAAAGAAACATGGCTTTGTCACCCTATATCGGGTTGCAAGTGTTAGATGCAACGCGATTTCGTAGAGCCTGCTCAAAATTCCGTTTTATGGAGGAAGATTGTGTTCCTAGAAGTCTCAGGGGTGACCGATTGAGGGTCACTGCTTGAAACTCAATGCAGCGGGTCGAAACCAGCGCCCCTGCGTGAAATTTAGTAAGTTACGCCACGAAGGCTTTACTCTGGCGCCCAATCTACACCTCCTTAGCCACTGAAAAGCTACTGCAAGACAATAACAGAAAGCGGCAGTTGGTACGCCGAGAGAGATGTAAAACCCATACACGGAGGTGTTTCCACACAGGATCAATGCGCATAGGAACAGTAAGTCAGGACAGACGAGGAAGAATAAAGGTGCGCAACATCATTAAGATTGTGAAAATTAAAAGGTGCAAAGTGGGTACGAAAGAAAGATGTCCTAAACGCCAAGCTTAGGGTAAAGTAATTCATGCGGTCCACCCGCAGCTCAACTCCAGCTCATACTGTGACCCTCATGGAAACAAATGGTGGAACGCAGTGATGTAAAAGTACTCATCTTTATTGTTTAGTTAACGACACTCTTAAGAGTCGCTAACTAGGTACACATTTGTCGCAACAATAATAAAGTAAACGCAAGAGAACAGTCAAGCCAGAAAATGAATACGTGTAGGAGATCAAAAAGCCAGTAAACAGAAATACCGAACCAGATAAGCTTTCAAAAACCACAGAAAAGAAGAGCAAAGCTAAAGGCAGTTGCACACAGCTTCATTCATGCTAAGGTAAGCAGTAGGGATGAATAAATTAAGCCAAGCCGACAGCAGAGAAAAGCCAAGAGCCAGAAAGAGAAACTTCAATACCTAACCTGCCAACACCACAAGAGAGTAAAATAAATTTTAGCGCTCTGGCAGAAAGAGGCAAACTTTGCAACTGCTTACATGATACAAGGCATTGCAGAGAAACAAATGGCGGGTGGTACGCCAAAAGAAAGGTGGAACCGTGGCTGCTAAAGCTGGTTCTTGCTAATTAGTATTATAGTGGGTTGGGTTACTAGCGCCGCAGGTGCCACGCCCGCCTCGCGCCGAAGAAGTTCTTGCTAAACGTCTGGGTTTCAATTCTGGCAATAGAGGCATTTTTTTCGCTCTCATGATGATAGAAATACAGCTAATAAGCTAGTCAAGCATACTGAAGAACAAATAAAATATGTTTTTTCCTAACTTTTAGTTGCTGTTTCTTACAACGGCTTTTTATACAATCTGATCTTTTGTTTTCTGAAAAATCCCTTAGATAGCATTGGGTGGAGCCCAAGCGCGAAGGTCTTTCCACACAGGACAGAGTAACGCAGAAGGGAAGAACAAATGAACAGGAAAGGTTCATGAGAGTAGAAGTATAAAGCTGGAAAAAAAACAAAGTGGTCATGGAGGAAAAACCTTCCGAAGGCCAAGCTAACGCTAAAGTGACCTTTGGGGTGCCCTTTGTGTGCAACTCCCCATAACATAACGTAGGATAAACATAACCAACACTCAAAAGTAAACGATGAACTGGTCTCACAGTGAACAGCAGCAGAACCGGTACGCAACGCACGCCGATGAAGTCCTCCACATAACGCCATAGTAAAACTTCCCCGGTCATGGAAGATACAGATCCATATACGTGGAGTCGTGAACAAAACTTGCTAACTATGCAGAAATATTTGTGCCAGCAACGCAATATGTGCATCACATCTCTTAAGTTGCAATACACGGTGTAAATTTTCTGAACTGGTACACTTCCATAAAGGTTAGCACCATATTAAATCGAGATTAGCTCTGAACAGACGGACAAAGTGCCAATACTCCAGAGAGAAGGCAAAACCTGAGTTTTGCTTCAGCCACTCACATTTTGATGCAAAGTAAAAATTCAAGACCGTCAAGTAGAAAAAAAATGTACCTGACAGCGTGAGTGCGCAAACAGGGTGTCAGAGTTGGAGTAAGTTGGGTCGAACATTCTGGGGGTCAGGAGTCGGATTTAGTCCATCGATTCCGCAGCTTTGTTCAAATAACAGTGCAAATATGAAGAGTTGTGCATGATGCACATTACATAAGATTTCCTTTACCGGGATGAAAATAGTCTAGTGTAATAGTCAACAGGCATCAAACCTCAAAAGCACAGCAATACCGTGAAAAAAAAATTAACGTATTGTACGTGAGGTGACACATACTCGAGCAAGATGCAGAGTCTCACGAAGCAGAGGCACACATTGGCAATTACCAATTTAAAAATACAATATCCAATCACTGAATATGAAATGTGATGAAATGGAACCTCGTTTGGTGACTATAGTTTATTTACGACGCAAAGTTTAGCAAATCAAAATTGGTGTTTCATCACACAACAGGCGTCAAGGATACGAGACAAATACCACTACATTTTCCCCATGTTATTCGTTACCGAAGACATTGCTCATTAAACGGGGTTATTTTATTTTTATTATGTTAAATAGCTTAAGCCTCCGTTTCTACAACAACGGTGATCTAACAGAGGGAAAAGCAAGGGACATTATCCCGGACATATATTAGCTATATCGATAGAAATGGGGAACCCAAGCACGAAGATGTTCCCACACAGGATCAACGCGCATGGGAACAACAAGTCGGGAAAGAAGAGGAAAAACAGAAAAAGTAAATCAGTAGGAGTATATGGATGGAATCAGAAGGAAGCACAGTGGGCACGAAGGACAGACGTCTCAAAGGCTTAGCTAATAGCTAATGTAACCTACACAAGCCTCTTGGGGTCGCCGCGCCCCATAACAAAGGGTGGGCTAACCTAACCCCATGGCCTATGGCCCATCCTATGCCCCTGAGGAGAAGCGGGGTCATCTTTAACAACAAGTCTTTAGCTTGGCTTGAGAAGCATTATTACCTGCGTTATCAATTACGACACCACCAGCCTCCTGCACGATGAGGACTGAGGCAGCTTTGTCCCATGGATACAGACCAAGACTGAGGCTACCTTCAGCAGCGCCTTCTGCCACCAGACACATGTGCAGGGCTGCCGAGCCCAAAACCCGCACACTGCACAGCAGACGGGCACAGTATGACAAATGCCACAGAGCAGGTAATAGTTAAGACACAGGGAGAGCTGTGGAGCCCAAAAGCCGCATACTGCAATGACTACCAGACGTGTCAAGTATGACATAAGCCACAGCACACCTAATGGTTAATATGCAGGGCTGCAGAGCCCAAAGCCTAAAAACTACTCGCCAGATGGGTAAAGCAAGACATATTTTCACAGAAGTCCTAAGGGTTAATACGCAGGGCAGTAGAGCCCAAAATCTAAAAACTGCACACGAGATGGACAAAGTAAGACATATTCCACAGAAGACGTAAGGGTTAATACGCAGGGCTTCACAGCACAAAACCCGCACATTGCACACTAGACGGGCAGAGTATGGCAAATGTCACAGAGCAGGTAGCTAATAGTTAAGACACAGGGAGAGCTGTGGAGTCCAAAAGCCGCATACTGCAATGACTACCAGACGTGTCAAGTATGACATAAACCACAACACACCTAATGGTTAATATGCAGGGCTGCAGAGCCCAAAGCCTAAAAACTACTCGCCAGATGGACAAAGTAAGACATATTCCACAGAAGATGTAAGGGTTAATATGCAGGGCTGCACAGCACAAAACCCGCACATTGCACGCCAGATACGCAAAGTAAGACACACGCCACAGCTCAGGTGTCTGTTTATGTTCAGTGCCCAGCTGCACACAGATACCACAGTGGAGGAGAATGAAAAGTACTGAGCCTCTAGGGTCGTTGCTTGCAGTACCAACCAGACTTGTGGAGTTAGCGTCAGAATTTAGAGCCCAACTCAGACTATGGAAAACCATTTCACAAAATATCCACAAGTTTTAGTAATTTATTCCCAATTTTTGGTCATGAGGTGTTTCTTAAAACACTAAAAGGTTGCAGACGTCAACATATATTGTCTTGGCTTAACCCATGTGTTTGCCAATGCTGGTGAGTATACTGTTGCCCGAAGTAGAGCACTGCCTAGTGCTAATTATTTACATTTTTCAACTAACATGAGTTTCAGAACCTAGATGGTGTAAATAGGTACCTAATGCAGAATTACATTGCAAACGCCAAAATATTTCCTTGGGCTTAATGAGGGAGTATATTTTGATACCCAGGACTTAGCCTCTATGAACAGGTTCTCTCGATGATAACTCTTTACGCATTATAACACATGAAAATTTAAGATCACAAAAAGTACCAGAAAGTGCTAAATAAATGCATTTGTGGAACAATTTCTTCCACACAAGTTTCAATTTGGTGTGAATAACCACCAAACACAAGGCAGCTGCTAGAGGGCGAAACTCAGGTTACTCAGTTGACGAACGTTATTCTATTCTCTGCGTAGAACATAAACTATCATCATTGTAACACAGACAGGAACATATCTACAAGTGCACCGAGGCCGAGGATGTTGGATGTCGAACTTGTCAGTTCTGTCGGTGCTTCATGCCCTGGTCTATTGAGGTTTGGAATTTATTGCCGGCGTCGGCATTTGGTGGTATTGGCCTGCAGGCGTTTAAGTCAGCTGTTAATGGCTTTTTGCTGGATTTCCTTTAGCTGCGTTTTGGGCTTCCCGGTGTTGCAAGGTGATTCATTTGGGTTGTATTACCTGTCCGTGGGAGCTCGAGCGTGAAGTTTTAATAATAATAATGATAGGGGCAGTTCTTTCAGTCACCCCTCATGTAGGCAAAGTAAGACGTGTCCACAGAACTGGTGATGGTTCATGCAGGTACGTATTCAAAGAATCTAAATTACTAGATGCTAAGCCTCTAAATAAGTTGGAAGTTGTGACTTAGCTTCCACTATTCTAAGCTAAGAGGTAAAGTAAGGGCAACCTTAGGTGAAGTAGGTACAAGTTTAGCTTTAAATACATCAAGTAAGACCGAGATTGCATTTTATTGTCGAGGCATTTCACTGTATAAACTGCACGAACTTTCTGGGTTAACTGATGGTTTGTGCAAGTGAAAAAAATACCATACTAGTAGTGGAGAGTCGCCACAATACAAGAAAACTGGACTGAAGTTGGACACACCATCCATGTACTTAAAATGTAATAGAAAGCACACTACATAGACCAGTTCATCTCTGTACAATGAGTACGTGCAATTGAGAAATGCTTCTAAAACAAAAACGAGAGGCACATCAGACTGAAAAAACAGGCAGAGTAAACATTTCTTCATAGTCCATGAGAGTACACACATCACATAGCAAAAGATTTTGACACATCCACAGTATACGGCATAACTATACAATGATTGAAATTAAGAAGAGTGATATTTAAATGCTCGCAGGCAAACACAATGCACTCTTTCCATATCGAAAAGTTAGAATAGGCTTTTATTTAAAGCTGAAACAGAAGACTTTTTTATAGTTTATACGACTTGGGTGTCAAAGCACAAATTCAATTTGCTTACACTAAAATAAACTGTAGAGCCAACAATAAAGAATGCATCTACGTATATCGATGAAGCAAGTAAGAAGGGATTATCAACAGATATGAAAAAGAGCATTAGCTAGAAAATTAAAATTACGACGAAGTAGAAATATGACCCAATGGCATGCTCAAGATTTTTACACTGGTAACAAACTTATCGAGGTAATTCTCAACTCCTGCAGCAAGGGGGTAAAAAAAATAAATAAAACTACATTTGAATGCTTTGCAGGGCAGAAATCCGAGTTGAGTTGGATGATCCATGGTGCAGCTCCGACTTCGACCCCCAGGAAAAACAGTTTTCTGACTGTGACTCCTTGCAATCAAAACTTTCTAATTCAATGGAAACCCGACGTAGACGCCTTAATAAACATAGACTGTTTATTGCCCATTTTCTTCTGACTCCTTGGATCCACGGGTGTTCTGCTCTGACTACTTGCTCTTGAAAATATCCAACTCTTTAGCTATAACTCTGGCCTTGCTGCCCCGACAAACATCCAGTGTAACAAAGGTATTACTTCCGAGAAATAACAAACTATGCATGCTTCTGCCCAGATTTTTTTCTTCTTTTTGCAATTACAGAAATCAACAGTGGATTAGCTGTGTCAACTTCTACAAACGCGCGTTCAACTTGATGTCGGACGTCCTACTCTCGCGTCATCCCGACATACAGTAAAAATAGCATAGATACGGTAGTAGAACGACGTGCTAGTTGACCGTCCATTCGCTACGTTGAGTATGCGTCGCTGCACGGTAGTGAGGCCTTGGCATTAGGTGCACCCACAGTTTTAGCCTGGTCGTTCAACTTCAAGGCCTCATCAACTTGCCATGTTGAATTGCAATCTAGATGGAGATTATCTCTGCATTCATTAGATTTGCCTCATCATCATTATTATTATGATCTTACAAATTTAACCACTCCAGAAACAACTGATTCAGAAGTGACTTGCCTGATCATGAGACAGGTAATGCAACAATATTACCAGGATTTGGACTTGCATTATGTACATTTTCAATTTCTGAGAGACCAAGGTACGTTTCTAAAAGTGTAACTATTTAGAAATTAGAAAGCAGTTTCAATTTACTACTGACCAAACGAACTCAAGTCGGGATTAAATTTACAAATGGCCGATGGCTAACATCGACTAAAGCATATCAACTACATTCGCAGAAAAGATCATACCAACTGACGATCCACGAAGCACTCAATAACAGCTGCGATCAGTTTCGAAATTGAAAAATAGAAAGTAGGGTAAATTAGGCAGGCATGGTATATATAATGCAGTTACTGGCCTCAACATCACACGTTTTAAAGCATTTCGAGTAAAAATGGCGCTAATGTTAATTTGTGCAAGCAAGACTTTGAATAACCAAGTTTTTCCAAAAAGGAGTCGTTCACTAATGGATGTGCCTGCATCATTCAGCATAACATGTCTCCAGTTACTAACACATACATAATTCTAGGTAGCTAGTAATTTTGCTAATTGAAACCTGTAAATACAGTACTGTATTTGCAAGGTGGTTAAAAACTAAATTTGTCAAAGAGGAAGTCGTTACAGAACAGATATAGGTACTGTCGATACTGTAGCCTACTAGTTGAGACTGCGTCACGGCACGCTGATTAAAAGGTAACTATAACCACAGCCAGACCAGTATTGAGCACTGCTGCAGCACTTCAATTTGTAACTGACAATTTCGGGGATAAACTGTTTCACATTTACAAATGTTGAGGCTAGAGGTAGCTAGTATAAGGAAGCTATATATACATGAATTACATTGGAAACGCACCGGAACTGAGAGATCCACATATAGTCGTTTGTGTCTCAGATAAATGCTCTGAAGGCCCCAAAAAAGTGAAAGGTGCCGTCAACTACAAATTGCCTGATCTATAATGTCATAGGACGGAAGGCCAACAACTCTGACTCCGTCAACCATCACCATCAGTAGTTAAGTCAACGCCGGACAGTGGACTTTGAATGGCACAAACACCAAAGTAGCAATTCCGAGAATGAGGAACTCAGCTCCGTGTTCAGGAGGGGAACCTGAAACCGCAAATATGCAAGTGTCGCTCTCTATCTACTGTGCTGCAATTCCTTACTTACCCACGGGACACATGCAGTTAAGAGCTTGTAAGAGCTAGTTCTTACTTACCCGTGAGAGTTTTCAATCAGTTTCCTAGCATTCCTGTGCACAATTTCCATCTTGTTTTGGTCAGGACGAAACCCCATCTCCATGACAAGCAGAGACTTGGACAGCTCTGGGTGAAACGTATAAATGGTACTTATTATAAAGCCAAATGAGGCAAGCAGGGCATACACACAACGGTGACTGCAGCTAATATACTGTTATAGATTCATTTCATTGATATATGGCACTTGTACAGTATTGAGAAATTAGGGTTCAAGGTAGCGATACAAAACGATAAACTTTTTTTCAAACAATATCTAAGCGTAAACTATCTCTCATCAGAGAACCATTAGCTATATGGACCAGGCAGCAGAAGAAGATGTAGGTGGGATAACTGACGAGCAGAAAAAAAAGGCTTCAATTTATGATGCCGAAATGTTAAACCCAACACATCTCAGCAATCGTAACATGTGCACTAAAACGGTGATAGCGGGGATGAAGGCAGATATACGGTATATTAGTTCTGATCATACGTAAGTTCCTGCTGGCACGCAAGATGCCCTGTTTCAGGAGAGGAAAAGGCAATGAACAAGTCGTATCTTAGATCAAAAAACATAGAACCCACGCACAAATTCTACGCATGGGAAAAGCAAATCGCAAAGAAGAGTAAGTAGGTACCGGGCAAGATCATCAATAGATGTAAGAACATGGTGTCTAGCAACTAGGATTTTAAAATTCCCTGAGATTTCCCTGATTTTGCTTAAACCTCCCTGAGTGTCAGATTATCCAATTTCCTCCCAAATTAAGTGATTACCAATGGGTTATATGCTGAATGGGACTGAAACCATAACAAATCACCCCCACAATATTAGGATCTGCTGCAAATAGAGCTAGACAATCGTCCACCTTTCCCCGACACTGCAAAACAAATAATCCGCATACGGCTCAGGATCTGGGGGAACGGCACATTCATAAAGATAACCCTACAAAATGAACACCATCCAATGCCCTGCAGAAATTCCCTGAGTACTTTGATTCCTGGTCCCTTTTTCCCTCTGTGATTTTTACTGAGTTTTCACTGCTTTTTCCAGACAGCTAGACAACCTGTAAGAAGAAGAAAGGAAAATGTACACAAGGTTAACTCGTCCCAGAGGCATGGCTAAGCGCGGGAGGGGGGGGGGGTGACTTAACTAACATTACGGTATCTTACGAACTTATGAATTAGCTTACTCCCCCAGAAGAAAGAAAGGGCCTAAAGGACTTTGTTTTGCAGTGTTAGGAAGAAAAAGTTTGAATAAATGTACAGGGTCTATATTTTTAGAGCAACGAACCCGGCAAATGCTTCATGTGCTCGTTATGCCCCATTATGAAGAGAGTGAGCATGGCAGCTGGGAGAGAAAACTCAAGACAGACTGTAAAGTATAAGACTATATGTCCAATATCTTTCATATTTTACTTAATAAAAGTAATAAAGCAAACTCGACTGCACCTCAAATTAGCACATCCAGATGCACCGGTTCGTATGTAGTGAAAAAAAAAATAAATAAGTGTAATGCCCGTGCCACACTAGCATCCATACTCACAACTTGATACGAGGATGAGTAGCG
The DNA here is from genome assembly GCA_001587735.2 of Parhyale hawaiensis. Lineage (NCBI taxonomy): Eukaryota > Metazoa > Arthropoda > Malacostraca > Amphipoda > Hyalidae > Parhyale > Parhyale hawaiensis. The sequence goes on from LQNS02277217.1 coordinate 9,966,392, forward strand.
AGCACATCGTCCCGCTACATACCGTACATATTCAATGTTGGTGGCACGTATGATAGGCCAGCAGTAGCTACATCCTCGCATCACAGGATGATTGTGAATGGTAGTGTGGCTGCGATGAGCGCACAGCTGCCATGGCACAGATTGTCAAGAACTGCGGCATCACAGACGGAGGACCCCTCGGACAATCTCCACTGCTGGTTACGCCAGTAGCTACTATTGCAGAAGACTGTGAGTACCAGCGACGAGATGCTGCACTCCTATGCATTGCAAGAATCCATTTCTCGAGCTTCCAATGAAATTAATAACATATAGCTATAACCCATCTTCAAGAACACAGGCGCAGCACTCGACCACTTAACTATATGCAATTTCTAAGGCAACTGTAAGCTATCTTGAATAGATAGCTTAATGAACCAGTCCATTATTATTACAATTATTACCTCCGGCAAGGAGGTTATGTTTTTGTCGTGTTTGTCTCTTTGTCACCAAGATAACTAAAAAAGTTATGGACGGATTTCAACGAAATCTATAAGGATTGTTATGAGGAATAGATGATTAACCTTTAGTAAAGATCCGTCCATCAGTTCGGTTGTTTGTCTGCCTCATTTTTCTTTTTGCCATAACTCAACTCAAGAAGTTATTAACGGACTTTTATGACACTAATATGAGTTCTTAGGTATATTACGCAGAGTAAATGACCAAATTTTTGTGATGATCTGTTTGTTCGTTCGTTTGTTTGTTTTGTTTGATATTATGCTTGTTAGCACAATAACTCAAAAAGTTACAAATGGATCTTCATGAAATTTACAGGAGTTGTTAGTAATGTTAAAAGGCATCCCTAATGGATTACATTTTAGCGATGATTGGTTGGACCGTTTGTGTGTTTGACTTCAGTTTGTCATAGCTAATGTTTGTTAGCAACAAAACTCAAAATGTTATGAACGAATCTTCATGAAATTTGCAGAAACTGTTAATATATACTATCAAATGGCACAAAGGATTGGATTTTGGTGAAGATACAAAGAAAACAATGGTTTCAAAAACAATTTAAATTTTTCGTTACCGTTGCCTTGCTTGGCAGAGGTATATAGGCTTATGCGCTCTCACGCATAAGCCTATATACCTCTAGTATGTAGTAATTATTATCAGCTATAATATTTGAACCCGACCGTCAAGAGCGGCGACAATGAATTTATGATGAACCGATTTGACTGTTCTTGTTCCTGGTATAGAGTTTGCTGCAAAAAATATCATTGGTACCTGGATGCCTGATCTTCTGCTAATTCACTAAAAGTTGTGTTCATTGAATAGAAAAGTTCAAAATTTCTCTTCTGCAAATAAAAGCTGAAATTAAAATGTTTGTAAGTAAAGCAGTAGGTACTAAATAAATAGAGTTCACATCAAGATAAAAAATAATTAGCTTCAAAAAGGACTGAAGAAATTTGGCATCTGCTGAGTGTAAAGTTTCTAGTGCAATAAAAAAATCCACCCAATGAAAAAATATATCTAGAATGGATTATGAGCGTCTGGAACGAAAATTCAATCGAAAGAAGAAAAGGCTATGGGAACAGCAGGTCGAGAGAGCAGAGGATATAAGATTGTTATAGGTATACTAAGTTAACTTGCGCCTCCCTGTATCAGCACCATTACCTGTTCTAAGCGAGAAAAAGAAGAGACATACAGCACGCCGAAATGATCGTGGCACACTCACAGAAAGTCGGGACAAAAGGGGAAGAAGAGTGGAACATATTATCAGGAGTATAAAAACGCAAGAAAGAAAAGTGTCACGCAAGAAAGAGTTCAAGTGGCACGGAAGAAAGATTTCCCAAAGGCCTAGCCAAAGATAAGTACACCAATGGGACTCCTCCCCATAACATATAGACTAATGGGGGAATGTAACTAATCTAACCCTATGGCGCCATCCTAGGCTAAAAGGAGATGGAAAAGTCACAAGTGAACGTTCCTGGCTCACACTTCTCATCTGGTCATCAGCGAACCCTTACATTCTTGAGAAAACCTTAGCTACCTTTCTGCCCGGAAACGCTGATCTTTTCACCATTGAGGTAGGCGCCTTCACCCTTCTTAGCAGTGTAGAGCTGGCCAAGAACTGGATTAAAGACCACACCAAGCAATGGCTCCTTGTTAGCCCAGAGCGCTATGGAGATGCAGGAGTAGGGGAAGCTGTGTACGAAGTTCATCGTGCCATCAACAGGATCAATAATCCAAGTGGGGGCATCGGTTAGGTCATATTTTTCACCCGGTACTGTTGACTCCTCACCTATAAACCTGACAAAGGTGATGAAGAACACATCAGAATAATCGTCTGCATTGGAAAATTATATGGCAAGTAGGCTATACCTATAACAGAAACATACTATTTCAAAAATGAGCTTGTGAGTGAGAAAGAGGTTACCGTAATGCTACAACTCCATGTATTTAATCCTTTCTACGACTTAAACTAATATTGGAGAAACAACTGACGGTTTATCAGCAAGTGGGGCTATTAATATAGTGAGAATACTAGCTATACTATAAACCATTGAGAAGTTGGTTTATAGGGTGAAGTGTGATCAGTTTACAAATACAATATACTATATATACACTACCTATACAGCATCACAAGCAATGTTCAGTCGCCTTTTTTGACTCGCAAAATGAACGGAACTAGATGCAGTTGACTTAGTTTCCTTTCAAAATTTGTTTGTAGATGTTGCAGTTAGCTACCTATTGAGAGTTCACAGTAACAGAATGAACAAAGTCTTTTCATGTTACTGAACCCTATTATAGCTAAGCTAGGTTAATATGCAACAAGGATTATCGTTCTATTGGGCTCCTGCAACGAAAAAGCTTCTACCTATAGGTAGGAGAGTCACGTTTAGATCGGGTTAACCGTTACTGTACCGACCTGGCGGTGGTATGGAAATTTGACTTCAATTAAGATGTTGCTTGGTGAAAACTGGGCAATGGTAGAACGGGACAGTGACAAAAAATTATTGCAGCTTTCTGATTAAAAAAAAACACAAAAAACTTGAAATTCAAGAAATCAATGTAGCTTTTGGGCCAAGTAAACATTAAACCGTCTCATTTATTATTGAGATTTGTTGCTCTAGCCTTTCTAGCCACAAGAGTGATAATAGTATTTTAAGAGAGCAAAAGGAAGGGACATAATTAGAGTATCTACGTCATGAGAAGTGTGGATCCCATGAATGGGGCCATCGCTACACTTACAGGATGAATGTGCATGGATACAGTAAGTTGCGAAAATTGAGGATCTGCAAAGCAAAGGGTCAGTTGTTGGAGTAAGTACCTACAAAAATGGAGAAAAGCACAATGGGCACAAAAGACAGATGTTCCAAATGAGTATGTTAGGCAGTGCCCCTGAGTTCCCTTGCAGTCTTGGCGGCTGCAATGTTGAAGGAGGGCTGGTGTTCCCGGTGTGGTATCTGCGGCTGCTGGGTCTATCGGGCCCCCGCAGTGCCTCGAGCTGGCCCGCCGATTGGATCTGTCCCATCTGCCACAGTCCTGCTCCTCTCCCAGTCCCCCAACCCGCGTCTCCACCCTTGCCCCCCTCCTAACTTCCCTAACTAGTCCTAACCTTCCTCCTGTCCCGGCGATTACAACCCAGACTTCTATCTTCATCTGAACTCTCTCCACACCTCTGATGTAGTGGTCTGCCATAATGTTAACGCGTACCATCCAGTTGATTCCCGAATGACAATCAGCGCTCCACCGGTAGAGTCGAGGCGCTTCATGAGACCATATGCTCCAGTGAGCTAGTCGTCCTCAATAGCGAGTCCCATAATCGCCTCTCTACCCACAGCTCCCCTTCCTCTCCCCAACTCTCCCTTTGGAGCGCCCACCAGACAACTCGGCTTTGAGCGGCACACCTCGATCTTTTCTTCAGATCACCTCGCAATTATCCTTTCTCTCAACTGTCGCTCCACGTCACCCTTGGGACCCCACTTTTCATCAACTTGCGCAAAGCCTCATCGTCCTCCATTTACAGAACCTTGGACCCAGGGGGCTGGATTATATGTGCCAGATCTTGAACTTGTCCTAACAAGAGGCCTGTGTCCCATTCACCTGGTCCCTCGCCGTCATTATTGTGCTGCCAAAACCGGACAAGCCCATAGACGAAGGCGGCTTTTACAGCCCCATCTCCCTGCTACGGTGTGTCTGATGATTAAGCTGCTCAACAGGCTATTCCTTCCCCCAATATTGGCTACTCTGCTAACTGAGGATCATTAACATCATTTCAAGTCCGGCACATCTAGGACATCGGCCCTTCTGCTTCTGACACAGGCTATTGCAGTGGCCTTGAACATGAAAAGCCTCCTGACCTGAAGACTGCGCTAGCCGTGGATTTTGCTACAGCCTTTCGCACAATCGACCATAACTAAATTCCCGAGCTAATCGAGGCTTCTACGCTTAATCATAAGGTAGTCCGTTGGTTTTCCTCTTACGTGACAGGTAGAGCAGCCTGATGTCGCTCTGAATCGAGCACATACATAGTGGCTTTACCAAAGACTCCGTGATCTCTCCCCCCCTACTCTTCAACCACTTCGGTGTTCTCCTTTCGCGTGTCTGCTGCCCTTAACACTTGCTATGTCAATGACGATAATGTCGCGGAACAAAAAACAAAGGCGACTCGTGCGGCCGAAACTCTCGTCGAACGCGGTCGAGATCCCCAACTGGACCGCCGAGAACGACATCACCCTCTCGATCCCAAAACCCTAGCCGAAGTTGTTCACCCATGATATTCTAGCGGTAGACATTAGCTATTAGCTCCGCCAAGGAAGTTATGTTTTCGTCGGGTTTGTCTGTCAGTTATTCTGTCTGTCACCATGATAACTGAAAAAGTTATGGACGGATTTTGACGAAATTTACATGGATTGTTAGGTATGTTAAGAGGATGAGATTATTAACTTTTGGTGAAGATCCGCCCAACAGTTTGTCTGCTGCATTCTTCTCAAAGCCATAATTCAAAAAGTTACGGACGGACTTTTATGAAATTTACACGAGTTGTTAGGTAGTTACATCAGCAAGAACATATGACCAAATTTTTGTGATGGGTTTGTTCGTTTGTGTGTTCGTCGCCGTGTTTGACTATATGCTTGTTAGTACAATAACTCAGAAAGTTTTGAATGGATCATCAGTTGTTAGTTGTGTTAAAAGACATAAATAATTAAATTTTTGTGCAGATCGGTTTGGTTGGTTCGTTTATATTTTTGATTTATGTTTGTCATAATGTTTGTTGGCAGCATAACTCAAAAACTTATGAACGGATCTTCAAAAAAATTGCAGAAACTGTTAATACTATCGAAAGGCGCAAATGATTAAATTTTGGAGTTGATACAAAGAAAATCATGGTTTCAGAGCCAATTTTAATTTTCGTTACTGTTGCCTTACATAGCGGAGGTAAGCTATGCGCTCTCAGAGTGCTCTAGTTATTATTAAACTTATTGTTTTACCACCCCAGACGCAGCGCGGTGATTCAAGAGTGAAGCGCAGTTAACTTTCTCTACCAACTACTGAGCAGTACCTACTGCTCCCAAAACAGCTCATCTTAGGAAGAAGCTCCAGTCAACACTACACTCGCCATTACACAATAGCAGGCAGTTTCTGTATTAGTAGCTTATTACTCTAGTGGTAGACATGAATCCGGGGGGGGATCACCTAGCGTGAATCCCCTCTCCGTTAACAACTACCCTTAAATACTGGGCGTCCGTAGGGACTGCCAACACTACTTCTCTAAACACATCATGGAAAACCAAAATCGTGCATCCTCTAGACTTCGTATTCTCAGAGCCCTAGCAGGTACCTTCTAGCTGGGGCGACCTGAAAGTATAGACCAAGCGGGGCGAAGATTTTGGAAAGACCGGGACCGGGGCGACCAAAAATCAAAAAGCCGGAACCGAGGTGACCAAAAATCAAATAGCCAGGACCGGGGCCAGGGCGACAAAACCAAATACCCGGAGCCGGGGCGACAAAACCAAATACCCGGAGCCGGGGCGACAAAAATAAAATAGCTGGGTGACCAAAACCCACTAGCCGGGAGTCAGAATTTCTATATTGTTGAGAGTAGAGCATTTACTATCAACACTTACATTGTGATAACTCATTTTATTCACGATTTAAGTGAGAATTATTCAAGGAATGGACTGATGTAAGAGTGCCTCAATATGGATCTAGTGTACGTTAGATAGTCTATATTGCAAACTCAATGAATTACAGAACTGTTGCTTGAGGAGGTCCTACACCTTATAGTAACAGGTGACTAACTCCTAGACCGGGAGCTTAAGAAGTAGCTAGTCTGGAAATAAAATAAATCTTGTATTTTCAACTTTTCCCATTGAACATTTGAGTCATTAAAGATGCACGGAAGAAACCAGCAGACATTTTATCAATCATGGTAACTTCTACCGTTATTGTAACTGATTTATTGACATGCATTCTTCACTCGCCATAATGTGCTGTAGCACATTGCCAAAGGAGCTATATGCACCCTGCATTATTCAAAAATATGAAAATTTATGGCTCGTAAAGGTTTCGGTGAAAATTTGCTTGAGTGGGGTTCAATTTTCTTCCCGATTCTTAGTTTCATCCACTGAAGTTTTAATGTAGAATTCAAATCTGAAGTCTGTTTGTGGCGATTGGTTTTAGTTTTTGTGATATTTAACTCGGAAGTTCCCATTGTTTTCCTATGGGAGCAAATACACGGTGACCCAATAGGAACGTAGTTTAAGTTACCCTACCTAAAAAAACCTATGAGAAGAAGTATTCCCTTATAGCTACTGTGCGACTGTGGTTATTTTTTTCATATGGAAAAACGATGGGAACTTCGAAGTTAAATATCCCAAAAAGTGAAGCCGACCGCCGCAAACGGACTTCAGATTTAAATTTTACATAAAAAATGAGATGATTAAAATAAAGAAATGGGAAAAATTGGACTCTACTAAGGTAAACTAAATTAACTAATACCAAGGTTTCTTGTGGTGACAGTAGGTTAAGATATCATATTGATATGATGTTGGTGAATCGTCACTCATAATGAAACAGATTACAAGAAAAAAAATTCAGTTTCCCCCAGAAAACTTATTTTATTTCCTCTCAAGTGTTTTCCCTCCCGCCCTCAAAAACCTCGGCCAAACCCCCCGGTTTTCACACTTTGAAAAGCTGCGGCCGGGGTAAGCAATATATTCGATAAACCGGGGCCGGGGTAAGCAATATATTCGATAAACCGGGGCCGGGGTAAGCAATATATTCGATAAACCGGGGCCGGGGTGAGCAATATTCTATAAACCGGGACCGGGGCGCTGAAAACGGCCGGGGTTTGCCAGGGCCGGGACCCCGGTTAATTGAAAGAGACAATCCTAACATAGGTATAGCTAGAGCCTTCATTCTGCCGGTCATCACTTACGCGGGCAAGCCCAGTTTAGTTCCCAACGTCTAATGATTATTCCGTTAATAAACTACAAGTCGTCTAAAACGCGGCTCTGAAGGTAGCCACAGGCTCACACGACGCACAGGTGGTCCTAGTTAGAGAGTCCCTTGGCCTCCTTAGCTTGCTCTGGTTCCTGGACACCCGTCATGTGGCACGGTCGCCGCTGGCAGTGGTTGCTGCGACATAAAATATCCTCTCCTGGAGACATCGTGTCAAAGTGTAAGCCTTTGGGGTTGCACTTGCTGGCTGATGGCCCGGCCGCGCACAGACCAAAGTGGGAGGAACCAATGGTGATTGCAACTGATGGTGTTGTACTAGGAAGCGTACTTTGAAAAAACTATGTAAATTCACAATTTACGAGCCATGAAGTTCATTTCCATAATAGGCATCAATTCAGTTGTGTGATTTACTTGAAGTATGTTTAGATGTGAGCAGCATGTGAGAATTGCTGGTGTGTTAGCAGCTTATGTTCTACACGAATCGTTGTGTACCGGTAGCTACTTTATTTAGCTACATGTTAGAAGGAGTAAGTGTCACCAAGCAATAAGCAAGCAATCCGTCAAGGAGTGAATTGAATCAGTCATGCATAAAATGGATAAGTTTGTTTTAAGTTATGTTAGGCTAGGCCAGGTTCTATTTGTTAATGGAGGGTAGCTAATGTCAAGAAGATGCGTGCAAAACTATAAATGCTTACAATCTTTATTTACTCAAATATTACATATGTTCTCAGTCCTATATTTTCTAACCTGACGTAGGCTAACCTAGCCTAATCGTACTAACCTAACCTGGCTAACGTAACCCTTTCTGAACCCTAATTACCACGGCATAACCCACCCTATCAAACCTAAACATATGTGACTTGAATTAACCCTTTTCTGAAAAGGCTAATTCATCTCACTTATTGCCGAAGCAGTACGCTGAGTTCGGCTTGTTCATTGTAACGTACACACACATTGTATGTAGACACTGATCAGTAGATACTGGAAATTGGGGGCACTTTACGCCTACGACGATTTACATTCAAAAAATGCTGAGGCACTCTACGTTCAAATACATCACAAAAAACGCTCTGTACGTTCTCATGCCCTTGACGATGCACTTACATTGTACTCCCGCTATTCAGATGTACTATAAAGAAATTAATGGTTTCGATGTATAATGAGCGCCCTGCAACTTAACTTCAAGCGCGTTCGATTAGGCCATGAACTCAATGTGCTTAGCTTAGATCAAGTGGGACTAAGTGCGTGTTCGATTGTGACCTAAAAGTCGAGTTAAGCCAAGCAGCCTGCTTGACTCAACTTGTCCGGAACTGTTGACAGGAATTTTAGCTTCGACGCTTTGCATCGTGATGCAGGTGTTAGAAGCGACCCGCTTATGTTGAACCGACTGAAATCTCAATAATATGAAGTAATATTGAGTTTTTAGAAGCCTAACAGGAGATTAATTTTAATTCAACGAATAAAACTTGAATAAACGGGACGAAGTTGGGACACCTGTCTGCAGTTTCGGATAAGTTAAGTCAAGTCGGTTTGGCTTAGATCGACTTTCAGGTCCCAATCGAACACGCCCTAACATACCTTTACTGATGTCCAGTGACTATCAATGGACATCAATAAAGGTAGGTATGTTATGTACTTGAACTTAGCTATGGAATTGAGATGCATGCGTATATTATACAGTGGTCTGTGTGTACATGATGCGTACGCGCAGTGTCTATCCATTGTTAAGTAGAGACTCCAGATTTGCTGCTCGATGACAAACTAGGTTATAAAAAGTGCTGTTTTTTCGGCCCTTAACAATAGACTTGCTTTACACTTGTACTATTACGAAGTAAAAAATTGAAGGTAGCACTACGACTCACGACCAAATATTGAAAATGAACTGAACTACTAGGCACTCCAGCGTAGATCATTAATCATTTCTAGCTATTCCAGAATAGATTATAATCCCTAGGTCAATTCTGAATTACCCCTTTACTATCCTTTTTTCTTGGATGACCCTCTCCTTGGTCATTGTTAGAGTTAGAGAAATATCACGTTTTCAAATTAAACATTTCTAATAAAATACTACAAAATGAAAAG
>LQNS02277217.1:10049779-10061414 GCA_001587735.2 Parhyale hawaiensis
AAACGAAGGACCCATCACTGCAGTTTCTGTATGCGACTGGTTTACCAAATTTGAGCAGTGATATTTGTGCTATAAGTCGCCGTGAATAATTTCAATTACGGGTCACCGGCGTTTGATGATACGTGTTATCAGTTGCTCAATCATCAATGACGATTCACGGTCACGAATTACAGAGCCTTGAAATGACAATAACAAGATTGCTGATGGTACATTCTTGTGTAAGAACCAGTAGAAATACCAATTCTAAGATGAGTTGTTGCCGTAACTTCTTGTGGTACGATATGTATCATATATCATTTAATTTATGTATAAAATCGGTAACGCTTTTATCAAAACAATTCACAGTTCGCCCTGCAAGGCTGCAATACCAAGTCCGGACCGGGAATGCTCCGCGCCTGCAGAAAGGCTGAGGTCTGCTATTTACGCATGTTAAACTCATGAGGAAATCATGGGGCGGACACTCTCGTGGTTTTAAATCGCATCTCGCGACAGTCAACTTACTATCATTTTCTTTATTGGGATATGACCCCAGAATAGAGTAAGGACTACATTGTGGAATATGGAATGCAAGAAAACATGTATAATCAAGTAAAGAATAGCTTATGCAAAGTTTGTTGTGTAGGTTATATGTAGGTGTATGTGCTGCGTGTAATGTGTATAACTGCATACATCAGTACATTTTGTACATATACATATCTGTAAGTATGTATCTATTTAAGACAGAGAACTGTAAATAAGTAAATCAGTTCTTCTTTTAATTTTACTCCCACCTTTGATTAACTAAATAATCTGCTTGGTGTAGAAGTGGACACTTGAGGTTTTGGCTGGCCTTGGGCTGGTTGTTTTTAGGAGCGCCGATGACAAGGCTCTTCTCCATCCTTTTAATCTGAGTCTGAATGTTGAAGTTAGGCACGAAAGATGAGTCCTATGCCGAAGTCGATAATATACATTTTTTTGTATTTCAGGTTAACGGGAAACACAAGAAAGGCAACATGAAACGTAATTTACTAATAACATTGCAGGTATCCTGCCCATTATAGTGTGCGTTGTGGGCACTGATAGGCAAGTAAGATGACACGGTAAATAAAAACTAGGTGCAACAATATTAATTATAAAAGAAACAAAGTTAGAACAACAGATAAACGCTCGAAAAACAAAAATCACCAATTAGCATGAGAGCTTTCCTATCTGTGACGCTGCAGTTCAGTCTTTTGGCGGTGTAGAGCTGAGTAATTTACAGGTTCGTTGCTCTGGACACCACCACCACCACGGGAATGCTAGTGATATGGTGAGAAATGAAAGCGTCAAGAGGTAGCGAGGACCAGGCCAATGAAAAATTGCGAAATCGGATGTGAATAAACAGAGACAGCAGGAGTTGAAGAATGTTCAGCTTGAGAAGCAGTAGGAAATCAGAAGGCAGTGAAGTTCAATTCCACACAGCTTGAGAATCAAAATATGCGGTATATAATTTATATGCCAGTATGCGCAACAGATCGGAAGACCCAAAAGGGCCTCCGAAGAGAAAAATTGTTGTTCAAGCTTGCTTTGTAGAGGTGATCTTCAGTTGTGTTACTGACGCGGTAGGTTTCAGACTTTAAATTTTTAAAGGACACTTGAACAGTTGAACTTTGAGCTCAAACTGATGATGAGCAAAAATGTTGCTCCTTTAGTGCGCAGATAAGCGGAAGCAAATTCCAGCCGCGCAAATAGACTGGCCAATGACAGCGCGTAAAGCAGCACAGTATAAATGTAAGCAGTCACTGAATGGTCGCACCGCGAGGTGTGCCTCGCGTATAGTAGATCACAAATGCGGTGGCGAGCGCTTGCTGTATTTATCTGCTGTAGTGTTATGGTTTGGATCACCAAACAATCATCACCCAAACTCTAGAGACAAAAAAAAATTATGTTTTGCCGTGAGCCCTTTTATTTTGTTGTTGCTGTTTATTTTGCTAGAATGTTGATTAATTTTTGTAGAATTTCAGAACACAAATGTATAGAGACAGAAAATAAGTCTTCAGCAAGGCCAAAAACAGACGCCGCAGGGGCGAGACTGAAAAGACGATCGAGCCGCTGAGCCCAGCCATTATTTACTCTACATACGTCTGTATCTCAAAGACTGAAAAACAGTTTGGATGAAGTAGAAATTCAGGTCATTTGTCGCAAAAAGGTTATAATCTGAGAGCTCATTTGAAGTAAAGTAATTTCAATTATAAAATTCAATGTAACTATATCAAATGGCCAACTCTCATGCCTGCCTGATGGCAACATCAAAATTCCGGAAGTGGTGTAAGAGCGCTAGGTGTGACGAAGGTTTTCGAGCACGTTGCGCTACACTCCGGACTGGTTTTTAAGTGTTCCTCAATGAAAAATAACGTTCGCAAAAGCGGGCAACTTTTTCGAAACCCCGCTTATCGAATCTAAAACCCATCTTATACAAGCTTTGAAGGTAAGCATGCAGACGGTTGATTTGTTTGCCTTTTGTTTTGCTTTTAATTGTACATATTTTGCCACACATTTTTACCCCCTCACCCTTTAGTTTGGTCCTGTCAAGTACCAGTGCTCTCATGAAGATGGGCTTCTGAAAAGTTCAGCCGTCGAAAGGTTAGCCCAACCTAACAATATTGAGAGATATTAGCATTCCTCTCCTGTACTCTCTTCAACGTGCTAGGGAGCGATACATAATAATTTACGTCATGTAGGGAAAAAATAACGGGCCTTGTCCCAAATTTCGCTAATTCATTCCCGCAAATGTGAACGATACAACATATCCTCCTGGGTATTCTTGGGTGAGATGCTGTCCTACAGCAATTGAGCAGTTAGAGCTCCGTGTGGTGCACGAGCGACGTGTGAGCGCCCCTCTTCTGTCAGGGAGGTTGAGCGGTTTGACTACCGTACCTACCGGGACAGCTCGGGGATTTCCATGGACCGCTAAATACGTTCAAACGACAACTGGGCTTATTCTTGCATGCAGTCGCTGATCGGCCTCCGTTCCTGCATGGGAAACACTGATTTTGGTAACGTTACTGATGGAAGTTTCTATTTGGAGAATAACATTAGAAAAATGCTGTTGTACAGAAATAATGGTCTTTTATTTAAATTTCCGTGTTTTGTGCCGACTCATGACAGTTATGCATAGATTCATATAATTATTGTAAATTTGTATATTTATCTCGTGCCTTCAGTTTGACTGATGATCAGTAGGATGCACAAAGTGTTCGCTTTAGTTTAATGATAATTCGCACTTCTTTAATGCGTCATATCTGTTCTTAAAAAAAAGCTACGGCATCTGTTATGTAACATACATTTTCATTATTGAATACGGTTTCAGCGCCTGCTAATCCGCAGATGTAGCATATTATATTGTCAGTATTTTCCCGTGTTGTATCAATGTTGGAATAACTTGTCACAGAAACACAAATGCTGAGCTGTGCTTCGCTGAAGCAAGAAGTAGTTATGCCAAAAATTTTGCTGACCAGAACTTGACTATAACTGCACCGACTGTGAATTTCACGCTGTCATCAGCGTATTTCATATGCGCCCTTTCTATTTGTAATGCATCATAGCTGCAAATTAAGTTATGCAATCCAAAGCATGTGACAAGTAACACTCTTCGGAGGCTATATATTTCGAGCAGAACATCATAAGAAATTATTCACATGTACTGTCATAAACAGCTAATAAAGTTCCATGAGTGGACTACATAGCTATCGCGTGGAGTGGCGATCTAAGATATTGGTAACCCCATTCAGATTTTCACATTGCTGTTGGTAGCTCCCAAAATCCAAAGTTATATGTAGCTACTAGGTGTGTAGCTAGTGTTTAGTCTCTAGTCACCAATCTAAGTAAGTCTCGAGCGATGCTGTGTACAGCTCGTCACGAAGAGGTCGTCTATGCTAAGTAGTTACGACGTCACTCGCTGGCTTGATTCAGGGAAACTACACCGTCGCTGTTTGATTCACACTGCTGCATGCTTTGTTTTTTAAATGTTTTTCAACAGTTACAAACAGTTAATTTTTACAGCTTGTAGTAACGAAAGGAGAGAGGGACTGCATAGGCAACAAAGCATGGTGTGTGTCTCAATTTCGAGCAGTGTCCGTTCGGGGACCCTCATGGCCTGCCAGTCTTGTCGCGCGAGTTTGAGTTGCTGGCTGCCGCGGAGACGCTATTTGGATAGGACATCACATATCGATGATCTTTCTTAAACAAGGCCCTAGCACTGCGTAAGTCAGTAAGGAAAAGAAACAAGCGTTACCGTTCAGAGATTCTTCAAGTTACAAGAGAGAGACAATGTCAATCCACCGTGAACCTGCAGAAACTGTACATACATATATATATTAATTATATGGCAACAACGTGCATTGGATTGTTAAAAATTTATACAAACAGTTAAAAAAACACACAAAAGATCATCGCTCGCCAAAAATTTCGCAAAAAATTAACAAAATTGATGAGACGACAGAAATATAGCACAATCAACACTAACGTTGTTTGTAAAAGGGTGAGTTACTTTACTGCAATGGTTCTTTGCCCGATTGTATCCTTAAGCTGAAAATAGCCTTTATAGCAAGTTGGCATACCCTAAATTAAAAGGGTGTAATACTTGGCAATACAAACAGATAAAGCTTAATTACGACCGCATCTCAATTTATAATGCAAAGTCGCTTCAACCATGCAACCCAAGCGGTAAACCCACATTCCCTGGTTCGCGCTGCAAATAAATGCCTACAAGGCCCCAGAGGAATGTACGGCTGCAGTCGAGCGAAACTTGTTCCAGCTATGGCAATACACGAACGGAAGGCAAGGTAGGCAACAGTGCCCCCCCCCCCCCCGACCCTAAGGTCAGGGACCTTCCACCCCCTAGTCCCTAAGAAAGACAAAAGTGCGGACCCTACACTGCCGAGCAACTAGACTTTTTCTGCCCTGGCTTTGGATCGAGCGTCTGACCTCCAAACAACGAGAGAGTCTGCAATCTAAATCACTCATTCACTGGGGGCATCATTTACTTTTGTGAAATGAAGAACAGCATAAACTATTCAGTGAAAACAAGTAAACAGATGTTCCAAAATCTTCTACAAAAGGATCAAATAGCAGTTAGGTCTTCATTAATTGTGTTCAAGTGAAAAAAGGTAAACTTTTGTGTCATTTAAACAGTCAAATATTGTTCATAACTCTATACACACATCCGCCCGATTGGAAAATATTGTGCAAACAGACGATATTATCTGGCGCTCGTTCCTACAGAAATCGGGCGTTTCCCAGATTACATTCGAAAGGCAATTAAAGCACACTGGAATTCGTTCACGATTAGCTATAAAAAAAAGAGAACCTAACAAATTATTAATAGATACTGTATATATATCGTTATTCATCAACTCAAGAAATGAATATAAACGCGAAGAAAACCTTTACGCCGTCCAAAAAAAAAGTAATAATAATAGGTGTAACCAAATACACATTGCTTTAATTAAAAAAAAAATACGTGACAGTTCCCTCGTAAAATCGAGAGTTCTGCCACAAATAGGGAATATTAACAATAGTAATATTATGTATACACACTAGAACACAGAATGATGACGATAGTATAATCTACAACGAAACTAAACTAGAAATATATATATATAGGTATTAGGACGTAATGTGTCATGTACAGTTTGTACAATAGGGCATTTAGAGGCACTGTAGTTTGCAGGATACATTTAGCTTACTAATGGAATTGGCACTTGCGGCCACCGGTGCCCCAGCAAAATTTGCAAAAGATACACTCCGGCCCTATTCTTAGTCTTGTGGCCGGGCCAATAGTGGCCGCAAACGCCCACCTCCACTAATTATTATCACAATATTCAATACGTACAAGAAAACCTAAATGGGAGTGAAACAGGCAATATATAGGATGGGTGAGAACAAAATATTGCGATACAAAAGAGCATACGTAGTATACGTGACTTGCGTATAACGGACAAGAGGCTTCATCGATTGGGGTGGCGAAGTGAAGCCCACTAGGACTGACTTGTCAGGGCTTCATAAAATAACTTTGGCTCTGCCGCTTCGAATCGAGTTGCAGGTATTAAAGGTAACCCAAGTGACTTGCGACGGCCGAAAACTGAATTTTGCAGCGCAGGATTGAGTTTCTGGTCGTCTCCAGGGTAACGAATTCGGGCGTAACGCCTGAAACTTGCTTCAGAGGCTCGCCGCCGCGGTGCACCAGCCTGATGTTCCGGAAGAGTCTATGGCCTTCTCGGCTTAACTTCTCCGCCTAAGCGATGATACGTCCAATGTCATCGATTTAGCAAGTTTAAATGAGATGAAGTAATCAGAGGAGCTCTACCGTGCCCATAATTTCGGTTTCATCACAATGAATCGAATTTCAAGCGTTAATAGCAAACCGATAACACCTAAGGCTCAGCACGAAGATTACGACTCAGCAGCTCAATAGCCTGTCGTAGGTTAAGGGCACGTAATGTGTACAGCTGCAAGCACGATTGCAAGTTAGACTCATTCACATATCTGATTAGCTATCATTTCAGGGCTTAAATGGTTTTCTAATCATCATTAAGTTCGGAATAGCGAGGGACGAAGCGGCGACGAAGCAACGTGTTCACGAAACAGTACACGCATTTAACCAACGACCAGCTCTGAGTTTAGGCGTCCACGAAAACTTAAGCAAAGGAAATTAGATTATTGCGACCATGCGAGTGAATTAAAGATGCCAATACCGCTCTGCTGGTAGCCAAACGAGTTGACCTGTAAAAACTCAACATTCTTTTAACTACATCCACAGCAATTACTGAAAGGTAACGATTCATTTTCAGACGAATTTTGGTTATTAATATAATATAGTATCACACGAAAATCAATTTTCCGAGACATAGCCTCGTTTGGACTGGTTCTTGAGAGCAACATTGAGTCATAAATGCTTAAAATTTTGTACGAAGATGCACGTCGACGACTGAAGGAAAAACGGTAGCTGAAAACGATAAGACTCGTCTCTGTGGGGGCAGTGGTTAAACATTAAAATTTAAGCTCCATTATTTGAAGGCAATCATAAAAGAGATGCAAAACACTACAGCAGTTAAAACTGAAGATGAATATACAGGCGCGCTGTTTATTTATTTCTTCATGAAATAGCTACAAAATTCCATATTAAATATTTTGAAACACAGCGAAAGTTCTCTCCCGTTGGCCATGCTTTAAATTTAGTACGAACACAAGCATCTAACATATGTTTAGGCAATAAAAAAGGCATTGAAAAGGCTGAGTACTCATTTCAGTACTCATTGGTAGGCACAACATTGCTGCAATAGTGCTGCAACTATGAAACTATTAGCTATCGTAAGCCGAGTTATCACATCTGTATTAAATATAGAAACTGTAACACATCACACGACAACCGGCCGTAATGTATTCCCGCAGACAAGAATCGCACATGGAAGTCAATTAGAGGAATTCCAGCCGACGAAAGTCACACGGGAATTCCCATAAGCAATATCGGTACTTTTTTCTCTGACTTCAATTGCAAGCGGGATAGTTCAATGCATTGGATTTCGATTCCCCCCTTAACACACACACACGCATTCACACACCCACACCGAAAGAAAAAACTTTGCAACGCACGTTACAGTTACTACACTCTGACACCACAACAAACTGAATATTACAAGTAAAAATGAAAACTTTCCTTCGGAAAAGTAACGTCACTATAGGTACTTGAGACGGCAGTGCGTACACCTAAGGTAGTAATCAAAATATATGGGCCCCTGCAGCAACAGTGACGTCACTACACGCATGACAACAATGCGTATACCTAAGACAGTACTTATGTCAAATCAAGAGTCACTTGTTAGAACAGTGACGTCACTAGAAGCATGCCAACAGTACACTAGCGGTAATATGTCTAGGTGAGAGCTAACTTTTAGAACAGGAAAGTCACTAGAGCCTTAACAGCAGAGGTAGTTGCGAAGTCTTCCCGCTACTACACTAACGCCATATTGCCTCAACAATTCTCCCTAGCAATATTGTTTAGGATGTCAATATTTACGTCTCTGGGCCAAGCCAGTTGTGACGTCACTACATCCCTGGACCAAGCTAGTTATGACGTCACGATACCACTGGAATCACAGTCTTAAAGTACTGGGTTTGTTTTACCGCACTAAAACTATACAATACCCAACACTTGACGCTAATAGCTAAATATACGAGATTCCGTACTTATACATCGAAATAGTAAATTTGGAAAAAAAAATTTAGAGATAACTAAAAAAACAAATACTTGGACTACAAGAGCTATAGAAGCAGCTGCTTTTCACCTAACTAGCAATAATCTCTTGGTCAATTGTAAGGAATCAAAGTAGAAAATTTAAAGTTAGTCAATAAAATAGCTTCATAACATGAAGAAATAATGCATCATAAAACAGAGCTCGGCAAAAACGGCGTTATCGATACCGGTACATAATTTTTTAGCATCCTCCTCGCTGCTTGCTATACGATTCAGATGGCACAAGAAAAAAAATACATCTATTATTTGAATGGAATGTGCCACACATGCGAAACGAGTGAAAAAAAGAGATTTTCATGCTTTTAATGTGAAGATTTGAGGTGAATTCAGGAAGAAAAATCCGAGTGTTAACACGAATCCAGCTATTGAATAAATGTGGTTGGTGCTTTTGTTAATGATGCAGTGTTTTTTTTTTCAAGATTCGATATGGATCGTTGCATGTTGCAGGAAAAATTAAATATATATATATATATTTTTTTTTAAAGGAACGTTACCGACAGGAACGGCTCGTTGTATGACCTCGCACAAATGCAAGCATCATAATTCAAAGCGAAATGCGCACTGTTTCTATTTTTTTAAATGCAGCGTCATATTACCGAACGAAAGTGCATATTTTTCATCTACCATCAATACACAAGGCTAAATCTTACGTCCTGAACGAAAAACAAAGAGCTACGTAAATCCTAAGATGTCATGGGTACCTGCCGTACGTCTGCAGCGAGAGAATCGGCTGTCGTACAGTTAATGTTATTCTTCTCATTTTCGGATAATATTTTCGAAGATTGAGTAGATAGAGAATTAGACGACGAGTCATTAGTATTGTCGGCTTCGGGCTTACAGTTGATGGGAGAAGAATTGGAAATAGTTTGAGAAGCGAGTTCTCGTTGCTGGAGCGTTTCTAACTTATGGGCGGCTCCTTTGAGAACGTCATTTTGTAAAGTCTGTATCTTGGATACTGAGTTCTTTACTTGACTGACAGCATCGATATAAGATGAAGACGGACTTTTAGACACGATTTGGTCGGCGGGTTGAGATTTTTCACTCTTTTTCTTGCTTTGCTGAGCTTCGAGAGTAGTCATAAGCTTGATGAGATTGTCGAGGCCGATTAAGTAGCCGTCCTCGTGGGAACCCTCCACCCAGGGCTTCTTGTGGGTCACCGACACGTTCTCCGGCAGTGGTATGCTCTTGGCGAAGTCGATGAGCCAAACCACCGCATCGTTGTCGTTGTGTACGAATAGAAGGGAACTGCCGATGAGCTGCAACGATAGGTACCGAAATTGGTTAAAAACGAGAGCAATATTAGTGAAATGCAAGCGTGGACTAGTAGTAGGAAGCAGCTATATATGAAAATATGAGTGCGAATATGCAACAAATGTGATTGGTTGCAGCGATACCAAAATAGGTTCCAAATATAGCTAGTGTTGATAGTAAGTAGTGCAAAGCAAACGTAGACTAGTACGTAGGATACAAACATGATAAGAATGCAAAAATGTAATACGTTCAATGGGAAATGAATGGGATAAAATTGCATGACTGTGAGCACCCTGCAAACGTGACTGTGAGCACCCTGCAAACGTGATTGTCAGCAGTGACTGTTTTGCGTATAGTAAACAGAGGTCCAATCATAATTACCTACGTTACAAATATGAACAGATGTAAAATGCATATAGTTATGATACGACTGTAATACTTTAAGAAACTAAGGCAGAGACAGTAAAAATACAAATACTGCTGGCGAGCTCCAACGATACAGTAAAATATCGGTAGTGGGAGTAGTAACACAATGAGATAAAACAATAGAACTATGGCTACTGTAGGAGAAAGATTATCAGGTCTACAGCAAGAGATATTTAATCCCTTCTTGACTGAAATAAGCGTCAGTTTTTTGTAAGAAGAGCACTATTTGTTACGTGTACAAACGTGTGCACATTCTACGGGATCATATGGGGCGACACTCCCCAAACCGGAAGTTATAGAACCGGTGAACCTGAAAGAAGAGTTCACCTAGGCAACTTGAAAATTTCTATCTATGGGGTCCGCTCAGGCGAAACTCCTCATAACACGGAACGGGTGAACCTAACAATAATAGCTGACATGAAAAATTCCTATTTAGATACACATCGGGGTAAGATTCCCCTCAAAATAGAAGAGACTCACCTCATGTGATTTGAAAAAATCTGAATCCTCCAAAGCTGCCTGGATTTCCTTGAGCCGCTTCAAGTAGCGCTTCTGTAAAGATAAATTGCAACACGTTAATACATAGACACATCGAATACGATCTATAATAACGCAGCACGTATTTATCATATAGTTACACCATTAGAATAAGAGAACCCAATGCTTCTGACTAACACACAACTGTGTTACGAGTAACGTTCACCAAGCAGAATAACTTACTTCAAAATTCATTAAATTATAATGAAAACGTAGCATGTACTTCCCTCAGACTCGTGGTTGTGCAATGGGTAACAGTTACACAAGCTTAGAGTTTGACAACACTAATCCGGCAACATTGGTGGGACTAATGGTAGGCCTTCCCGTTAATTTATATGATAAATTAAAAATAACTCAGATTATGCTCGGCCAGTGTCGGTTCAAGTTATCGAGTGACCGAAATTGTATAATTCTCGATAACAATAAATTTGAAAATAACACACCGCCATCAATAAAGATTTCCATAATCTGAAGTTTTGAGACATTACTGAATATCCACTCTTGACGACTGCAAAACCAGCGCATACGTTTATAGCAATGACATACATTTGAAGAAAGTATTACCTAACAAAACAGTAACGTGAAGAAAAAAAAAATAGAGCTCTCAGGGAAACACACAGCCGTCTGCATGGTAACTGGCCTACCTGAGATCCAGGGCATATCTGCACCTACAAGTTAGGTTAACCACCTATTCTAGTTAGCTAGCCCGATTTATTCTTAACTAATCTATTCTACTATACCGTTCTTAACCCAGGCTGTCAGGCATGCTGCACCTAGTAGCAGGAAGAACATATTTTATAGGCACGTGCTATTAAAGTATTTAGAGTAACGCTGTAAGAACTTTAGTAGCAGGATTATTGGAAGAAGGCGTTAGTCAACTAGAACGCCCAAGGGCGTCAGTCCATCACCCGCAGGGGGGAGGGCAAATTTCAACACCGTGATTTTTGATGGCCAGCTTACTCTAGAGCTTTGGCACTTTTCACATCTATGTCAACCCACCTGACTCCCAGCAAAAAATTATGAACATTGTTCAACAACTATTCGGGGGGACAGACCAACAAATATACATATGTATATAAAACTTAAATATTAAATATGAGTCGACGATATTAAAACTTAACGTTTCAGGATGAAATATCCCATCTTCAG
>LQNS02277217.1:10063747-10094543 GCA_001587735.2 Parhyale hawaiensis
TTACCTATTAACAATAAAGAAATTTTATTTATTGATCGTAGCCTATGTTTTTTTTCTTCCTTCTGAAGATGGGATATTTCATCCTGAAACGTTAAGTTTTAATATCGTCGACTCATATTTAATATTAGAATCTTTTTGCCCTGTATAGTTTTTAAAACTTAAATCTTCAACAAAAAACATTATCAGCTCTCTCACTTCGTTCGCGGGTGATCACAAATTACTTATAGTTGAAAATAATAATGCTACTCACGGGCGCGTGGTCGTATCCCTGCACGAAGGAGGACAGCACGGCCAGGACCTGGTCTTGGGTTCGCGTCGTTTTGAAGTCTTTGCTCGAGGTGCCGTCGCTCTTTTTAACGCCCTCTATCCTGAAGCCGAGGGTTGCTGTCGAGGATATGGTCTCTCTCCACACCATGTACCTGAGCAGCGGCAATCATGAGGTCATGGACCGTTAATACTCCTATCTAAATAATTTGGTACGTAGATCAGACTATACATCAATATTATTTTTCACGATTATAATGAAAACTTTTTTATATTTGATATTACAATATGTCTCTGTTTGCAATCAACTTATTAAATGAATTAAATAAGTTGAGGACATGTGCCGATGGAAAATCAACAGTAAAAATGAATGCACCTTATACGTTACATTATATATACTGTTTATCTGCGTGTAATAAAGTTAGCAAGTGTATTAAACCATTAAGTACGAGCGCCACTGGGAAATCTAAGATGGTTAGGCACCTCGGTTTTGTGACAGCTTGCGCGCGCTGCTCCGCTTCTGAAGGAGCGTTAGGGTCGATTTGGATCATCTTCTCGAACATGTCCTGCAAAAACAACAACAAGCATGAGAGACTTATAGAGTTAGGTAGGTAATAACTCGAGTATAATCCAGCTAAAGCGCTTCACGGAAAACTAGAAGCTTCTGAAAACCCAGTAAGACTTGGCTTGTGTAAGAGTTGTCACTACCATTGAAAACAAACAAACAAACAAACAAAGAAAACTTTCAATCTCGTGTGGAAAAATTAATTTTTCTTCTCATTCGTTTCTTTTTTCTAGCCACACAACAGCCAGGTGAAGAATGGATGCAATTGTGTGTTCCTTCATTTTTTCCCCCGAAGAAAAACAAACTAATTTAATTCACTTCCTTCGACGGACCCAGTACATCGGCGAGGAAATATCTAGCTCTTGTTTTATTTCCACTCCTTAGTACAATAATGAACTTGACAATGCTTTTATTCTTACAGAATGTCTGGACGCCCAAGAAGCTGATTTGCGGCTTTAGATTCTGTGGCGGTTCAGAATTTTATTAGTGTGAATAATAAGTATATAATAATAAGGACAATGCTTCATTGAGTGTACTGGAGGAAACATTATATGGTAAGCATAAATGAGGGCAGGCGTTCCAGAAAGCAATTTTGACCGCCCGATGAAGAAACTGCTGCACAATTCTAGTTGCTTAGGGCAGCCATGAAATCTGCTAGGGATCTAACTGCAATTACATCACAATAAATACGATAATGAGATACCTTTATCGCATGTTATATTACCAGCAAAGAAAACAATAGTGTTATTTATACGTTTTGGAGTACATCCCTAACCAGAATGCAGTGCTGTCTAATGAGGTTTACCTTTCTTAGCTTCGGTTTCACTCTAGCCTTGGCTAACTCCTCCTCCAGATAGGTCCTGACTCCCATCTTGATATCCATGACACATGGAGCAGTAAAATCGCTGAGCAGATCTTGCAACTGGAGGTACTGTTCCTGATCACCATTATCCACCTGTACATACAGTCTCCATTAGTGAGGGTGCTGCAGCTCGCCGTTATCTGTTTACATTAATACCGCAGTCGGAGAGAAGGAAGCAATAATTTCATCAGTGGCGGTCTCGAGTATACATTTTTCTTGTGGCTGATATGCAGTTACCCAATTGCATTAATAACGCAATTCGAGAAGAAAGCATAAACTTCTTCATTGGTGGCGATGAGTATACACAATTTTTTGACTAATACGCCTTTTGTGAACTTCGCTGCTCAAATGACAACATGATAAAAATGGTATTTTCGTACTCACTGAAACATAAATGAGGAAAGCATGAAAGCTTGCGATACAAGTGACACATAAACACAGTAGGAAAAGTAGCTACAGAAACAACAAATTTAGTAAAAAAAATAGGCTGAAACTGAAGCGCTGCTACAGAAATACGAGCTAGGGAAGCGATAAACGCACCAACCCAACCAACTTCAAGTTTGCACCGCGTGGCAGTCCCAGCGGGCCACTACTGAATATCTTGTCTTGCCATTGCCATCGCCTCGCCAAAGGGAAAGCGACTAGCTAAACTATACTCTGTCCATTTCATCAAGGCAGTTTGGGCGTGGTCAAATTCCATCAGAGCGTGGCCATTCTTGAGACGTTGTTTGGCCCATATCTTAGCCCCACCCACTACCTGCATATAGAGCCAATTATTATTTAAGTAAGAAATATGACACATGCGCAATCTCTTATGCCCCTCCCAAACTGCCTTCATAAAATGGACAGAGCATAATAGTTCACAGTACAGAAGTTAGAAAGGTTAGCAAGTGAGAGCCGCAACAGCTAGTCCACTAGGCGCTCCAACAGCTGCAAAATGTGCAAAGCGTCCAGCAAGCGTTTGTGCCCATCAAACATTGTTCCTAGCAAGGTAGGCTAATAAGGTGGTAACTAACTAGTGAATGAACTCAGAGGAAGAAAAGTACTTGAAAGACTTTTTAAAGGGTCCGAGTGAAAGTTGAGAGAACTCGGAGACGCAGGATTGCATCTCTGGCTACTTAACCCTTTGCCGCATCAACTGCACCTTCAGTTCTCGAAAAACACACACGACTGACGCCGTAAAAAAAGTGGAATATTAGCATCAATCGGCTTAGATGTATACAAATGGTGGAGTAAGGCAAGTGAATGTGCAAAGGAGGCAAATGTTTACAAAGAAGGTGATTGTGAAAAGTGCAGATGATGAAGGCAAATGAATGTGAAGAGAGCAAATGGTAATGAAGAGAGCAGATGACTGTACAGTGTACGTGCAAAGGGCATGTGCTTGTAAAAAGGCATGAGAATGAATAAACACAACAGATGATTATGTCAAATGCAAGCAGCGATTACAGAACTCACGAAACTATGTAAAAATGGTAGACGGATGAGGAAACTGCCAGGGTGCGTGGCAGTATCAGATGACTGCTGAAGAGGTAGGGGAATGACAGTAATGAGGCACCTACGTGACTCACCCGTCCCAGATACTCAGGCACGAAAGGCTTCAAATTGTCCCTCATGAGTCTCTCGAGAGCCATCTCTTCAGCAGGACAGAGCTTCTTCATGATGGTCCCCTGCTTGTCGCCTGCCTTGAAGTTGCCTGCCCGTCGATACAAACAGTTAGCAAAACCATCGGTTTAATTAACATCAAACATTTAAATAATTTAATCATTCGGAAATTATTGGTAGGCTACATGATATTCTGTTCATTAATTCATGCTTATTTTGAGGATCTTCAACATCAAGATTCATGAAAGCCCAAGCTTTGGTTTTGCTAAGTAAAACGTTTGCACAGGATTTTATTTGTCCCGTGATTAAATGCCAATGTGTTTAAATGAATGTATTTTGTGTGGTAAATGAGTTGTACTTTGTATCTATAAATACTACACGCGCAAACCACCTAAACGCGCTAGCTAGCTAGCCGCAAATCCACCAAACGCGAACAACATATATAATTAGATTATGTGCTAATAAGTTCGTACATAATTTCAGAGTTATTAGCTAATTTAAGTTTACTTGAACTTATTTATAAGCATATACATGTAAATTACCAACTCTGAGTAACTTGTACAAAATTTCTAGTTTCTATTATAGGATTAGTAAACACGGTGCGTCTAGATATAACGCAGATTAGCTATAAAAACTATACATAAAACAAATAGGTGCCAGCCATGCACCGCCATTTACTCAGCAATATACTTGAGGTACCATAGGGTATTTCCATTGATCCAACATAATAATAATATATTATCCTGCATACGGTGGATATATCTAACGAGGTTTTCTGTTGCCTTAATTCTAGAAGTTTGAAGGTCTCGTAATGTGGAGAGCCGGAGAAGTAGTCAGTGTTGAGTCAAGTTAAAATCCCTCGCCGTACTTCTCCTCGCCTTTCGGTGCCAGAGAGCTCCACGTAGTGTAAGTCCGTTGCGTAACGTCCGAGAATCGAACCCGGGCCTCCTTTGGTGCGATGCCGAGACGAAGTTACTTCGCTACATCACTACAGCACTGATGATGCCAGCAGTTAGGAGCTAACATGACGAAATCAATTTTATACTCCCGAAAGTGAAGCATTAATATTATTACTGAGTTAGGATCACCATCACAGCCCGATACGGTCCAGCTCCAGACTCACAAGCATATCTGACTGATGAATACAGTTCAGCATTAGGTGCAATGGATTTGTATCAGATTGGTACAGTGCAGTACGATTCGCTAAATATATCTGACAGATTGGTACAGTGCAGTACGATTCGCTAAATATATCTGACAGAGTGGTACAGTGCAGTACGATTCGCTAAATACATCTGACAGATTTGTACAGTCCCGTATCAAGCTCTAAGGATTTCTGGAAGATTTGTACTGTATAGTACAGGGCGTAAGGACTTTTGGCAGATTGGTACAGTCCAGCATCAGGCGCTAAGGACAACTGGCAGACCAGTGCAGTCCAGTATGAGGCGCTCGGATGGCAGCAAGAGGCCCAGGCATGGGACCGAAGGCCAGCCACGCGGCCCCACAGCCGTACCCGCTCAGCCAACTATATTTGGCCACAGGAGATGGCCTTCTCTGGTCCGCTTGATAAAGGAAGGATTTTTTTCGAAGTGCAGAGATTCAGAAACGGACGGCGCTTTGTCAACGCCCGGTGCTGTTCGTCCAAGCTTAACGTTAACTGATGCGTGTGTGGACGTTGGCGTGCAGCAAAGGTGCATGACAAACAAACTTTAGGATGAAATACTATACGATATTTAGGGTAAGTTTCATTGGGTAACAAAATTAGGTCTTCCAGGCTCAACTTGTTCGAAACGTCAGGCAGGGGCGCTGGCTTCGACTCGTTAAATAGAGTTTCAGGCATCGACCATCAATCGGTGACCCATGCGACTTCCTGAAACTCAATTTTGCTCCGTAGAATGGAGTTTGGAGCCGGGTCAAAGTAATCACGTTCCTTCTAACACTTGCAACACGTTTCAAAGTGACTAATGCAAGGCATCCGTCTCAAGTCTCGGACAAGTCAAGCATCGAGGCCATTATTTTGTCGCTCGATCAAAAATGCCTTTAATACGAAAAGGATTCGAATACTAAACTTTCCATGTACTTTACAAACTTAAGTAAACAGCTACAGAAAGAAATTTTGACAGCTAAATACAGCGCATTTGTAAATTCTACAGTCACTAAAAACATGATTTTAAGAATTTTTATAAAAATCTGCAGTATAGTAAAATTTACGGTCTTATGAATAAACAATCCAATTAATGGAAGTAAAAATGAACGCATCCGTAAACATTTACAACCGGTAGAAATATGATTTCAGCAATGGGCTTCTGAATTTACGACCACTGCAAACATTCTTTCACCGCCTAAAAGCAAAGCAAATAGTGTTACAAATGTGCAAAGATTATACGATGCAAGATCATCAATACTTTTGAAAGGGCATGCGAGAGATCCGGTTAAACGAATATGTTTTAGTCATTTAGGTGAACAAAAATTTTACTGATGAGCCGGCTTAGCAGCTTGAAAATTTTGTGGTGGGAAAACACAGTTTGATGTTCGGAGGCAACGCGGCATAAAAATTGTTCACTGACAGATGCCGATGAATATTAGAAGTACAGCGACCTTCTTGAGATTCATAGCTTGAACTCTGAGAGAATGAGTAGCCAAAAAAAAAATCAACAAATCTCTTTCGTGGCAACAGATACCAAGGTAAAGAACGTTTATTTATTTATCCTTACATTCACTTGCTTCCAGATCATCCAATTCTACATTTTCTAGCATTCCGTATAACGTTTCAGAACCTCCATTACTTTTAAGCTTCATTCTGAGGAGTAAAATCAGAAGTTTTTATTTTGTATCACACCTCAGCAGCAACTAATGGTGAGAGATAGAGCGGGAGTTGCACCTAAGGAGCACTGCTAGCGGGATTTTTTTTTTTTTTGCACGCCAACCGGAGATCCGAGATGCATTTGCAGAGCCACCTGCACCGTCCAGAAAAACCAAGCCTCGCTATAAAAAGATCGCCGGTTTGACGAGAGCATCCTTGAATGAGAAGCGTCCCGTAGCCGACGGTGAGAATGGAGGCCGGCCGAGTGGGGCAGTAGCCTTGAATCTGCTGATGGACAGGGTAGCAAATCCCGATATTTTAACTTACGAAAGGTTGAGGACGTTATCTATAATCGAACTTGGCAGCGCATGTGAACTTTAAGCAGTGAGACAGCCGACGATAATCTACAAGTAGTAGATTTCTGCCGTGAATGCGATCTACGGGAGAAGTGGACTCGTGGACTTGGGAACACATGCGTACTATTCCAGTAATGGAGAGGAGAGGGGCACTACAAGTACGGTAATATGCAGTGAGTCCGATATCTCTGGGTAGACTTGCGCATAAAATGAGCGAGATATTGAACCCTTTCTCTTACGAATTAATCTGTCTTTCTAGTTGGAATGGTACTGTCTGAAATGTTGTACACAGACCGCTGTGTGAGAGAAGGGTTAACAAAGAGACTGAGCCGAGGGCGTTACTTTTGCGATGCACTTGGACAGTAAAGGAGATCCATTACAGCAGCGACGTTGAGGACCTTACATCACGGGTAGACTTGGGCAGTGAATGGCGGCCGCACCAGTCCACAGTATCCCTCAATGGCAGTGCACAAGTCCCCCAGCAGCACCTAACAAGTTGCCAAACAAGAAAATTATCGCGCACCTCCTTAGCTTTAGCGGAACCGGTCCGTGGGGTTCTGCCCGGTATAGGGTTAGGGGGGGGGAGCTAAGGTTGGGGGGGCACGATGACGTAAATGGATGAGACGAGCTAAGAGGACCCAAGGTAAGGGATATTCGCAGAGCGGCACTTGCATCGAAACGTCATTGACGGTCTTCCCTCATGACGTTCGTGACCAGGAACAACATTGGCCGACAAGGCGTGGGGTAGTGACGTCACTACACCAGGGAAACCAGGATAATAATGCACGGTGCAATGACATCATTGGCACTAGTACACAGGCCCAACATTGATCATCAGGCCTAAATGTAATGACGTCACTAGGTATATCAAAGAGACGTGGATCACACGCTATGCGCAGTCACTTCAATACTCCAGGGAATAGATCCATAACTGGTCAATCAAGCGAGGTGAAGTGACGTCACTAGAGAGGGTAAAACCTCAACATTGGTGAATCGAACGTGGTGTACTGAGAACACGGCAACAGTAGGTTGTGAGGTGCTTATCGTCACTGCCGAGTTGATGACGTTACAGAGGCACGCGCACCGGACGTTGTGTGAGATACTGTGTGCGGTACATGGCTGTACACGCATGTACGGTACATGGTTCATGAAGGCTGTGCACACGTGTACGGAACACGGCAGTAGTCGCTTGTAAGGTACGTGGTTGTACACGCATGTAAGGCACATTGTGGTACACACGTGTACGACACATGGGAACCAAGTTATTAACAAGGCATCAAAATTCTCAGTGCGAACCGAAACTGAGAGTGGCTGGTTACTGTGTCCGTTGGATGTGGGACAGAAAGCGAATATCGTTGCGTTGAGGCGTCAGCGATTGGGACGGTTAAATAGAGACGAGCTAATCTTTTAAGCTTGGCATATCAGGAACGCTTGCCAAGAGCGTAAGTATTTTTACTTTGGTTCTAATTTCAGGCGATAATCCAAAGCCGATTACTCTTTTTACGGCCTCAAACTCGACTCTGTAGCCGACGAATTGAGGTTTACTGTATCTGAAGCGTAATTGGTTTAGGATTAACTACCGAAACTCGATCCAAATCAGCATTCATGACTGAAGTTTCAAACTTGCTAATGAGATTCATTCACTCCGGTTAAATTCTTCCAAAGGAATTACAGAGCCCCTAACAAAATTCACCGCTGTCCCACAAGCTGATTTGCAGTTCTAGCGTCTGGCGCGGCCCAGCATTCTGTCGGGATACGCGATGAAAGGCTGACTCGGAACAGACAGTCGTACAGCAGAAACTGAGTTGCCACTAATGTAATTCTTACGAGGACCAGAGCTTTTAATTACTCTTTATACGGCTAAAACATTGAGTGGAAAACTATAACCTATCCATTCACAGATCAGCTTTTGTACTGCCTAACCAACACTGACCTGAGTATGGGCATGTTCGATTAGACCTCAAAATTAAGCCTTCGAGGTTTGAGTTGTCCGACGCTTCAGACTGAAGCTTTGTCACTTAGACTCGTGTTCCAAGTGTTAAACACAACCCGATTACGATGGGCCTGTTCATAACTCCATGGATATTGCGGAGTAAGGTTGAGTTTCTGCAAGTCTCCAGGATAACATACTGAGGGTCAGTTCCTGAAACTCAATTCAGCTAAGATTCAAACAAGGCAAGCTTTGAAGGCTTAATTTTAGGGTCTAACTGAACATGCCCTACATATCATAAGCCGGAGCCACATCACACAATCGCACGTTCAACTTACAAGCTGACGTTCAGCGAGAGTACTTTCTGTGGGTATACTGGCTATACGGTGTTTCACTGAGTTGTCCTCATTAGAAATTCATGGGCAAGAGTATTGTTTCGCACACCTATAAATAATGGCATTAACGTACATCGATATTATTTTACACCCCAAAAGTCGCTCTCTAATGAAATATTGTTTCGCACCCTAAGAGGGGCTCTAGTAAATTAATCTGTCGCACGCCATAAGTGTTAATAATATAATATTATTTCTTGCACCAAAAGAAGCATACTAAGATATGCTAAACATAAGACAGCGGCACTAAATATGATGCAATGACCAGGAAACGGTAGATATGCGCAGTTATACACACAAGTAGGAGTACTTGTACATGACAAGGGCCGATATACGTCACAAGTGTCGTGTGTCACACGAAGGAGACAGCGACACGGCGGCTACAGATGATAACACGCGATGCTGATAACCAAAGTGTCCAAGCCCAGGTGTTCTTGAGGACCGTATTTTCTGATAAGAGGAAATGCTCTAAACTTCATAGATTGACCAGCACTTATTCCCTGATTTCCCCGAATATTAATATGTTGTTAAGAGTGGAGGACGCGCCTGCAATTACCGTATACACTTACCCTTAGGCAAAATTAGCTTTGTGTATAAAGTTGTCGTAGTTTGGGGCTATATAGTATCGGCGTGGCAAGCTGGAGGTTCCCGGTTCAAGTTCTGACTTGATTCCTACTAGTATGATTGTCATATAAGTTGTTAAGCTTCCCAAGACACAACTATGGCGTTTCAAGAGACGAAAAAGAAGAAACATGTAGTATGTCGATAGAAACATGGAACCCATACACGAGGGTGGATCAACGTGAATAGGAACGGCAAGTCAAGAGAGAAGAGAGGAAAAACAGAACAAAGCCTCATCTGTATGAGTTTGAAAACGGACACAAAACAAAGTGAGCATGAAGCACAGTCATCCCGAAGGCCTAACATATGGATAAGGTACCTAAAAGAAAACGTGTCTCTTGGTATTTATATAATGCATGCAGCGTTGAGCAAACGCGACCTTGCGGCCCAGCCACAAGAAGGCCGCAACTGCCCATATGACCCATTTTATACGCCACCTGAGGGATCGCAGAAGATGATACCAAGGCAAGAATTTCCTTCATAAGCGGTGACGGACGCGGTGTTGCGTCCGAGTACGAGACGCCTTTGTCGACACACTCACTGGAAATGACTAAGAACAATAGACGCACATTCCTCAAGAACAGCAACTAGGACCGACGTCACATGATAAGCGATAGGGCGAGGTTCTCGACCGAACCTGAACTGAACAGCGCGTACGATGGACCGAAGATAACGTAGCTGCTAAGCTGGGCGAGACATTGAAATCAATAGCATCGCTGGCGTCACAGCTGGTTTGCAGAGATAAGGGAAACCAGCGTAGACACAACGAATGCCGTACAGCGAGCGCTATAGCCCTCTAATGTGACTATAGGGGCTATAGTGAGACAAGTGTACGAGGCTCACACAAAGCACGTCGCAGCTATAGGGGCCTAATATATGCGTATAAACTGCCTACACGTCGAGGTAACTGAAAATAGCATATACGGCATAAGCAAGACGCATTGTAGCTATATGGGCTTGCACGTTATATCGTAAAGGTGATCAAATACGGTATCTTGCCTGTGTGTTTAGAAGATAAATGAAACCAGGGAGTGGGGCAAAAACAAAGCCCGCTGCAGCTATACTAAAATGTGAGCAAACATTTGAACAAATCAAGCGAATACACAAATAGGTACCATTGTAATTAATTACAAGGACCCAAACGGTGGGAATAAAAGTTATTGAATTTAAATGACAAAAATTAAGTTGCGACTGCTGAATGTAGCCAGCAGATTCAACCGTGTTTGCCTCGAAACAGCAATATCGTTTTAGCAGACGAATTTTAGTTCCGATTTAATACTCTTGTAGACAAAACTGACGTGGTTGCAAAATACTAATAGCATCAGACGGACCAAGATGCAGTCGGCTCTACAGGCAAATGAATTAGTGTCCGGAGCATACGACTAATGATGAGCACGTTCCTTACTTAATGTATTAACGCTAACAGAAGTAAAGCACGTGTGGCGCTCTACGGATGTTTGGAACAGGGTTAAAACAACGTAAGTATATTCAAGTAAGTTATATTCAAATTGTAGATTTTGTAGACACATTATGTGTATATAGATTTGAGGACTCCGACAATACTGTATATAGTATTTGTTAGTCAACAAAATGACTTCAGATTCCACTGAAGACGTTAAGCTGAAAGAAAATTTCATCCCCAGATTGAAGCAAAATCTCAAGACTTTCCTAAGAAATGTAGGAAAGCATTAAATAGATAGATTCAATAGATATGGGCTTGTAGAATATGTATAGAAGAGATATCACCTGCCAATTGAAGCTAAATCTTGATTTTTTCCTAAATTTAAAATTAAATAACAAGTGAATGTACTCATTAGAGAATTTACCCACAGTTTCAACTGTCTAGTTAGATCTCACTTTTATTAAGAGTGCATAGAAGCGAAGAATAAATTCTCAAAGATGTTAAAGTATTTAGGAGCTAGCAATAGCATAAACGCAGTACCGGCATAGCCTACTAGCGCAAGTTAATGCTTCCTTCAATTATTGCACAATGAACACACGTCATTGTCAAGCCATAATCGGACTTCCCATAAAAGGTTAAAAATGAATATCAATTTCGTTTCAACGTAAATCTAAACTAACGTTTCAACCTAATCTTAGACTTGACGGACAGATATATTACAGTTTATTATTACTCAAGCATTATCATAATCGTTTATAGTATACCGAAACAATTATATTAAGCTCTTCAAGGCTTTCACCAACAATAACAACAAGTCCCGCATTTTCCGATAACAGCCATTAATTGAAGCGGACTTCGCTACCCCCATAGCATAGGCAAGTTACGGCGCAATTGCTTAAATAAGGGCTTATCGTAGATACGATTTAATCCCATAGACTTACAGTCGATCCTTCCTTCAACAGGTCGGAGGCATTTCACTTGTACTCTCATGCAGGTCTCAAAACTGCGTACTGAATCAAACTTAAAATTGCGTAAGGAATCAAACTATTCAGAACAATAAAAACCTATTCTACATTCAGACTAGATACCAACACAACAAGGTACTAGGGTAGCCATTGACAGACAAGCCGCAGCTACGGAACAGTGCAACCTCCCACCACGGTAGTCGGAAGAGCACAGAACACNGAGGCATTTCACTTGTACTATCATGCAGGTCTCAAACCTGCGTACTGTATCACACTTAAAATTGCGTAAGAAATCAAACTATTCAGAACAATAAAAACCTATTCTACATTCAGACTAGATACCAACACAACAAGCTACTACGGTAGCCACCGACAGAAAAGCCGCAGCTACGGAACAGGGCAACCTCCCACCACGGTAGTCGGAAGAGCACAGAACACAAACAGCTACGGACCGCATCCTGACCGCGCACACCGGAGTAGTGACTTTACAATGACCACACCGTTCGCACTACAGCCACGCTCCGCTGACGCTACCGCGAGCTGTCAATTATTGACCTATAATGTGATATGCATCATTGGGGTGTTGGGGGGAGTCATTAGGAACCCACCTAAAAGCCAAGAGGACGCCAGGCTAGTAGAGCGTGGGAATCACTTGAACATACAAAGACTGGTAGGATATCCCTTACTTGTATAATTTTGTACCCCCATCACTTAAAACAATTTCTTTCACTATACAAGAAGCGATCAAATCGAAAATCTCCAATTTTTCGGTACCTACTAACATGGCTTTGTCAGAAGACTACGGATAACCGGTAGAATAAAAGCAATAAACTCGTCTTCCATTGACTCACGGTGAGCGAGACAACAAAATCCGCAGAACTGAAGCGCAAGCATATTTCAATCGAGAGTTTCTCATTCGCATTTTTTGGACGAGCTTCACGAGGTAATCGTAAACAGACTGCGGTTGAGACGGCCGCAAACGAAAGTGGGATCGAGTTATCGGCCGTCGCGACACCAAAGCGTAATCGGTTTGCGATTACTGCCTGAAATTCGACTGCAAGTGGCTAATGGAAGACCAACGCTTGTGGTTTCGGATAAATTAAAGCTAAGCAGATTACGTTAATTATCTCCATCGCAATGAGTCAACCGAAGGCGCCCGCAGATACTTTACTCAATGACTGCGGTACAGAAACACAGTGCATTAAGAGCAAATGGTAATAAAGAATAATAATGAATAGCTGAAACTAGGCGAATACAGTAGCAAGACCCTAAAACAATAGATGAAATTGGCAGAATAATTGGCATGATATATCAAAATCGTCAAAGGTATGGTGCGTGACCGCTAGAAAAATAAATTAAAACAGGAGTAGGAAGAAAATCGCTGAATAAAAATAGAACCCTGGCAGAAATCCACAGCTCGCAGCACAGTTAAGTCATACGTGATAACAGTGTGACAGGCACTGAACCTCGCACTAAGCGTAGGCAGTGAGCCCGAATAGACAGACACTGTCGGCAGGGCGCGGGCACACACACACACAGGGAAACAAACAAGTGTCGCCTATACATTTTCGCTATCTCCTATACGGTCTCACCTTCGTTTCATTAGAGTGAGATGCAGGTAAATAGCCGTTGTCGAGTGGTGGGTGTAGAAGTAACAGTAAGTCGACTACCCTTACAGACTTTTTGGCCGTCCCCAGAAGCTATTTTACGATTTTAACTTCTAACTCTAAGAATTCTGCAAGGGTATTAGATTAAAAAGAAAGTACAGCGGAGAGAGAGGCTCACCTTGGTGCCCGGCAAGCTGCACCCAGGGGTACTTGTGGCGCTTGTACGTCTGTACGAACGGAGTCCACTGCACGACGTTCTTCACTTTCCGCCAATTCGAAGTCTGAAACGAGAAAACCAAAGTTAGACCAGCATTAGCAAAAGAGAAACTACGGCTAGGCCTGCATGTAAACAGATTACCAAATAGAAGAATTGTTTTAGTTATTATTATATCTAAAAAAATAGCTATCAATAAGCTGCTGAGCACAGACTCAATCGTAAAATCTTAAGCAAATAGTTGAAACTAGCCGATGCTTTCTCGTGGCAGCTGTTTGTCTAAAATACTGCAGTTGGGTACCGCCTAATTTGGAGCAATGGCGAGGTGAAGAACTTAACCAAAGAAAAAACAATGTTTAACAACCGTAAGCCATGAACAAAAAAAAAAAAAAAAAAGAAACAATGGAACATTCGTCGGCCTATACGCCGCAATGCTGCAATGGACATCAGTCGGCCGATACGCCGCAATGGACATCAGTCGGCCGATAATACAATAATATATCTAAGGCAACACGACCGGCCTTGGGCCCGCAGCCAATCGCAGCAGACAAATAAGGAGCTCTGGAAGGAGCTCCAGCAGCAATTAATGTCTGACAAATGTATGCAAGCTATGCATTTAAACGATGAAAACTAAAAACACTCCACGGGGGATTTAATTGGAGCAAGAAACGCTTGTGATATCGAATCTATTGAGCTGACCCAATTACGAAAATGACAGCTCATTTTCCTTCTTAATTAACGACTTTTTGAAAGAAAATCTGTTGTACTATTTAAGCCACACACAGCGCGAAAGGAATCAATACATTTCCCATTGACGCAAATGGATGGTAAAATGATACCTACAAAAATGCACTTGTAACAAGGCGTGATTAAGTGCTATATGGTCTATAAGTTATAGTAAAAGAGGTTCAAATAAAGATATTCTACAATACGCATAGTATTGTGTTTATTTTATATCTAAACATAATAATAACAACAAAATCACATGGTTCAACACAGGCGTTTCAGCAGCTCGTGCATGGCTTTCAGAGGAACTCTACTTGGCAACACTGCAGGAGAGTGGGCTAGTTCAATACTCCCTTTTGGTATACATTGCCCCCCTGTGGCATATACTTTTAACAACAATAATAATATTACTTATGACAATAACAACAATTATAACTATACATGCATATAGAGCGCTCTGAGAACGCATACCTCCGCCAAGCGAGGAAACGGTAGCAAAAAATTCAAATTGCTCTGAAACTATAATTTTCTTTGTATAAACTCCAAAATCTAATAATTTGTGCCTTTTGATAGCAATAACAGCTTGCGCAATTTTCTTGAAGATCCGTTCATAACTTTTTGAGTTATACTGCTAACAAACGTTAAGACAAACATGAGTCAAACATACAAACGAACAAACCGATCTGCACCATTCATTATTTTTTGAGTTACTGTGCTAACAAGCATAAAACTAAAAACAGTGATAAACGAAAACGAACGAACATACTGATCATTACCAAAATGAAGTCATATCCTCTTTGTTATATACCTACAATCAATCAATCATTATTAGGTACTCACAGGGGTGGTACAATAGTTAGATTAAACATAACTTATCAACTCATGTAAATTTCATAAAAATCCATCCATATCTTTTTGAGTTATGGAATTGAAAAAAATGAGGCAGACAAACAAATAAACAAAAAAAAAAAAAAAAACGGATGGACATATCTTCAGCAAAAGTTAATCATCTGTTCCTCCTAACATTCCTAACAATCACTGCCAATTTCGTCCAAATCAGTTCATAACTTTTTGAGTTATCTTGGTGACAGACAGATAAATAGACAAACAGAGACAGATAGACAAACACGACGAAAACATAACCTCCTTGGCTTGGCGGAAGTAATAATATCTTATAGATTCAACGCAGACAAACCTCTAACACTGCAATAACACACGCATATTGCTCACAAAATACAGATAGCCGTTTTCTAGTGTCATCATAGCTACAAAGATTTCAGATATTGAAAAGCGACGCCTAAATATAAAAGAACCACTGTAAAAAAAGTTTTTCATAAACGCTGCAAAAATGATCGGAAGTGGAATGGGAGACTTTGACAAAGAAAACGAATCGTTAACTGCCTATGAAGTAAATCGCTTCAAAAGTCCTGGAACGTGAAGCAGGGATGCAAAGTCAAAGTCGGTGTCGTAAGGAGACGGAGTCAGATACCCGATTGTTACAACAGTCGGACGTTACAGAGGTGCAAGGAGTAGGAAACGGAGTCGGGGTCGGACCTTGGAGATCCGACTCCGCTGCCCTGCTCGTAGGTTGCCTTGGAGACAGCGATACTCAGAAGTCTATCAAACAAGCTACCTACTCACTAGAGCGAGAGACAATATCAGACGTAGGTATGCACAGTAGACAGGCAGCACACTAAATGCTCATATACCTGTGAGCTTGGCAATGAACTGATGCATGGTTACCTCTGCCAATGAGGTTATATTTATGCCGGCGTTTGTTTGTCTGTTATTATACTCGTTTGTTTGTCTGTTATTATACTTGTTTGTCTGTCTGTTATTATACCTGTTTGTATGTCTGTTATTATACCTGTTTGTCTGCTATTATACCTGTTTGTCTGTCTGTTATTATACCTGTTTGTCTGTCTGTTATTATACCTGCTTGTCTGTCTGTTATTATACCTGTTTGTCTGTCAGAAACATAGTTAACGCAGAGTTATGGACGGATCTCCATGAAACTTTCAGCGACCGGTGAGTATGTCAGGGGAACAGTTGATTATTTACTCGCGATGATTCGGTCAGCTGTTCATTTGTAACTCCGTTTATCTGTTGTTTCCTGTAAATAACTCAGGAAGTAATGAATGGATGTTCATTAAATTTACAGGAACTGGTCGGAATGTCATGAAAAGCGAATGATCAAATTTTGGTGACGATCTGTCCGTCCGTTCATATCTTTGCCTCCTCCATCTGTCTGTCTGACTTTTTGTCTTTTAGCAACATAACTAAAAAAGTTAAAAACGAATCTTTGTGAAATTTACAGGAACTATTTGGTATGTTACGAGGAACGAATGAGTTTTGGTGATGATCCAAAAGAGGAAATTCAAGATTTTGAACTATTTTGAAATTCTCGTCTGCACTGCGTATCTTAGCGGGAGTCAGTACTCTCGGATGCTTCACTTCCTGCTAGTGAGATGATGTTACAAACAAGTTGAAGACGCGTACTACACTCCAGTCATTCAGGGATACACGCAGTAAAAATATAGAAAAGATCTGAATGTTAATATTGAAAATTCATTTCGATTTCAAAGACAGAACTGATTTGGTGCTCCTGTGGAAACAATCACGTAACCCAGAAAATTCTGGCGTTATTCTGTTAGAAATTACCTAGTATAAAGAGAGCAAGAACTTTGTTACTTTACAGGAAGCAAACTAGATAATTTTCGAATATGCAGAAATTCAGCAGCAGAATCCACACACTCTACTGATATCGCAGGCTCAGCGTGCCCCAAATAGCTACTTCCAATACCGGAGGTTCGCTCAGTCAGACATAAGAAAATCCGACCAGAATTCNTACAATGGACGTACATCAGTCGGCCTATACGCCGCAATGCTACAATGGACGTACATCAGTCGGCCTATACGCCGCAATGCTACAATGGACGTACATCAGTCGGCCGATACGCCGCAATGCTACAATGGACATCAGTCGGCCGACACGCCGCAATGCTACAATGGACGAATGTTCCATTGTGCTACAATGAACGGCCGATACGCCGCAATGCTACAATGGACATCAGTCGGCCTATGCGCCGCAATGCTACAATGGACGTACATCAGTCGGCCGATACGCCGCAATGCTACAATGGACATCAGTCGGCCGACACGCCACAATGCTACAATGAACGTACATCAGTCGGCCGATAATACAATAATATATTTAAGGCAACACGTCCGGCCTTGGGCCCGCAGCCAGCAGCCAATAGCAGCAGACAAATAAGGAGCTCTGGAAGGAGCTGCAGCAGCAATTAAGGGCTGACAAATGTATGCAAGCTATGCATTTAATCGATGCAAACTAAAAACACTCCACGGGGGATTTAATTGGTGCAAGAAACCCTTGTGATATCGAATCTATTGAGCTGACCCAATTACGAAAATGACAGCTCATTTTCCTTCTTAATTAACGACTTTTTGAAAGAAAATCTTTTGCACTGTTTAAACCACACACAACGCGAAAGGAATCAATATATTTCCCATGGACGGCAGTGGATAGTAAAATGATACTTACAAAAATGCACTTGTAACAAGGCATGATTAAGTGCTATATGGTTTATAAGTTATAGTAAAAGAGGTTCAAATAAAGATATTATACATTACGTATAGTATTGTGCTTATTTTATATATAAACATAATAATAACAAAATCACATGGTTCAACACAGGCGTTTAAGCAGCTCGTGAACGGCATTCAGAGGAACTCTACTAGGCAACATTTTGGGAGACTGGGCTTGTTCAATACTCTTTTTTAGTATACATTTCCTCTAGGTGGCATATACTTTTAAAAACAATAATAATGTTACTAATGACAATAACAACAATTATAATAGTATCTTATTGATTCAACGCGACAAACTTCTGACACTGCACTATCACACGCATATTAAGAAGCATTGATGACCTAGAAACCCCTTGCTCACAAACTACAGACAGCCGTTTTCTAGTGATATCATAGCTACAAAGATATCTGGTATAGAAATGCGACGCCTAAATAAAAAAGAACCACTGTAGAAAAAACAGTTTTTATAAACGTTGCAAAAATGATCGGAAGTCGAATGGGAGGCTTTGACAAACAAAACGAACCGTTAACTACCTATGAAGTTAATCGCTTCAAAAGTCCTGGAACATGAAGCAGGGTTGCAAAGTCGAAGTCGGTGTAAGGAGACGGAGTCAGATACCCGATTGTTTCAAGAGTCGGACGTTATAGAGGTGCAAGGAGTAGGAAACGGAGTCGGACCTCCAAGGTCCGACTCCGCTGCCCTGCTCGTAGGTTGCCTGGGAGACAGCGATACTCAAATATCTATCAAATAAGCTACCTACTCACTAGAGTGAGAGACAATATCACATGTAGGTATGTAGAGCAAACAGACAGCACACGAAACGCTGATATAACTGTGAGCTCTGCAGTGAACTGATGCATGGTTACCTCTGCCAATGAGGTTATATTTAAGCCGGCGTTTGTCTGTCTGTTATTATGCCGGTTTGTCAGTCACAAACATAGGTAACTCAAAGCATTATGGACGGATCTCCATGAAACTGTCAGCGACCGTTGGGTATGTCAGGGGAACAGTTGATTAACTACTCGCGATGCTTCGGTTGGCTGTTTATTTGTAACTCCGTTTATCTGTTATTTCCTGTAAAATAATGAATGGATGTTCATTAAATTTACAGTAACTGCTCGGAATGTCACGAAAAACGAATGTTCAAATTTTGGTGACGATCTGTCCGTCCATTCGTATCTTTGCCTCTCCATCTCTCTGTCTGTCTTTTTGTCTTTTAGCAACATTACTAAAAAGTTAAAATCTAATCTTTGTGAAATTTACAGGAACTATTCGGTATGTTACGAGGAACGAATGAGTGTTGGTAATGATCCAAAAAAAGGAAATTCAAGATTTTGAGCTATTTTGAAATTCTCGTCTGCACTGCGTAGCTTGGCGGACGTTAGTACTCTCGGATGCTTCACTTCCTGCTAGTGAGATAGTGTTACAAACAAGCTGAAGACGTACGCTACACTCCACGCATTCAGGGATACACGCAGTACAAATATAGAAAGAAAGATCTGAATATTAATATTGGAAATTCATTTCGATTTCAAAGACAGAACTGATTTGGTGCTCCTGTGGAAACAATCACGTAACCCAGAAAATTCTGGCGTTTTTCTGTTAGAAATTACCTAGTATAAAGAGAGTAAGAACTTTGTTACTCTACAGGTTAAGGCTCCAGGCAAACTAGATAATTTAGCTTATACGTCTTTAAGTCGTCGTCTTAGGTGTGTGAGATGACTATAGCGTCCGAGTCGCACGGGGTTTATCGATGAAGGTTATGGCCTCCAAGCGAGTCAGTCTGTATTCTTTTAGGCTGGTCTTAACCTGGCCGTCCCAGAAGCTAAAATTATAAGTGAGCTTCTGCACGGCAAAAAATTTCGTTAAGGAAGAGATATGGCCTCAAGCTTTAGACATAGTTTGGTGCTCGGGGCTGACTGAATAGTTTCAGAAACGTCGTGGCCATAGTTTCAATGCAGAGAGTAAAGACAAGGTCCCAAATATTCGACAAATATACAGCATGGGATATCCTAAATAGTTCGAAAAGGTAGCGTCCATTTTTTGAGATATAATTCAAGGCCCGAGACCAGTTAAATAGCTCGGAGAGGCCTTCCCCCAATGCCTTAGACAGAAGTCAAGGCCCGAAGTCGATTAAATAGTTGGGAAATGTCGGGCCCATTCAATGCCTCAAACACAATTCAAGGCCCGAGGCCGACTAAATAGTTTCAGTAAGGTCGGGCCCAATGCCTCAGACATAATTTAAGGCCGGAGGCCGATAACAGCCTCACCGCATCATCGTCCATCACAACTACAAGCGCAGAGGTGACGGTCGGCCGCCTGATGGAACACCCAGATTTGGCAGTTGGATCTACAGAGCATTAGTGGAAGCGGCTTATTGAGGATCGTGTGGCGTGCCACCAAATGGATTATAGTGATGGAAAGTCGGCGAGAGAACGGTAGGTACATGCTTTGTATTGTGTGCAGTAAGGCGCCCGGTCATATAAATTAAATATAGGATATGAAGATCCGAATAGTCTACTCGGGCAGTTAAGGTACAGACAATAAGGGTCAATGCTACAAACACAAGTTCTACCAAAGACAATTATTCAAAGGTAATTATCTCAAGGCATATTCCAGCAAGACCAACTTTACAAGGGCAATTATATACCTAAATAAATTGTACCGAGGCCAATTGTACGAAGGCAACTATACCTAGGCAAATTGTGTCAAGGTCAAGTGCACAAAAGCGATTATACTTAAAAAAAAAACTCTGCGAAAGCCAATTTCTACAAACGTAACTACATCAGTAAACTGTATCAAGCCCATGAGTGAATACAAAGGCGATTACACCAAACACAGAGTATTTCGCATCGAAATCTGTACAAAGGCAATATCTACCCAGACGAAGCTTGCAATAACAAATCCTATTAATCTATCTTCTACCAGGGTAAATTCTTCCCAGGTAACTTTAATGTAGCCTATAAGCAAATTATAGCAAACTTTATTCTTCTCAACAACAACTCTACATATACAACTAAATACAATCACATGTGTCCATATTTGCAAATTTACATACTTTTTATTTATTAGTTTCCATCTATCCTGTTTTGCTCCAACACGTTCTTTATTAGCAAAAAAAAAAAAATCTGTTGTGTGTGTCCATGATACTGATACACGGTACTGAACAAAAACAGACACGCAACAATATTGCATTTTTTTTGCTGTCAATCGTAGTCGCCGAAAATTTGGTAACGAGATAATTTTGTTTTTATTTACAACTGGCAGATATATCACAGTACTAGTGTAATCCGCCGTTAAAGAAGATGGCAAAAACAGTGCACGCAGAGTTCTTCATTGTTCCTACCCGTGGTCGTGAATCTGCTAGAGACGATGCCTGCACGCCCTTCGGTTCCAGGTGGCACAACAGACAAGAGCAGCGCCGGCATTTCAGTACCAAACTAAAGCCGAAAAAACAACTTCTGGAGCGGTCGAAGAGTCTGCTAGGGAATTCCGTTTTCCCGAGCTGATAAAACTTACACCAAAAATCAACACCAATCTTCAAAATTGTCAAAAACTATCGCCAATTATTATTATTAGATTCATTGTTTTACCACCCCAGAAGCGCCGGTGATTCAGGAGTGAGGCGCAATTAACTTCCTCTACCAACTCATCTTGGGAAGAAGCTCAAGTCAGCACTACGCTCGCCATCACACAATAGAAGACAGTTTATGACTATCACCAATAAATAGCCCGCACCCATCCATATCCAAGAGCATACAATAATAAATTATACCTACCGTACACTAGTGATAATGAATACTAAGAATGGCCATCGTGCGTTTATATATTTATATATATTTATTATTTATTTATAGGTTTCGTGTCCCGCTCTTAACGAAATAGATAGCCAAAAATTAGCTCTGGTCTTCCTGGCTTCATCAGTGAATTCATCTGCTTGAAGACTGTGGTCATCCTGCCAAGCTTCATACAAACTGATAGGCAGAAACTATTCCAGGTTGCAGATGATCGCACTCGAACAGCGTGTCTGATTCCGGTCTTTCTTTGACAACGTTGAAGACCACTCGATGTAGATGCATACCACAAGTCATTTACAGAAGATAGTTGAGTCAAATAAAGGTGAATGCGCTTCG
Source organism: Parhyale hawaiensis (assembly GCA_001587735.2). Taxonomy (NCBI): domain Eukaryota; kingdom Metazoa; phylum Arthropoda; class Malacostraca; order Amphipoda; family Hyalidae; genus Parhyale; species Parhyale hawaiensis. Next base: position 10,085,800 of record LQNS02277217.1, read on the forward strand.
CTCCTAAATTTCCAGGTTAGTGACTTCACAATTGGGTCACGCCCCTGTTGCAGAGAGGAATCTTTGTTATTTCCACAGTGGCGTGACGTAATTTTGACGTCACACACCTGGAAATTTAGGAGCGAATAGCATTCACCCAAATTTGACACAACTATCTTCTGTAAATGAACTGTGGTGCATTCAGCTTCTCTAAACAATTTCTTCCATCGTGTTGTGCACTCTCTTCTGAGATTTCCTTCATTCAAACTTTAGCAGATACTCTTATTTTGTTATTTTGATAATTATCGAGGCAACTGGTAAAATATTCTTGAGCGGTCAGCAGGCGCGTAATGACCACGATGCTTTCTCGGCAGCAAATTATTTTCTCTGCATTTTGGGTTCTTTCAACAGAACAAGTTATCTCTTGAGGAAACATTTTCCGAGTCCGAGCTATATGCCACCCTCGAGTATCTTGGATACAGAGCTCCGTATTTATTAGAAGCAATATTGACTGCGGGCAAAAAACATCGCTTTTTTTGCGTACCGCCAAAAGAAAGCTTAGTGTTGTTCAGCATTGCGCGCTTATGTGTACGGTTCCCTAGTGCAAGTTGGCAGTTGCGCAGCATCCTACACGAGGAAGTTAATAAAAGCCTTACATGTATAGCAGGGAGCTCAACCGTCTACCCTAAATAGTTGATAACCTGAGAAATCATAAAGTGCATGTCCCGTCAACACGTGGCCCTACCATACAGGGAGCTCCCTTCTATACATGTAAGGTTCTACCTTAATATCTTTGCGATGATGCTACGGACAACACAAAACGGGTCTTCACAAATTCTTCGCAGTCATTATTGACAGCGCGGGCACTCTAGTATATAAGAAACCACAGATACGAGCAAAAAGGTCTTAAGAGAGAATGACTGGGCTGGCTGATTTATTTACGCTTGACAGAACCTATAGTCATTTTTTAACGCCGGTCACATTATAAATAAATGTAAATATCACTGTTCTGTGTCTTCAGTCGCATATGCGCATTGCCTACAATTGTAATCTTCTGCCAGCTGCTATTTTTTTCACGATGCTTCAGGATGCTGAGCCCACCAACATGATAAGCTCAACATTCAGGTCAGCTGTAATACATACAACATTCAGATAAGATGTCATACATAACTTTTTTCCTTTCCCTCATTCTGTTAGAGTTATTGTTTTTAGCTCAAGGTGTATCAGACGAACAAGGTGTATCAGACAAACAAGGTGTATCAGACGAACAAGGTGTATCAGACGAACAAGGTGTATCAGACGAACAAGGTGTATCAGACGAACAAGGTGTATCAGACGAACAAGGTGTATCAGATGAACAAGGTGTATCAGACGAACAAGGTGTATCAGACGAACAAGGTGTATCAGTCAGGCAAGTTGCATCAGACGACCAGGAGCTGAATACAGTCAGGAATGTTACAGGCAATAGGTTACTGATGAAAAGCACTAGTAACACTTGTACGCGCAGCTGTTCGATTCATCACAGAACATGCTGGCATCGAACACGCAAGTTACTTAAGGAGGAAGAAGAAAATTAACACACAACTGAGAAGTCGAAATTGGACAGGTCGTAGTTATAAACTCTGACAAGGGCTGTAGAGTCGGAGGTTCTTGGGTGGAGTCGGAATCGGACCTAAAAATTGACTTCCCAAGCCTGCCTCCACTATAATGCAATTGGAAGTTCAAAACATGATAATGCAACCAGAGAAGATTGGTAAAACAAAAGACGAATTCCAAAAGAGGATCTGAAAGTTTTTATTTCTTGCGTGAAACAATAATAAATACCGGTAACTTGAAAAATTGGAAGCTTATTTGAGAAACCAACATCCAAGTTTCTTTCCTTTCTCACTGTTTCAAAATTACAACGTACCAAAAACTGCACAGGGTTGTTATTAGAATTATTGAAGCTTTACTTGGGCTAATCATGCGCTTAATCGGACATAGCCGCTAAAACTTTGGTCCAAGAGAACTCCACTAGAACTGAAGCCATATGGTCCACATCACCTGGCTCTGTGAAGCGCCCCATCGGGCGCCTCTTCTAGAACTACAGTTGACGAGGACGCCGCTCCACTTACCATGAAACTGACTCCACATGGTTCCCAGCACCTGGGCATTGGGCACATCCTCTACATCTACATGCCAAGAGAACGCCACTACAGAACTCACCACTGGAACTGAGGCAACATGGTCCCCCTCACCTGCCTATGCAGCGCCCCATTGGCCACAGCAACACCCACGGCTGGACGTGGCACCGCGTAGTTTGTTGCGCGGGGTGCCAAACAAGGACAGCCGAGAAGCTTTCCAAAAATTCGCGGCATCGTTTGAGGGCCGGGAAGTGCGCGCCTGCGCTACGGCGAGTCAATATTTGGAGGGACGGGAGCTAGACCGACGAATATTAATTAGTGCTCGTCGAAAACAACTCGCTTAGTGAGGTGTCACAATGTCAACACCTGAAGAGTATAAGTCAGAGTGCGTTGGCGTAGCTAATGACAAATATGTAAATAGGTAAAACGCTGACGCTACGCTGCGGGTTTCATCGGATACGAGAAGATTATTTAAAAAATTAAATAATAATATGCATATTTACTGCTCCAAGCGGATAAAATATGCATACTGTGTTTCCCGTATGTTTTATGCAACCGATAATATAAAAAGAGAGCGATGAATATAATCAAGAAAGTGAATATGAATGATATTGCAACACACTCAACACTGAGAGTGTCCGAAAATTTCCATTCATATCGTTAAAACACTGTTACCAGTACAGTTAGAGTACAGAAGTACGAGACGTAACCCTCTTGACGACAAAGACCCACAGGTGGACTCGAGCACGTCATGCGTGATGGGCAGCGTCAGCGGTAAGCCGGAGGAGAGACTTCGGCGAAAACTGACGAGTGTCTCGAGAAGACAGGATGTGGGGACGTCAACGATAGCGTCACGACCAAACGTACGGACGACGTATAGCGACGTAGCAAGCGGTGTCGTGTGTGCCGGGCAGGGCTAAAATTAGAGATAGATCTGTGTTGTTAGGTTCTAGTACGGCACCAGGCGAGACATAAAGTACCTATGTACCTAGAGATAGGATTTGGATGACAATAGGTAAAAATTTAGAGATAAATGTGTGTTATATAGTGTGAGAAGCTCGTTCGGAGACGGGATCGAGAAGCTTCTATTGATATAATGTAGAAGGATATGAGTGAGCACAACGATATAGACATTGATGAAGAGATCAGCACGGGCAGGCCTTTCAACAGAGTGGATATAGGCGTAGACATACCGTAAACGGACATAAACGTTGACACGATATACACTGTGCGTTAACCCAACTCTAGCAAGTAAATAGCAGTAGACCAGGCAAATATATTCATTGACAGGGACAAAACTACACAGATGTAGATATATATGAGCGGTATTGACATAGAAAATTATGTTATGCAATGGAAAATGTAGACACGCTCTGATACGCAACTTTTAAAGAAATATTTCATTGATTCTACGTAACTAACGTACTTAATAAACGATGTTTCTACCAATGCCAGTCATAAAGGATACCGACGATCTGATTTATTTTTGGGTATATGGAGTAATGAGGGTAATGGGTAGCTAATGGGGGTAGATGAGCAATATGGGTAGGTGGGTAATATCGGTTGGGGGGTAATATGGGTTGGTGGGTAATATGGGTAGGTGGGTAATATGGGTTGGTGGGTAATATGGGTTGGTGGGTAATATGGGTAGGTGGGTAATACGGGTAGGTGGGTAATATGGGTTGGTGGGTAATATGGGTTGGTGGGTAATATGGGTTGGTGGGTAATATGGGTTGGTGGGTAATATGGGTAGGTGGGTAATATTGGTTGGTGGGTAATATGGGTTATGTGTAATATGGGTAGGTGGGTAATATGGGTTGGTAGGTAATACGGTTATGTGGGCAATACGGGTAGCGAGTAATAGAGAAATGGGTAACAGGGTATTATTCAATGAGGATCATGGATAACAAGGGTAATGAGTGATAGGTAACTGGGGTCTAGAAGGTACCTACTGACTTGAGGATATGCATAAGTCTTTCTCAGACAGCTTTCGCAAAAAAAAATCGTATGTTACCAATGCGTCCTAGGAGAACCGCGGATATGGGAGTGGTGATAAGAACAAATTGATACGGGAAATGCAAGATATGGCAACATCAATTAAAGTACTTTTTCTACGAACGGAAGGAAATGACGCTACTCAGCCCACCATGATTGCTAGGCTCATATCACGGTTGCTGTGACGTCATACATACGATATATCCTGTATTGAGATAGAACACTACCAACAACGGCTCAAAAAACAGCACCGATATATATACGAAAACTGTAAGGTTGTAAAATCGATGAACGTAGGTAGATAATATATGATAATGTAGGAGGGCAGCAGCGCTTGCAGTAGAACACTTAGCCGATATAGCATTAGAACCTGTGGATCCCAGCGAACGATGGATAACAGTATACATATTTTAGACGATACGATCATTAGCATAGGATGATATAAGAAAACGGGAACAGGGAAACGCTTGCAAATCATTAAAGCGTAAAAATAGAACAGGCAGACGGAATACACAGAAAATTGGTGGACTGAAAGTAGCAGAAGGCTCCATGACAGACCGAATGCTACAAAAGTGGCAGGCAAATTATAAAACACGAAACCATTAGAGTGTGATTAGACAGCAAACCGAGAAACCGAAAAACAGTGAAACCAGTTATGCAGTAATATTAAAAAATGGGTCAACCATAAAATTATAGCTGTTATTGACAAGTAACGCAGCTGAAAATCCTACGCTTAAACGCGCCACTTGCACTCAATCGCAAAAATGTATACACTTACACATCTTATCTAACATTTGCAACATTTCTATAATGGGATATGACAGGTCAGCATGCAGAACGCGCGCATGACCAGCAGAGGACGTACGGTAACGGATGTGGGCAGGATGCTACAAAGTCTACTCTAGTGTTGGGTTGTTAACCCTTCCTCTCACAGCGTGGTCTATATCCATATTGTGCTGTTCTTACGAGAGGGGTAAATTAATTCATTACCGAAAGGCAAAATCGTCTACCCCCAATATGGTGAAGTAATGTGCCGGGTTCCCTGTACTACGCACATCATCGGAGTCTACCGTGGTTGTCGGTACGATCGATGCAAGTAGTTATGAAGTCTATGCTAATGTTAGGTTATTTATATTCTAACTTAGAGCCTAGTAAAACATGGTGCAGGGTGTAAGCTTTCCTGCATTACCCACATCAGCTGGGAACGTTGCAGATGTGGGCAGATGCGCGCTTTACAATTTATTCGAACGTCAGTTCGGACCGGCCATCATCACCGCGACAATACGTTGTTGTTTTATTTAGCTTCGAGCATCTCCGTGTACATGAGTAGTAAAACTGATCGAACGAGAGAGCAGCACAGGAAGTGTATACCTAGTGAAGTCAAGTACAACGAAGATCCGGGGGCTGAGGAAGAATGCGATCAAGCACAATTAGGCAGGATGACCCCTACGGAAACAGCCAGGCAGAATGACCCCTTGAGGGAATAATCAGTGACGATGACCACTATAGGGAATAAGTCAAGACAACCGCGATAGAGAAAAGTCAGTGAGCATGACCGCGATCGGGAACATGACTCCTATCATGAACAATCAGGATGACCTCTTCAGGGAACAGTCAGGTCGACCTCTTCGAGGAACAGTCAGGATGACCCATATAGAGAACAGTCAATCAGGAAAGAATGCAAGATGACAACAAGAATCCCATCCCACATCACAGTAGCACACATAGGGAGCACCTGACCCTACAGCCGAGGGCAGAGCAGGGAGAAGGAAGGCAATGTTTACTCCAGTTTACAGATCCATAAACGAAGATGTTTAGTACCAAAGTCGCTCGAGGGGACGCCACTCGTCAACACAAGAACACTTGGGACCTTCAGGGGCATCAAATGCAGTGCTTCGCTTGACTTTACGTCTCGTCTCGGCCACATAAATCCTTTGATGGCGAAGCTGGACCTGAAGTGAGTCATCACGACCCACTTTTTACTTTATTTTTAATTCGCCTCAGAACCAATAGCAAGTAAATTAATCAATCTTTGATGGCAAGCCTCGGCTTGACGTGAGTCATCATTGCCTAGCTTTGGTTCATGTTTGATTCACTAGTAGTCGCTAACGGGCCGTTAAGGCTCCAATTGATTTTTTACGGCAAACCGGGGCCTGAAGTGAATTATTGTGGCACAGTTTTGCTTACTTTACGTAAGTTCTAATTTTGCTGAAAACATAAACTAGTCTAAAGTGAGTTATTTATTTTCAATTAATAACAATTTTCTCATTATAATTGCCACTTTGCCGGTAGTTCAACAGTTACTCTACGTGGCAGAAATCACAAAAAATTCAACACAATGGACGCCCTGCCAATCATTGGGAACTGGTGACGAAAATAGGACGCCCTGCCAATCATTGGCAACTGGTGACTAAAATAGGTAGTACCTGTTACAGCCTCGCTCAATAGGTACGTAATTTTTTTAACCGAGTCGCGATCACGGCAGCAGCTTCACTGTTGAAAATAGGTCCCGCAAAAAAGCCTTGAATTCCCTACAGATTTTTTCAATGGAAGTGATCATCGATGAGCAAAGGAACAAAAGCTGCCATGCGTCATGCTGAAGGGAAGAGTGAGGCGCGTATAGCAGATTTTCGTTCCAATTACCATGACCCATGACGCAACAAGTGTGACGCATACACACACAAAAAAGAGTCGTATATGCGTGAGCAATTGTCAAGTGTAGGCCTATGCGCTGCCTTTAATAAACTGAGACGTGAATAAAGGCCTGATTTTAAATAACGGTGCGCTTTACATGCTCACGCTGCATCACAAAAATATCCCAGCAAAGTAAATTTAGTTACTTGAAAAAAATTGTTTTTCCAATGCGCTTTATCTCATTTATTATAACAAATATTTGCGTGTACAAGTTAAAATATTTGAGGAAAGGAGATGTAGTTCTTCGTAATGTATAACTAAAACTAACAAAGAAGCGGAAATTAGCTTTCACTTTTCATATTACAAACACAATAGCATTGCATGTAGAAAATATCACATGAACGTAAATTTGCTTTCCCTTGTCATATTGTTTAGAGTTTAGACTATCGCACTGCATATGAAAAATATCGAGGAAACGAATATGATGCGAAGTTTCTCATTATACTGTTATCACTATCTGATTGTATGTCGAAAATATCGCCTAGAATAAAACGTCACTTGTCCGATTATGCGAGAAGCATTTTCAAGCAATACAGCCGAATCGCCGTGCTGCAATTACTGTAGAGAAGCGAAATAAATATTAATTAATTTCACCATGTATTGTAAAAATGCATATTATAGAAGATATTAGCTGTCTCTCTTTATAACGAAGTAACAACACCAAAATGCGGAAACTTTTCCCCGTTTCCTAATATGCGTAAGACGGCCTAGCGAAATGTTGAGGAGATGTAGATTGTTTTTGAAGTCACGAAGTAAACTGAGAAGAATTTGAACGCAGGGAACCGCCATGCAAACATTTATCTATAACAAAAACTGTAAGAGTACTCCAGTAAAACCTTCCATACATAACACATATTCATAATGCATGGACCACATGCAGCACACAACCTACATGTTTTGTAGTGAAGTTCTCAAAGCTTGAATAAAATTCAAATGCATGCATGATACATTTCACATGAAGAAAGTTTAACCGGGCACACGGTCAGAGCAGTACCACATGTAAAACTGAAACTACAGTATGCGTATATCAGCATAGAAATTACAAAAAGCTTCAGACGCATGCATAAAATTCAGATAAAACAGGCAAAGATAATAAAATTAAGAACATATGCGTGGACTCGCAATTGATTCTTTACCACATTCACCCTGGAAGCTCTATGTGTACTTATGGTAGTAGGATAAATGTAAAAAAAACTCAAACCACTTGTATAGAATGCATATAGACCCATAAAGTAAATTACATTGCATAGTATAGTACACACGTGTGGATAGAGCGACTTCTGATACAGTGCCACATTTATATGGGACACTATTTACGCGTACAGCAGAAGTTATTTGTATGGTATGCAAATCAACCCATAAAGAAATTTACGTTCCATCGTACCTACCCAGGTGTGGAACAACATTTGATATAGTATGTATCACATTCATATCAGAAGCTGATGTGTACGATGATATAAAATATGACAATTTTCACAAGCTCGTGCAAAATGTATCCACAAAATATTAGAAAATTATTAGGCTAAATACATACATCCGAGAAGCAACACTATATTGATGCAACCAACACCGTGTACAGGCATAACAGAAACCTGTAGCCCGTAGCTATATGCATAGAAACAACAATAAAAATTTCTCAAAGATAAAAAAAAATATCCACGCTAAACACATGAAGAAAACAAAGCAATTAATACACACATGTGAAACACAGGCCGATGCCGCGCTACATACGCAACTGCAGCGGTGCATACACACGGCAATGGAAAAATGTATAAAAAAGTTTAAATGTTGTCCTGATAACGGCTGCTGAATCCTTCGAGCTGGAGATAAAATATGTCACGAATAGTAACGTGAGTGTCTATGGTGCCTATTGCATATATTTATATACAGTACATATATTACACACTTGCGTGGTAAAAGGCCAGCAAAGCTATAGAGCTCGTTGAATTCCAC
>LQNS02277217.1:10157543-10189545 GCA_001587735.2 Parhyale hawaiensis
CGAGGAGGCTGCGTAAGACCCAGCAAGCAGTCGTCACAAGGACAGCCCGAGTCAGACGTGAAACTGGAATTTAAAGACGAGGCGAGAGACGAAGCGCTGTCCAGACTCTCAGATCTGACGAGATTCCTCCAACCACCTCGCTTGGCGGCCAGCACCGCCTCAAGAAGCGAGTCCCTCCTTGCCAGAGGGTCCGGACCTTCGCTCGAATCTCCCGAGACTCCTCCTGATATCCTTCGGCCCAACGACTCTTTGTTCATAAAGACGGAGTCGAGCCTTCGGTTCATTCGGTCCCGCTGAGCGATAAGCGAAGGGTCTTCGATGCCTTCATTGCCGGTGTTATTGGAGGAGCGGCGACTGGGACCGTCGCTGGCGTCGTCGTCGATGCTCTGAGTTCGGCTGTATGAACTTCGCCCATCGACGCTTCCTATGCCGCTGGACGCTCGGCGACTGACGGACTCTGTCGGATCCACCCAGCTTTCGTTGTCGCCGGCATTGCTAGAGGCCCTTCGACTGAACGAATCGGAATTGTCAGAAAATATGCTGCCGCCACGGCGCATCACATTCGAGTCAACCGACCAGTCCTCTTCGATTGCAGAATCGTTAGCAAAGTCCACCTCATCGTTCTCAGGTAAGAGCTTCAGCACGCTGTCGTTCAAGACAGACGTAAAGGAGGGGCGCTTCGGAACTTCCCGCACCGGCACAGGCCTCTCTTTCTTTTCCCTAATGCTTTCAGATATCGTCTCATTTTCAAAAGCAGGCAGTTCATTTCTTTCGGCTAAGTAGGTGGGAGTTAATTCGTTCGACAACGTCGGTCTCAGTTTGAGGCGTTCGCGGATTCTATTGACAGATTTTTCTACTTCGGGAAGCGGCTTATCTTTCGTTTTAGAATTATTGGCACTAACGCTACACCTGAAGGAGCGATTGAGCTTGAGACACCGATGCCTGTTCTGGCAGGCGTTTCTGGCTGACGCGTCTTTTTCCGTGCCCTCGGCGTGCAGCTTCACGACGGTCAGGTCTCTTATGTCGGGCAGTGAGGTCACTTTGAGATTTTTCACACTTCTCGAGCTTTTTTGAAGGAGTTGAAGAATTTTCTCGCGATCGAGCTGCGTGTTGCCAGAGGCGTCGTCGCTCAGGCACACGACAGGAACTGGCGGGCAGTTTTTCGACAACCGCTCATTGACGCACCGATTCCAAATGCCCCCGTCAGGGGCAGGGGGCGGCACAATTAATACTTTGGCGCCACATGCGACGTCGGCCGAATCACCCATCACGGCTGCGGATGAGAGCACTCCCGACTTGCACTAGATATTCATTCTATTCGAGACGAAAGTTCAAACTCACTGCGAAACGCTTAGCATTCCACCTGTTCGTATGAAAACTAAGCACTGTTTCTGACACGTCAAGCAACACTTCTAAGCAGTTAATTCTCGTACACATTAAGTACTCTCATTTCACTTACGATTTTTCAATAAAAAATCTAAACTCTACTCACATCTTAATATGAAAACGTAACAAGGTGGCTAGCTAGTTCCTCTAAACCACTTTCTAGAGAACTTTTGGATGCACATCATCAAAACCAATTAAAGTTTCTGAATGTGGAACATTTTGGGCTAACACACATTAAAAGAAACCCACAGGCTCTGCATGGTATAACAAAAAGTAGTTAAAGGCAAAATAAAAGGTAAGAATAATTTTTGCACGATATTCGTAAATTACTCTTGCACAGATTACAAACGTTCTATACATAAACACAATTCAACTCGTTCATCAAGGACACACAGCTTCTTCTTTCTATGTAAAAAGAAGACCGAAAATAAACAAAAATCACACATATATTTATTCTGATTGAGAAACACCCAACTGAAGTTGACTCACAATTAAATCTAATCTTCATGAAGTTTCATATCACATAAAGAACGTCAAAATAGTTCGACATTAGGGAAGAAACTGCACTGACAGTGCGCGGTTCCTGATTCAAACACGGTTACTAACACTCTCACGGACTAAATGAATTTGCCGAACACCATTACTGCAGATAAATTGATTAGATTAGATTAGATAGGCGGCAGTAGACGAGCCAACAGACTCATTCCCAAAGAGACACCGAAACTTACGCCCCGGCCCTCTCTGTGCTATTGCCATTATGTTAGTAGGATATAAAAGACTGGGGAAGAGAGAAGAAAATAAAAAGAGGAAGGAGAAGAATCTCAGCAAAAGAGACGATCATGAATGGACGCAATCACGATCAATAGCCGCTGATATGCGGAGTTAAAGATGTCAGACAGTGTAGTTGGAGCGTAAGAGAGAAGAAGACGAATTAAGGAAGCCTCGGAGGCTTTGGCCGTTAAGAGTGTGCGACTCCTGTAGGAAGAATCCTTAGCTGTGGTGGATGTCTCTACCAATATATGTCAAAACGACTTTCAAACGCGTTGACTGATTCCGCACTAACAACGTCCAAGGGAGTCTATTTGTCTATTCCAAATGCTGACTGTGATTTAATACGGAAAGAACTACTGACTGAAGGTCGTTCTTCGAGCTTTATGCTTGAGTTTTTGACCGTTGTTTCGCAAGCGATCATTGAGGTCTCTTTCAAAGAGTCCCGTTGTAGGTACGTCGTTGAAGCCATTCAAATACTTGAAAGTTTCTATTAGTTACCCCCTGAGTCGTCTTTGCTCGGAGAGATCAGACCCAGTTCCTTTAGGCGATATTCATACGGTTGGTTTCGCAGCTGAGGTATGAATTTCGTTGCTCTGCGTTGGACTCTTCCCATGTTATCGATAACTTTGCACAGATATGGCGACCAGAGTTGGCCTAGCACTTCAAAAACTCAGTCTTTAAAAAATTTATATTCATATGAATAACCGTTTCATAAGCATTACTGCTTTACTGGTATTGTACCCAAAATTCCTGTCAAGCATTATGATCACTGTAAAAAGAAAAAAAAAACACAAGTTGCTAACTCGCTGACGAACTAAATTCACAAAGGTATCAAGTAAATTGCTAATCGCAATGTTAGAAAATAATACGAAACGCTTACATCAGAAACCAATAGGCCCATATGTATGAATAAACAATTGCCAAATTTATAAATCTAAGTAAACTTGATACCAAGAGAAGAAACGTAGTTTGGCCACTTAATAATTTTTCTCACGGAAGCATTTTATAATTAGTAAAACTGACGCAATAAAAGAGGAGTGAAATTTTAGAAGAAAGTTTATGTTATTCCAATAGAAGCTCCAAGAGCTATAATGTACTCTTGTATGCACGACAAATATAATTAAGGAAATACGAGAGTCAACTAAGTACGGACTCAAAAAGAAGACATGTTGTAACTGCAAATGATCCAATGACCACCAGACTGAGGCTTGGTAAAACCCACAGCCCGCAGCAGAGCACATCGCGACGAAAGTGTGCGAGGAACCGAGCCCGAACAGACAATGCCTGCGGGGCGCGAGCACACAGGCAGAGAGCGATACTGTGGCCTATATATCCTCGCTTTTATTTCGGTACAGCGGGTTATAACTAAGTACGGGAGCAGTCGTTCACGTATACTTCTCATTTGTCTTCATTCACTTGAATGGTGCGATCACAAAAGCCGCCGTTAGATTAGAAGTTACAAACGCTCACCCAGTGACGCCATACAATCACTGGGTGCGATCACAGAACCTGGTTTTGGTACGATCACCCAGTATGCTGCTGGCGTGATCAGTTATGGGCGCAATCAAAAAATCTACCTTCGTACGATCACACAGTCTACTGCTGGCGCGATCACAAAAACTCTACCGTAAGTACATACATCGGGTTGATGCAACCATGGAGTCTCTCTATGTATCTAATCGTAGCGCAAGCACTCGGTCTGCCTCGTCGGAGAAGATCACCCAGTCCATCGGTTCCGCAAGGCACACAAACCAAGGAACGAAAGAAGCTACAACGAGCCGCCAGGTCTCTATTAGAGGTCCGACCAAACCACAAACTGCACTCCAAAAGAAGCTTCCAATGCCAGTCATCGGCGGTGTTTGAGTAGCGGCTTGACACAAAACTCCGCCGCTCACATGACATCAGCGGACACTAATTGTGACCAAGCTGTCTTTTCTTCGTCTCCGCTGCCAGCTCTGCAATACCTTGCTTCTCATTTTAACATTCCTGTAAGCATTTTCCCAGTGGACGTGTAGATAGTTAGCGCGTCTTGGCATAATTGCAGGGTATTTTGGGTGATATCTTAATACCGTGTATCTTCTGGGTAGCAGGTGCCGTCTTTGCAACCGTGCGTGTGTCTTAGATAACGTCTTCGACACAGCGTGTCTTGGGTTATCTTCGGCATCGTGTGACTTTGATTATGTACTTGGTACCGTGTACCATAAATTATGTCTTTGATACAGTGTGCCGCCGCACAACTTATCTTTGGTACAATGCGCATTACAGCGTATCAGTGGTACAGTGTGCCTTACATCATATCTTTCGTACAGTGTGCCTCAAGTTATGTTTCTTGTACGGTGTGCCTTACATTAAATTTTTGGTACAGTGTGTCTTATATAATATCATTGATACAGTGTGTCTTATATCATATCATTGGTACAGTGTGCCTTTGATTGTGTCTTTAACACAATGGGGATTAAATAATTTAATATCGTCATCCAGTTAAGACTCATTTTACAAAAAAAATGTACTGCTACACTGACCTAAATTTCAGACTACTGTGCATCTTCACCCTTTATCGGACGATACACCATACATGGTTACTTTAATAATGCTATTTGGATGACAGAGTTTCTCAGCCAGATAAAACAAGCTTGGATGAGACAAATATTAGTTAAATAATATTCGCAATAATACCCTAAGAGAAGTCATTGACTGCGTCCAGACGTCGATAGAGCCAAAGCAATTACTTCTATCGTCTCGCTACCGTAGCATCAAGCACAATTACACTCAATTTATCGTATCGTCGACAGGAGTTCATCATTTTACGGATGAGCTTCAATGAAAAGGTTGCGGAGTACCTAGCATGATTTATACGTGCGTTTCTCCATCACTAATTTTCGCATTGGCATCATGAATTGATATTGTTGGCCCCTGCAGCAGCTTTAGGGAGACTGCGACATTTCTTCCATGTGCGATTTAGCATTGACCTCGACGCACAATTCATTTTACGCATATAAACATTCATTCACATCCGTCTTTTTGTGGAATACAAGACCGCTGAAGCAATAACTTTACTTGCCAGCTATTAAATGAATACGGTTAAAAAACGGTTACGGTTGTGCAACTCGGTGATATAATTACTGGTGAGAATGTTATTGTTGAAAACTACAAGTTTCAAAAACTAAGTTGTTTGTAAGTTGACGTTAATTCAGCGTTTGCAACGTCATTGGAAAAGGAGGTTTTAGACGAAAGACCGCATATAGGTAGGTGAATATATGGGAGATATTCTAGATAAAAAACGGAATGTAAAACGCTGTTTCTAGGTGAAGAACTGGAGAAAAGACTGTCTTCATGTCAAAAACTGGGTCGAAAACTGCTTTTGCGAACACGAGGGACGAAAACTGGAAAGAAGAGACAGTCTCAAAGTCAAACACTGTTGTACTGTAAGTCCAACGCTAGTCATATATAGGAAACTGCTTTACTGAGAAAACTGGAAGGAGAAGCCTTTTTCTTTGTTGCAAGCAGGAGTCAGAAGTCTATTTTCAAGTCAAACGTAGGTAACACTGATTGCCACTTTGCCAAGCAATGTGACGTTATGAGGTCTAGTATGTAAGACCGCTGTGACATGTGCTTAATGTGTAGCCTAGAAATAAGATACATTCACTCTTGTACCATATAACTTTTCAATTTTGTAATGTCTATGAGCACTTAATGAATATTATTACTTAAACCACTAGAAAGCTATTTCTAAAGCACCTGCTGGAATCGAAAAACTGTTCTCAAGTCAAAGGCTACACACAAATTACTGCCTTAACTTAAAAGAAATGAAAACTGTTTCTATTTCTTGGTCCAATATTGGAACCATGCAGAAGACTTATTATGTCAGAAACTAGACACAAAGAACTATTTCAAGTCAGTGGATTGTTTCTAAATTAAAAGCTGGCACAACAAGAATATATAAGTCAAAAGCTAAGTACAAAAACTAACCATTTTAAGTCAAAAGAAAACTGGTTTTATTTGTAAGAAGACTGGCAAAAAAAACTGCGTTTACGTCCAATGCTAGATACAAACAGACTGTTTTTTTTTTCACAAAGAAAGAGCAAGCTAAGAACTTGCACTGCAAAGAGACAGCAGAGTTTGGGAGACGATAATTTGCGAAGGGTCAAAGAGTCGCTACAGCTATAGAGCTCTACGACCACCGCCAGCTTGCGAGATTGCGTACCGCTTAATAACAGAGCCAAGAACAAATGCATCACGCTGCTGCTTTTTCCTCTGAAAGGACGGCAAAACATAGTTAGGGTCGGGCAAGTTTTGGAGGAAAACATCGAAAATTTACGGGTGCAGGTAGCAGAAAATTACAGAGATGCGGAGCTGCGGTTTACGGAGTAAGAGTCAAGTGTGAAATGTTGCTTGCTCTCGGTTAGTTAATACACAGAAATTTACGGGAGCACGTGGTAAAAGAATACAAACAATGACGGTCCATGCGGGTTTGAAAGAATGGCAGAATTCTGAAGTGCTGTTAACAGTTCCCCAGTAGGTTATAAAAATAAGTTAACGGTTAGAGTTAACAAACATTTACAGCGACGATGTGCTGAGGTCTGCAGAGTACGATCGAGTCAAGTGTCACTTATTAAATAATTTCCTCCACCGGTACGAATGAAATATACGATTTTCGATATAGCAAAAAATAAAAAATCAGCGCTACATTAAGGTTTAGGCAATGCGATCGCAGTGCGTAATGTTACATAATTTTACCCCCGAATAAACGAAGCAAATTACACTGTTAACGGATGCAAAAATTGCATGGCTACCGTGCAGACGTTTGAGGATTGATCGGTTTGTATTCTTCAAAGTTGCTGCAAAAATGTAGCGTATGCAACACAGCACAGCATGGTCATAAGATAACGATTTAGGTAATGCTACGGATACATGGAAATGGAAAGAGTCCAACGCAGAGCAACGAAATTGATACCTCAGCTGCGAAACAAGCCGTATGAATGTTGCGTAAAGGAACTGGGTCTGATCTCTCTCGAACATAGGCGACTCAGGGGGCAACTAATAGAAACATTCAAGTATTTGGATGGCTTCAACGACGTACCTATAACGGGACTCTTTGAAAGAGACCCCAATGATCGCTTGCGAAACAACGGTCAAAAACTCAAGCATAAAGCTCGAAGAACAACCTTAAGTCAGTAGTTCTTTCCGTATTTCATAGTCAGCATTTGGAGTAGACTCCCTTCCGGTGTTGTTAGTGCGGAGTCAGTCAACGCGTTTAAAAATCGTCTTAACATACATTGGGAGAGCCAACCTCCACAGCTAAGAACTCCTCCTCCAGGAATCGCAAACTTTTAACGGCCAAAGCTTCCGAGGCCACCTTAATCCGTCTTCTTCTATCTCACGCTTCAACTACACAGTTTAACATCTCAAAGCTCCGCATATCAGCGGCTCTTGATCGTGCTTGCGTGCATTCATGATCGTCTCTTTGGTAGGGATTCTTCCCCCTTTTTTTCTCTTTTCTCCAGTCCTCTATATCCTACAAACATAACGGCAATAGCTCATAGAGGGCCGGGGCGTAAGTACCGGTGTCTCTTTGGGAATGGGCCTAGGGTAACATGTCTAGTACCCGTCCACCATGCTAGTAGCCGTCCACTTGGCAATCAAATCTTCCTGTGTGAAAACTATCAGTGCTAGAAAGCCGTACATAGGCTTAAACTGTAAGCTAAGTACTACCCTACAGTTTAAGCCTATGTACGGCTCTCTATAGTACTACTAGTTTTCACACAGGAAGTTTTTTAAGCCAAGAGAACGGCTACTAGCATGGTGGACGGGTACTAGACATGTTACCCTATTGGTTTGTCTACTGCCACCTATCTAATCTAAACTAATATCTCTTAAAGGTAAAGTTAAAGTCAAGCTGACCGCAAACCCCGGCTAGGAAATCCACGCACACTGCTTCGTGCTGCAGATATATGCTGACTGGCCCAAGAGGAGTGCACAGCTGCAGTCGACCAGAGTTATCAGGGCTGTGGCGTCAAAGACGGAAGGCTGCGATGCGACAACTGCGACCTCCCCATCATTCCCATTTCTGATTGGAGTAAGTACCTCCGCAATAACATCTGAACACCGAATGCTGACTCAGCAAGCCAAGCGCCGTAAGAATTCACCTGCCTCGCAAGCAGGCTCGAAGTTCTGCTTTTCGCGCATATGAAGAGTCCAACACTCAAACATGCTGCTATCGTGGGAATAATATCGGAAATCCCGTAGTGTGGTCGTTGGACGCTTCTGAGAGAGGAAATAAATGGAGTACCGGCATAGTAGGTATATGGCCTACGTGAGAGTCAGAACTCTGTGAATACCTAATAGTCGAGTTTCACTTCTATTCTAATTGAACCAAAACAATCGTAATCTACGGTATTACTAAATAACTTGATGAAGGACATACTTTGAGGTCGGCTGCAGACAGTACAAAGGCTACTATGCCGGACCAGAAGTTCTTGGAGGATGAAATCGTGACGCTACGAGCCCCTCACACGACGGCCGAAGTCTTAAGAAATGTTAGAAAGAGACGCACATAAAACATAACCTAGAGTATCTTTCTTGAATCCCAATAGAAATCTCATAAAAAATAACAATTGTTATCGAAAGAGAATGATGATGGTTTACAGTCATCAAGGGATGAAATAAACAGTGCCACTTTACTTGAACAACCTTTTGCTTACGAATCATTTTTAAACATTAAATAATAGAAACATGACAACTCGTAACTCGAACATCCGATTCGCAGTACGTAGCACAAACAGTATATACTCGAATTGATATTGGTATTTGTCCACCACCTCACGTTCTCGCGCGTTTCGTTCGTTCTCAAAATATTTATAAGTCAAACACCCTTAACATCAAATAAACTTCGAGTTACGAGGTAACACTCTAGTATGGAAATTTAACAACACCCAAATGCCATGGAATCAAATAAAGTATTATAAGATTTTATTGAGCAAAAGCCGGCAAAGAGAGACCTCCGAAACCATAAGTCAGGCGACAAGCCATGCAGGTTTATGCATCATGCACACGATCACGCCGTATCTTTCCAAAAGCCAGAATTAACGCAGACTTCATTATTTATTCATGCCTTAGCTCATCCCGCAGGAAGAGCTCTCCAATTTGACAGCTAAGAGGTCCACAAACATAAAAATGCAAATGTTCCCTTCGCATTTGTCTTTCGCGATACTGCTGCGAAAAGCTGAGGCAAGCAAGGCGGCCATTTGTCTATTACGACACAAAGGCCAAAGTCGCGCAAGAGCGAGCGTGTGTGGGAGGACATTTCGAAAGCTTTATGAGCGTTGGCACTGCCTAAGTTTTTTTTTTTTGCCGCCGGCACATCATTTTGCAAATGAAACGATAATTCTTGGGTATGAGCAGCTCAACCGGGCACTAGCCGACTCCATCGCGCAATTCACTAGTGGAGCGAATTGTATACTGCCCGATATCCAGAGCAACTGCTGACCTCCCAACCATATATCTCTCGCACAGCAAGCACACAACTGAAGCTCCAAATCGCATCTCTTGCACAACCAATAAACAAAACCAACAAATTGCATCTCGCACCGGACAACCAAACAACCACAGAGCTGTAAATCGCATCTTTTGCGCAACCGCAGAGCTCTAAATCGCACATCTAACACAGCCAACAAACAACTGAGAAGCTCCTAATCGCATCTCTCGCATAGCCAGCAAACAACTGAGAAGCTCCAAATCGCATCTCTCGCACAGCCAGCAAACAACTGAGAAGCTCCAAATCGCCTCTCTCGCACAGCCAGCAAACAACTGAGAAGCTCCAAATCGCATCTCTCGCACAGCCAGCAAACAACTGCAGACTCGAGAACTGAAGCCAGACCATAGGTGGGATAATGAAGCCGTCACGTCAGGGAAGGTATAATATCCACCTGGAAGTCCCGCAATACTTGCGAGCTGTCAGAAGAAGTTGGTCGGTGCATCACTTAAGAAAGTGATGAGCGTGAGAGACGCCCATGAGCATCTGAGCGGCTGGCAATTCTGCACCACCACGATGCAGAAGATAAGAACCAACTGGTTTTTGTACACACACACGCACACGAAATGTTTCTACGTAACGATCGACAAAAGGCCGTGTTGTGCTCTGGCGAGGAGAAGCAGCGCTTCGGCCGGACAGCTGATCTCCAATTTGTTACGGAGCCCTGGATGTGAGAAGGGCATCCGGCTTAGCAAGAACTGGAAGAGCCCTTTACACGTCTGCTGCCAGCATCTTGTGCCGGAAAATAGCTGGCAGGGTCAAAAACTGATCCTGATAACCCACCCTATTGTTCTGATAAGGTATCAACGTGCTGTAACTACGTAAGTTCCTACTGATGAAAAAAATAATTTTTGTAAAGTATATAAGCAAGTAGCGACGAATAACATTAGATCACACAAATATGAGGCAACTGCGTCTCCTGTAAGGACGTGTCAAGAGCATGTCACGGGAAGCAACCGAGCCGGCCTCAAGTATCGTAACGGAGTCAGGGGCATACGGAAAGAAAATGTATGATAGGAAGAAAAGAAATGATTTCTTAAGTTGGTGCTTGCTCTTGACTAGAGGGTTAGAAAAAGAGCAGCTACAAGTTTAGCAAGCTTGCGAGACAAAAATTTCTACAGCTTTATGAAAATTGCGTATTTTATTAGATCGTCTCCTCCACACAGTTTTATCAAATCGATGTGCCTTTCCAAAAACAAGAATTGGAGAAGATTTCGCTTCAGATTCATAGACTAAAAAAATTGCTATACGACATGCGTCGAAAGCTGTGGACTTCCCGATTATGGAGCATCCGCAGAGGACTAGTAAAATCCTAGCAACATAAGGAAATCTTCACGATTTTTAAGCAGTTAATCTCTCTTATTATTACAGCTTTAGCGAATGATTCATTACATAAAGGCCAAGAACTCTTCGTCTCACTCAGACTCTTAGTTTGCATCGCTAAGAGTTCATCTTTTTTTACGTCGGATATGTCGGACACACAATTAGATGACATTTTAACAACGTGTAGAGGAGTGGATGGGCAAACTTCATCGATAACCACTGATCTATAGCCTCGGAACTAGACAAGCACAGTTAAAATTCGTCTCTGGCTCACCGAACG
The DNA here is from genome assembly GCA_001587735.2 of Parhyale hawaiensis. Classification (NCBI taxonomy): domain Eukaryota; kingdom Metazoa; phylum Arthropoda; class Malacostraca; order Amphipoda; family Hyalidae; genus Parhyale; species Parhyale hawaiensis. The sequence continues at coordinate 10,168,835 of LQNS02277217.1, forward strand.
CAGTACTGAGATAGTAATAATTCGCGGCATTAAACAGAGAGTGGATGGGGAAGTGCATTGCCGCGGCCAAGCCGTAGATATGCACGGAGCTAGGCCAAGGAGGGTACCACTAATGCACCGACCATAGCTCATTCTAGCCGTAGATATGCACGGAGCTAGGCCAAGGAGGGTACCTCTAATGCATCAACCATAGCTCATTCGAGGAGCTAAAGCAAGAAAACACGACGCTGGCACTATAAGAGCTATTTAGTCAAGCAAAAGATTCATCATCCATCAAAGGGCGGCAGTAAGTCAAACAAGCGCTGCGTGCACCGTAAGAGAGCAAATGTATAGAATGGGCACGGTAATATGGGCTCCCGAGCTATCCATCAGAGCCGCCGTGTATGTTTCTCCTATCTAAATCAACAGGGTTCTTATGCCGATCGAGGGAGGTGCACTCAGGTCGGCCTCCCTCCTTCTGCCATTTCTAGACAGTTCATAAATCAAGCTGCCGCTCCCAAGAACATCTCTGTAATTAATTTAATGATAGCGTCGGGAGATAAAACGACGAGGGACGCGCACTGCACCCGCCGTGCAAATTTTTCACTTTTGGTCTAAAATGAATCGTTGCAGCGGTCAAATATTCTGCACCCGTTACGGTAGTCGCTGGAATGGTTAAATAAATACAGTATTCAGTAAGGGCTATTGCTACTAGCTGGAATGGTTAACTATTGAGTAAGAGCTACTGCTACTTGTCGGAATGGTGAAATATTCAGTTTGCGTTGCTGCTTTTTATTTATAAGATATTCGGCCACTGTTTTGCAAAAACTACATTGCAAGTTTTAAACAATTTCTCCCTGGATCAAATTGAAAATCGGAGTCATTTTCAAGTGGGCTCTGGGTAGTAAACAGCCGTACACGGCGACAATGAGCCTCGCTACACCACACTACAATAACGCTGTCGCAAAAAGTTGCCTAGACGTCGCAGAGAGACTGTACCAAGTAAGCAGGGAGGATTAGACTAAAAGGGGAGATTCGCGGCTGCGGCTGGAGGGAATGAGTAGTTTTGGTGCCTTGGTGACCGTAGTTGCAGAATAAGTATAAGGGTAAATGAGGTAAATTAGACCGTTTTCCGTCTCTGATACGGATCCAACTGTTGACTGGATAGCGTTGTCCTGTGAGTTACTGGACGTGATGACATTTTCTGGTCCTAACTTCGATCGGCCCGTAACGTCCTGCGACTACCTTTTATTTCTAGAATATACTGAAAAGATGCATTCAACTTACTTTCATTTATTATGTATGTGTGAACCAGACAAAGAAAAAGCACACTAAGACATCGGAAAGAATGAACAGTAAAATTGGCACGTAAACTGGTTTCGAAGGACGTAAGAAATCATATCGATGTGGCTCTCAAGAGGACGCGAAGTCTGGTAACGCACTGGGTTAGGCTTTAGTCGCCTGGTGACAGCAGACGGGTGCTCAAATCGTGTCGTAAGCTCATACGGGCACGCAGAATGTACAGTCTCGCGAACAAGTATCGCTGCTATCACTTCATTACACTATATTGACTTAATTATAATTCGACAACCGTTTGAACCATGCAACATTATTACCCCTTTCATACCGTCACATACGGTATATGTTACATATCATAATTATAGTGTTATTACTGCGAGAGAGCCAAATTAATTCATAGGAGAAAGGCTTAGGCGTCGTATAAAGAGATATGTGAATGAGTTTAAATTGCTCATTTCAATGAAAACATCAAACATTATTTGTTGTGTTAACGCATTCGCGCCGCTGCTGAACGCTGGCTTCACGTGCCCTTAGTTTAACGACTTGTTTTGAGTTTCTGAATTTTTGAGCTCTGAAATCTCGTAGCATCTCCAGCAACCGGCCGAGAGACAGCAGTTTCGTTAGAAGTCAGTGCCTATCTATAGACACACCCATTTGCAAAAGCATATTCAGTAGCAATGCCAAATGCTTTACAAATTGTTGTTTACTATTTTTGTGTTAAAATATATATGAACGACAGTCATCGCGGAACTGTACAGCCTGCCCCATAGTATAACCTCCTACGACAACCGCCTGGCAAGCCCTGAGCCCTGAACCGACATCGCCCATGAGACGCGGACACACAACATGCTGTTAACAAAGCAACATCCTCACTTTCGCTTCGCAATAAGGAACTGTAACTATTATGACTGATATAACTCACATTATGACCATTAAAATGCATTTTCTTTTGATTGATGAAAATACAAGCGAGCGACAGCAATGTTTGTGTAGTGAAAGCATTTGGCGACCACATCGGTTTTTCACTATTTTCTTTAATTTAAGCTACTTTCATCATTATCAATTTCTTTCGCTCACAAAGTGTACTGCGATATTACTCACTAGCGAGGGAATGTGTTCCTCTCTGTTTTGCTACTGTAGAGGGTAGGGTGGCTTCAATTTAGGATATAATTTCATTGTTAGCGGAATATAATATACAGTAAAATGTGTATATACATAAAATAACAAAGATGAGATCGCCTTTCGGTCGGCTACTAGTTTAGTTAATACAACGTGTTTTATAATATTTGATGTCATGGCGTTAGCAAGTACTTTTATTTCATACTATATATGGCTTCCGGGGCACGACGCACACCCTCTTTAGATATCTTTCTCTCCGTATATTAATGAGTACAGACCGGATTTATTGCAGTTTCCGGCGTTAGTTCAATATCTGCAATAATTGTAATGAGAGCTATAAATGCAATATATTAAGCCGTGTTCACATGTACCTCATGCATAGTAACGCCTTCACTCAAATTGATGGACGCGGCACCTTGATTTGAGAGAAGCAGCTGCAGCAAACGCTGTAGACAGAAGAATGAAGCATATGTCCTTTTTTTTTTGAACGCGCTATGTCATTCAAGTTGTGTCGACAAAACAGAACTTATAAATGCTAAATGTAACCTCTGCAGAGTTCAGAGCTCATGGACAAGTCGACAAGAAATGTATTTTATATCTTCACTTTAATGTTCAGAATCACTGTACAGTACTCCCGTTTAATGGAAGAAAACTAAAAAACTTGAAAATGTTATAAAAACACAGACGCCATCTTTGATTTGGTAGTCCGACGGTTCATCAGGCTATAACCTTGTTAAAAATAGGCTATTCCATCAAAATCAGTCACTAAGATTATGTGATACGAATGTGACTTCAAACACACGCAAAATATAAGCGATAATGTAAAGAAAAGATATCATAACTGAACGCGCAGCGTCATTCATATGACGGAGCACACTTCTACGTGTGGACAGAGACAAAAAAAAGTTGGCGAACAGCTCGTGTTCATTTTCGTGGTTGAACGCGTTACGATGAGGGACGTGTGAACCCATATTGTCACTTATTATCACTGCCACGTGTCACAAGACTTCAAACGCCATGACAATTGATTCCCTTATCAACTATTGTTCCATGTATTTGTTGGGTAAAAATAAAATTGAGTCGCAAAATCTCAAAATTTGACTATTAAATATTTATAACCTTTTTCATTCGAGGGATACATCATGGGAACAGGTAAAGCGGGATATTTGCAAGAATCATTTCTCGCCATTGGGAGGAATCGTCAGTTAGCACAAGTGCAATGTATTATGTATACCTACTGATAATTAGTATTTGAAACTGAAAAAATAGGTGTCCGTTGATCCACTGACACGCTACTCCCGTTTGCTATCTGGCTTTTTTCATCCTTTCAATTTTTTGCTGTATTTGCCTTTTGTTTGTTTCCTATTTCTTCCACTCCTATTGCTTAGGTGCAATAAGTGTAATTTTTAGGTGCAGAAAGAGCAAATCTTAGGTAAAATAAGCGCAATTTCTAGGTGCAATAAGAGCAATTTTTTGGAGCTATAACTGCAATATTTTAAGCGCCATAAATCCGGGCTCTATTAAATGAGCGTGTTGCTGCAATAGCATACCACTAGTTGGAGCCTGTGGAAATGCTACAGAACACAAGCATGGCTCGTCAGCAATATCTTAGATTCGTATCGTACATACGAAGTGTAACAATAGGTTTTAAATTTGAAATCACATCTTTAACTTAAGACCGACGGTATAATGAGCAGTAGCAAGCAATATAAAAAATCAGCTTGACTCCTGTTCTTCACTCTCGACACCCTATTACTTAAGGATGCCCTAATTTTCCCCTATTTAATGCTGAAAGCGTAACGGTCGTACGAACAATACGAAAGGAACGTATTAAGAATAGAAGAAAGGATCGTAGAGATGAAAAGGCAGAATTATAATATGTTCTTAAGAAGAGCTCGCATGCTATGGAATTCTTAACATATATGCATAAATTTTTTTTAACATAGGAAACAGCGCGGGTGTACAGCGACAACGGCGAGAAGAGGGCGACAGAGGGTACGGTCAACAGAGCGCATAATGCGACGCCCTGACCACGGAACAAACTTTGTCACCGACACAAACTGACACGGGAAATTTAAGAAACGCAATGACTCTCCCCTGAGCTTAAAGTCAAAGGTGCGCACACGATCGCGGGCTGAAGGTATCTCATGCTTTATTATAATAAGCACAAATTGTAAACTTTTGCTTTGAGGGCAGCTCGCATGTGTCGCGATTTTAAATTTGCTCCTTTTCGTTGTTCCTACAACCTCTATTTCGCAACGACACCTACAATACAAATTGACCGTTTAGATAAGGGTAACACGAAGCGACGGGATGGTGCAGATAATCATAATTGGCAAGAATTTGCGGGGAATTTGAGGAGAATAATTGTGGCACAGGCCAAGATGGCGGCCATAAACAACAGCGGGCAAGTGACAACGCGGAAAACGGAGGTCAGATTCAGCAACTGTGGAGGAGGAGGTGGAGGAGGTCAGAGACATGGAGGAGGAGGTGGAGGAGGTCAGAGACATGGAGGAGGAGGAAGGGTGGATGCATGGGTGGGTGACAGACGTAGGTACGTACACATGCCACGACGATTAAGTGGGTCACCAGCCCTGTCATTTGCAGGTGACAGTGGGCGAGCATTTCTCTTGTGTAATTAGAGATCTTGTGCATTAATGAGAGCCTAAGGGAGTGTAGAGGTGGAGCACGGCCTGGTCAGAGCATATGGTACTGCAGGCGGGCAAGGGTCCCAGCCGCTAATTAAACAACTTGTGCATTAATTGCAGCTGATTTGTAGCGGGAAATGGGTAAGAATTCACCGCCGTAACTCGAAAATTGTGCATTAATTGCAACGGAAAATAGGTACTGATTCACTGCAGTTACTAAATAATTGTGCATTATTTAATTGCAGCGGGAAATGGATACTGATTCACTGCAGCAACTTTAGCATGAATTGCATTGAGAAATAGGTACTGATTCACTGCCGTAACTGGATAATTGTGCATAAATTGGGGCAGGAAATGGGCACTGATTCACTGCAGCAGCCGAATAAATTGTGCTTGAATTGCAGCAGAAATTGGATACCGATTCGCTAACTTGTGCAATGTGGATTAATTGACAATTTTTAATTGAAAATGGGTAGTGACCCGATACATTAACTGGGATAATAGTATGTCAAACAGAGAATAATCGGACAAAAAATGGACAATAATTATTTGGTCGAATTAAGCAATATAATGGGAGTTCATTTCCAAAGAGACAATACGCTGGTACAGAGTTTCTGCACCACTTATCCTCATAACGTACTGGGACGCAAGATCTTACAAAATAATAGTAATAATAATGGCAATAGTAATGGCTTTCTTATACGAACTAAACATTTCAGCAATAGGTTCACATATAATCCTACTAAATTATGTTAAACAACATCGTTATATCCGATTGTTCTATTCTAAGATGTACATACACTTTCCGTGGAAAAAATTCTCACAGACAAAAAATGTTTATTATCAAGTGATTTTTACTTATTTCGTATGCCTATACCTTAGAAACCCAACTGCCTCCTTTGCTCTAATACCCATGTCCGACGTACTTTTCCAAATCCGACTGGGGCGACGCTCATATTATTGAGAGCGCACTTTTGGTATAATTTTCCCCAGTGTCAAACATAAGATTTCTACCACAGGCAAAGTACCATAGATCATGAATATGGACACACGATTTAACGCACTCCATCAGTCATAGCGTCATCGTTGCCGCTAATTTTCTCCATAAAATGTTGAAAATAAGCCAGTCGCTGTTGATTTGTCTGTAATGATTAGCGTGATGAACGCATATTCTGGTTAGAGCTGAACTCTCCCATGATCAGTTCGGCGTAGAGCTGACTGAGAGCATTTCACTTTCTACCGTATTCTTTCAGAGGGACACGATGTGCATCATAACATTAAAATTGCAATAAGCGAGGATTTGCTTATATACGTTTTGAATTTCTTGAAAGTTCAATTAGATTCTACCTTAGTTTAAACCTCCCTAGACCAAACGGTCTATCTGGAGAGGAACCTATCAGGGTCATGCAGGATGTCGATTGAAACGTGGATTCCAGGAATGGGAATGTTCTCACACCGGATCAGCTCGCATGGGGGCAGGAATTCAGGAACAGAAAGATGACAAGAACAAAATCACCTTCAGTAGAAGCATAAAATTACTGAAGGATGTAAATTGGTCATAAAAGAATGAAATGTAGCTCAAAGGTATAACTAGGGCTTGGGTAATCCGTGGGGTCCCGTTTAGGGTTGCGGCCATCTACCACGTAGATGGATGAACCCATAACTAACCTAACCCTACGATTTATATATACATATATAGCGTATCCTATATCCAATGAGGGGTCACCATGAGTTTTACGATAGGTATATCTCGTGTCATCGTACTTGTGACAGCTTAAAATCCCGGTGGTAATAACTTCTCAAAGAGTACCAAGATCAATGGCATCGAGTATGGATCCAAGATACATGCCAGGAAATTTAAAGTGATATATGTACTGAAGGACACACGTCAGTACATCTCATACTCCACGCCAGAAAACACACAGCGAGTAAAAAAGATAACTTTAAAAAAATTATTCGTAGAAAAACAGCAGCGAGATAAATTAAACCAGGATTTCAGTACTTTTCAGTTGATGGAGAAGCCCAGAACAAATGACAACAAAAAATGCAGTGGTAGAGACCACACCGGCGATAAATAAAGTTAAAGTAATATTCGTGTGAGCGAGCCCGCCAAGAACAAAAAAAGTTCAAGAAAATGTGTTCGCAAAAACCACAAAGGCGATAGATTAAATCAGAGTGATATCCTTCGTGTGTTTGAGCACGTCAAGAACAAAGAAACTTCAGGAGAGTGATCGAGCTCGCAAAAACTACTCCGATGACAGAAGAAACCACAGTGAAATATTCGCAGTCGGTGGGCAGGCAGGTACACAAAAGAAAGTTCCCTCATTTGCCACATATATCGTCCTTGAAAGCCGGCATAAATGGCAGGTTGTTCTTCCTGAACTCGCCCTAGCGTTTATGAGCATTTATGAAGGTTGAAGACTCCCATAAAAGTGCCAATAACAGTTGCCTTCGTAGAATATAAAGCCCTCAAGTCTACGGCCATAAAGTGACCCCATCGGACACAGAGCGGCAGAAAAAAGGTAACCTCCAGTGCTATCGCGTGGCACCATCAGGGCCTCACCGTCATGAATCACTGCGCCAAAAACACTCGACTCGAAACAATACATTTCGCCGGGGCAGTGCCTCCTAAAATAGACCTATACTTTCGGCTAATAAAATAGAGATTATCCATGTAAAGTAGAAGCGGCCACTCCAGCTTTCGATGTCTTGGATAATTACTGGATATCTTATAGGACACGGTATTACCGTCATAAATATCTTGAGACACGATGTTTTATTAAAATATGTCGGACACGATCGCGGCAACAACAGTTTCTACGCAACAATGGAAAGTAGATAAAATAATTCTTGATTAGTGTACTGGATTTTTCAAAAACTTTTCGATTAGTTACAACGAAGAAATTAGGTGTCAGAAAGCAGCATACAAACGAAATTTCCATGCCTAAAATGAGCGATTCATATTCGATTGCATTTATGTATCTAAAATTAACCTAAACTTTCCAAATCGTATAGCATGTAGCTTAGTGAGTACTCATTTTTGAATCACTATATTTACCTATAAGTAATCGCAAATTTTGTATAATATACAAAACTTACACGGCACCAATTTTCTTGAATTGCAATAACATCCTTTTAGTTTACTGTGAAGCTCTGGGCAGGAAGCACATAGTCTAACCCATATTCAGTATGTTACATAATCACCTTCATATTACAACAAGCAACCAATGTTTAGTGCTTCTCCGATGCAGCAATCTCGAAATTGATCTTCATGTAACGATGCCTTCCGATGATTGTGTAAAACTTGTCCAGGTACTTCAAAGGACCACAATTCCAGGAATCATTAGCGTTCAGTAGCAGCATAACTTCTCAAAACTGATAACAAAAACTGAATAATTAAAGAGAGTACTTCGTGCAGTTTCTGGAAGAGCTACTTAGTCTTACGGGCTCCGGCGCACGGTGGCGCAACGCATCAATCAGTACGCGACTGCGCCATGTTTAACATTGTGGTCGTAAAGTAAGAATCTGCTTGATCGCAACAATAACTGGGAAACCCACACGTATCGTTTCGTGCTGCAGATTTAGGCTTATTGGCTCTGGGTAGAGGAGTGAACGGCTTCAGTCGACCACATATCGTCAAAAGTTATAATGGCAGCGACGGAAGCCACTATGCGACGACCAACACTCCGACCATACCCCTTTTGGTTAGAGTCAGTACCCTCGCAACAGCAAGCGGACATCGGATGCTGACTAAGCAGATCAAGCGCCATAAGTACTCACTTACTTAGCTGGTCGACTCGAACTTGTGCCCTCCAGGGTCCATATCAGCACGCTCTAACCCCTGGAACTGAGGCACAAATAAAAGAGCCTGGACACATTTAAACTTATAACGACAAGCGTCCTTTACGCAGATGATGCCTCACACAATAGAATTTCTAGAAGAAATAGAAAAATCATTCGAGCGTCATGCAGCTGAATCGTTACAAAAGATTTTTTTAAAGAAGCTATAACATACCTTCGCCCTATGTCTAGATGAAGTGCGTTAAACTTTCTATCAGGAATTAATTTGCTTCTGTCTAGGAATAATACTATATAAAGTGAAACACGTAGGTAATCAGCATCTGGTTTTGCGGAATAATCCTTAGTAGAACAAGGAGAAAGTGCTAAAGTTACGAAGTGTGGGATTTAAATATTTTATTGTTTTATATTTGCTACCTACAAGAATTACCTAATTGTGTTAATTTCACATTCATACTTTGTCTTCTAACTATGGATTTTAGGTCCGATAGTAAGTCAAAAAATAAGGTGACTTGTAATGTGTAATTGATGAAAATAGGTGATCAAAGTTTTAATAAATATATATTCATTATTAACAGTATACTGTATAACATACACTCGTATATTTTTTCTGTAAAAGAGTTTAATCCTCACTGAAGTATAAATAAAAAACTGTTTTAAAGGAAGAATATATACTGCACTATCGTTTTGTTTGTCACCCGAATATTTTCTAGGTAGGAATTACTACCTATCTCAAGAACAAAAACATACGTATTATGCCGCTGAAAAGATAAATAGGATAATTACAAAAGTAGACTATTTGATTCACACTATCAAAATATTTCAACGACGAACAGTTTAGTCTAGGTGGCCAAAAGAACACCTACTCTTCTACGTAGGAGAAACTACCTTCTTTCATCTGCCCAACCAACTTTTTTAATCTTTAATGTGTTTTTATTTCACTGACAAATGCATTTAGTGATTGATCGAAGTATAACTTTCAAATGCATTTTTTCATAATTTTGTGAATATATATACAGATAATTCAGTCTTGTTGATTCGATTCGTTCTGTTATCTGCAATGGAACTCTAGTTGGTATCAAGGTCGGGCCAGCTGACGCCAAGAGTTCTGGGAAAACGTCAACAGAAAAAAAACGTTCATGCTCCAACACAATAANATTTTTTCATAATTTTGTGAATATATACAGATAATTCAGTCTTGTTGATTCGATTCGTTCTGTTATCTGCAATGGAACTCTAGTTGGTATCAAGGTCGGGCCAGCTGACGCCAAGAGTTCTGGGAAAACGTCAACAGAAAAAAAAACGTTCATGCTCCAACACAATAAAACTGAACAATTAGGATTTTTTTAAGCGACTGCTACTCTTAACTGGCTCAATTATTATGCATTGCTGTTGAAGAACATTACAGTATGAGCTTTTGTTTTAGCCAGAGTTCAAGAAAAACATCAGAAAAAAATATGCGTGAGTTCGATGATAACAGTATCAGAAAAATGCGTTCGTACCACAACAGACAGACTTCTTCTACTCTTATGTTGTATTTTACTGGGCCACTTATGCAGAATAAAATGCGCACCATGAGAGTTTCGTTACGTGTGGAGTCTTTGGAAATGTAGCAAAGAGTGACCATAAGTGAGTAAGTGCATTCATTCAAGTATTTCGCGGAAGAAGCTAGAGAGCAGAATATATATATATATAATATACAACATGTGAAATTACATCTATTTCCACTGCATTAATTGCCAGCATCATATTGATAGAACGTATCTTGATACATTATAGAAAACTAAAAAAAGAGCAAATCTCCGCCGTCGATAACATGAACTTTTTGAGTGGAAACCTATTTTTTTTAGAAAATTAAACACAAAATACCTCGAGTCGGTGCGTTAAAAGGTTAATTCTTTAACACCCAAAACGACCACCTGGTCTTCACTTAAATAACGATATTCCTACACATACTGATCTTGAACCCCAATAGTTCCTACTGTACCACACACACATAGCACAAGGGTTACAAACAGTGCTATTCATACGAAATGAGAAAACACTTTATAACCAAGGGTAAAATATACGTTATACCTACAGATAGGGGAATACGACTAGTGTAATAGAGTTAAAAAGCTAACCCAATTCAAAACGGACCAAATTCAGTCTAGAAAACACTGACTCAGTTTTTTATTCTTGCCAAATGGAATGTCAGTTTTCTTCAACTAATTACTTAATTCTCATACCACAGTTCATATAGCAGATAGTTACGTCAGATCTGAGTGTTTGCGCAACGCCCTTCAAACCTTCAGAACTGCGACGTCACAATTGCGTCACGCCCTTGTGGAAATACCCAAGATTCCTCACTGCAACACGAGTAACGATACTGGCGTGACGTCACAATTGCGTCACGCCCTTGTGGAAACACCCAAGATTCCTCACTGCAAGACGAGTGACGCTACTGGCATGACGTCACAATTCTGAACGTTAGAAGGGCGTAGCCCAAACACTCAGATCTGACATAACTAATCTTCAGTAAATGAACTGAGACTCATACCAGCGAGTATCGTGTACGTCTCTCAGAGAACAATTAAGTCATTTTCCTATCATTCTTTTCGTTTTGATTTCATATGCCATTACAATTGGGAAGGGGACAGGGTTGAAGCAAAAAAGGTGTTGGTATAATACGCAGCCTATACCCGAGATTCAAGAAAAGCTTGTGTGCCTAAAGTTAGGTTAGGTACCCATTCTAGCTAAGCAGAATATACTCCACTATCTTAAGCTAACCTAACCTCAGCTAGGGGACGCCAAAAACAACACAAACGTCTCCAGTTCCTCAAATCCGAATAACAAGAAATGCGGTAGTTCGGATTTCATTTCCTATACCGGGACGACAAAAACAACAATGTCAGCAGTTCCTCCTGCCTGCAGTACCTATAGTGTGTAGCTTGAAATACATCCCTCTGGTTTTCATTTCCGAAAGAAGGGCGTCATCAAGGCCCATCAATCAACAGTACACAGAGCGTCAACTTCTGCTTGGACTGATCAACTTCCATTCTTAGCTTCAGAGATCCCAATGAGGAGGTTACACTTTCGAAACATCGAGTCAATTTGAGAGGCAAAAAACCAAGGAAGCATCGACGTTGCCCATACAAAGCGACATCTCAGCACACACAAGCAATATGAAGGATGATAAATGAAGCTGAATCCTGCTAGTGTATGACTGAATGTTTAGTATATCATTCACGGGCAGCGAAGCAAAGCTATATTTTCATTAACATAAGCTGCTTCTTACGGAAAATAGGGACGTCGTCGCTGCTTTATTCCTTTGTACACTGGAAGTATAAGCAGGACAAGAGGTTTCATGAGGCAAAGCATCTTGCCTTCAGCGTATACAATGTAAGAATAAGAAGCTTTATATAAACAATAGGAAAAAATCCATGATAGGAAAACTGACAGAATAAAATTTGCACGCCAATCCGAACAGAAAACATTATTGAGAATAAAATGCAAAGACTACGATATGTCGATGGTACCTTGCACACTAAGGTATTGAAAGCAAACTATGCATAGAAAATAAATTTACGTCCATCAAGCTTCCATCTTCACTTTTTTCAATTTGAGTGTGTATTATGAAGACAAATAGTTTTGCATTATATTTACCTTTGTGTTGCGCAACCTATCATTATGGTCTGCAACATTTTTTAAAAACTTGAATGATGAATAAAAAACAGTACACTCCAACTCAAGCCCTTCTCCCCTCCTCCCAAATTATGAACCCGACACGGGCTAGACACGTTCAACGAGCCTTAATCATAATTGTTATAATCATAATTATAAAGACAGTATACCGATATAAAATACTAAACAAATTGACTTATGAATAAAATTTACACCGCATGCTCAGGTTTGAAAGCCAATAATCACACATAAAGCACGGCTTTCATACGATAAATGAAAATACAGTTATTCTGGAGAAATATGCAAGATGCTTATGCCCTTTGCTGTCATAAAAACTACCGAGCTTAGAGCAAACGCATAATAAATCTATCTATCTTGCCACGGAAGACTCAAGACAAAACGAAGACAGAAACCGATCCGTATTTGAGATAAGAGATACAACCTGTCGCGGTAATGGTACAGGAGAATGATGGAGTTACCAACATATTACGCAACGCGTCTGAGAAAAACTATTGAAGGTGCAGTTCGTGGTGGTATAGACCTTTCTGCTTCTGCAATACCGTAAGTGCTTTATATTTTTACCATGTAAAGCTGTGAAGGTTGTAGGATTTATTATCGTGGAAATTTGTAGATCGAAAATTTTCTTATTAGCCACCTTTCTAAATTGAAAGCTGTAGCAATATCATTTTCTCGCATCTCGTGATCTTATAAAATAAGAGCTTGCTTGTAAGCGTACTCATAAAACTATTTAGTAGCTTATAATATTTAAGTTAAAATGTTACCGTACTACTACGTAGTATCTTACTGGGTCATGATTTCACAACTTTCTGCACGTGTATAAGATCTTTAATAATCGTTGATGACAGAGACTCAAGTTCATGTTTCTAAAAAAGAACTTCCAAAAAATAACCATGAGTTTCAGAACTGACTGAGCCCATTACACGCAACGTTTTTAGTGCTCGCTGTAAGGAGTGTTACTGATAGAGAGATTATGCAGTAAAACATCTTTAGGCCCTCTGCAAATGTCGTATTGGCAACGGCGTGAGTGTGTTTCAGAGGTATGACTTCCTACCGCTCCGGAACTTAGCATCTATTCGCCAATTGCTTTGAGAAGTTATGCTGTACTGCGGCCCAAGGGTTGTCGCAAAGACTCCAATTACACTGGCTGCAAAGCCAAGGGTCCTGATATATGAACCTATTTTCACAGACTTGTGCCCGAGCGACAGTGTACACAGGATTGCAGCGAATAGCATAATCTATGCTACGATAAGTGTAGAAGGACTCAAACTCCACAACGCAGGTTTTTTTCATAGGAAATTTCTATTTTCAAACGGTAAATGAGAACGCGCGATGGCCTTTAACCATTCATCAGGCAGCGAGAAAGTACCAAAGAAAAATTAAAAAAAGATGGCGGAGAAGTAAGAGGATCGGTGCCGAGACGCGTTCATGCAAAAGCGCAAGTTTTTTCAGGCAATTTATCTTAGAATTGATCAGCAGCCGCGGACACCTCGCAGGTCGCCAATTAATCAGACTGGCGTGTTGGTCTGGCGACCGTCCGAGGGCGGCAAGCGCAGTGTTTCACGACAGACAGGGACCCCAGCTGTTTGTGGGTCTGCAGTGTTTCACGACAGACAGGCACCCCAGCTGTTTGTGGGTCTGCAGTGTTTCACGACAGACAGGCACCCCAGCTGTTTGTGGGACTACAATGTTTCACGACAGACAGGGACCTCTGCTGTTTGTGGGTCTGCAGTGTTTCACGGCAGTCAGACACCTCAGCTGTTTGTGGGACTGCAGTATTTCACGGCAGTCAGGCACCCCAGCTGTTTGTGAGACTTCAATGCTTCACGACAGACAGGGACCCCATCTATTTGTGGGTGTGCAGTATTTCACGGCAGACAGGGACCCTAGCTGTTGGTGGCTCTTCAGTGTTTCACGGCAGTCAGGCACCACAGCTGTCTATGAATCTACAACGAAATCGCATTTTACGTCAACCGTATAAAGCGAAATTTTGTACAGGCTGAATGTTAAGAAAACAACATCGATAGCTACAGTGAATTGTTGAATTATGTATCGCAGAACTTAAGTACTTTTTTTAGATAAAGAGGTGAGCTACAGTTTTACTATGTACCTACCTATAAACACAGGCATGTAGAACACTATGACTCTAAGATGAAGTACCTCACGGTACCAGCTTATTAAGGTCTATATTAGGCATAAAAATTGCTCTACCCTAGTTCTGTCTCATCCAAGTGGCTGGTCTTTAGGTTAAAACAAGGTAATCTCTGAAGATTTTTCTTCGCTGCTTTTGGTATGCTTTTTTGGCATGCTATTTATCAACGTTTTGTATGCTTTTTAGAGAGATAATATCTTTTAAGCAACAGGGAATAAAGTCAAGCAAACCTGAATAGCAATGGTTAATCAGCGTATAAATTAAAAAGTGGTGGTGTTGGATAACTTGCATTGTAGTGCCCAAGTAAGCACTAAGGAAAGCGTGCAATACGTGGCGGTCGAAGGCAAGTGCTTATTTATAGATCAACAATGTTCGCCACAACTCTGATGAGCACCGACTCTGGCAAGGGTCTCCTAATGACTTGATTCTAAGGAAATCAGCAAGACTATCGGAAATATTCATCACGAAAAGGTTAAAAGCCGATCAGATTAGGGCGAGAAGCCATTTGTCCGTTTTGGCTACGGAAAAAATGAGATGTCGAGATAGGGTGGACACCATCGCGCCTCGTGAAGCACTTTGCGCCAAGCTTGAGTGTTTGCACGCACACCTGGCCGCAAAATTGCCATTATTACTGGGAACGCTCGGGGAAATTGCAAACTATCACAGATGCAAACTAAAAAGGCTCACATCTGGCCGTAAAAGTGAAATTATAGGGAAACAAACAGTAAAATTAGAAAAGTAGGCAACAACAGAAGATTGAGAGGGTTCACATCTGGTGATAAAATTAAAAAAATCATATGGTAAAACTGGAAATTGGAACAGCTGTAGTCCGAAAAGGTTCACATCTGGCTGTAAAATTGCAGTTATTTGGAAACTTGTAGAAAAATAATTTAACAAGAGAACCTTAAAATAATAAACCTGGACACAAAAATGAGAGTTATAATGTAAAGAACACAACTGTACCAACAGTAGACACACACAGACATACTCGATCATAAAATTACCTTTATTATAAATTATATAGAAAGTACCAGAGAGTGGCAACAGCAAGTGTAAACCTACACACCTGGCCATAAAAATTACCGTTTTAGGAAGTGTATGGCAAAGTATATTTTGTACCAATTCTAAATTTCAAAGTATACAACTATAGTTAAAAAAATTTTTCACTTTGTAAGAGCGTTTTGACGGCAGAATTAAACGTAAAACGTTCATAAAAATGAAAAACGTAATACAGCTTTAGGCAATGTATTCTTTAGATTACACTCCTGCCCGCTGAAATACTGCAATATTTTCAATTTGTAACAACTGCAGAATAAATATCACATACACGACAGTTTAAATTGCAATTATTAAGTGGTGTACAAAAAAAAAACGAATCAAATTATAATAACTGAAAGTAGAAAACTACAAAAGTGATAGTTTAAAGTGCAGTTATTAAATAGCATGCAATAAAGAGCGAATTGTAGCAAGGGTAAGGCAAAATAGGCATATGAGCACCGGTCAAGAAAATACATCTGTTAAGGTACGTGGGTAAAACGTCTCACTACAGTAACAGCAGATGTGAATGACTGCAGCAACCGCTTATTTACAAATAACAAGATAAACAAAAGTTGATGCGAGAATCAGTATTAAGCAGTAAATCCCAATATCATTATAGAATAGTACTAAAAAACTACGTTGTGAACATGGCTCGCTTAGCTTCATTGGCTTTGCGTCTTATCGTTCTCATAGCTCTTTAGCGTCTCAATAATACATCACTTTTCGTAGGAATAACACTACATGTAATGTCAACGAATGTGTGCAGTAAGCACTAATGGGTTAATGCCTTGGTTCATTCAACAAAATGAAGGAATGTAAGAAGTAATTCATAACGCTCACTACCAAATATTAAGTCTACAGTTTCAAATATTAATCACTAACTGCAATACATGGGAAAAATTACCCATAATGCATAAGAAAAATTAATTCAAAACACTCACTATCTAATCTTCATTCTATGACCTAAAATGTTAATCACAAACTGTAATAAATTGGAAAAATCAATTCATTACACTCACTATCTAATCTTAATCTACGATCTCAAACGCTAATCAAAAACTGCAATAAATCTTGAGACACCAATGGCGGGATGCGTGTCCTAGTAATCCTTGGCGCATGAAAGGAAGGTGCCACAGTTTATGCAGCAGAGTAAATGAAGAAAAAATTAATTCATATCTAATCTTAAATCTACGATCTCAAACGCTAATCACAACCAACAATAAATCTTGAGGCAATGACGGCGGATGCTGAGTCTCGTTCATGCGCTATTGCATCCTGGAAATGATGCTATGATGATGATGAAGAAGAAGAAGAAGAGATGGAGCAACTGAACGTTCAAATTGATTGTAGACATGCAATTTTAGCCCCATTTTTATCACCTATTGGAGACAGATGCTTGATCTTAAAGGAAGGTTCACACGACGACAAAACCAGGAGTTTTCTCAGCTATATGTACGAATTCAAAAACGCACAGCTCCAAATGAGAAGAAATAATGAAAATTTTACTAGGGTCACCAACTGATCAAACTAACTTAGTGGTAAGCATTTTAGCAACTCTAGTGCAGACACGCAGTTGTGTTTATGAGGGCTCAAAAAATGTTCGGACGATTTCCAGAGCAAACTCAATTCATTGGACTACCATGTGGACCTGGCTCGAGCCATGGCGATTTTGCACAGCCCAGGCGCATGACGCAAAAACACGACAAAACTGACTAGTTCATTAGTATGTGTGTTTCAAAGTCCGTCATAATCTATAAGTATATAATAATAACCCACAGAAGGTACTGTATATTTTTGCGACATTCGTAGACATTCTGAACGCAATAGATATTACAACGCGCTTCTTTGGTAGAAAAGATGCCGAGGTACTTCAAATCAAGAACTTGCATAACCTCATTTACAGTAGCCGTATTTCAATAGCAGAACTTGACCGCGTCCCTAGTACGATACATTAACACATATTTAGCGCCACTTTGAAGTGCGTGCATCGCAAAACTAACACTGCACTGCGCGTAAGCACATTCTCCCTATAAGATGACACAGCAGAAGTGCGCTAAGGACAAAGGTGTAGTGCAGGTAAAAAAAAAAATTACGAGGCAAAACCATTGCGTGTACAAGCCGTGTAAGTCATGGCGCCAGGGTGTCCTGACTGTGCTACACGTCCTGTTGAGATACAAAAAGGAAGAAAAAACTCCGGAGTGGCACTCCAGGTGCCACTTAATGCACGCAGCAAAGGAAGTTTGAAGGAATAGAGAGAAAGGGCAAGTTGCCCAAAAGCAATGGTTCGCAAGCGAGAAAAAACGGACCTTGGAATGGCACTCCAGTTGCCAATGAAAGCAGGCAGTAAAAGATGTTTCCAGGAGCAGAGCGAGAGGAAGAAGTTGCCCTAAAGCAAGTGTTCTCATAGCGGCATCGAAAAAACATTGCCAAGTAAGCAATTTAAGGCAACAAAAAAAATGTTAAAGCTAAAGGAAGGAACTAAATAAACTCTTGTTGAAATTAAGAAAAGAAAAAAATGTATACTCTTCGCCAATACAATTTTAAAATGTTACTTTGTGATACGACAATCCTAAAGTTAGCTCTTACTTATAGCAGCGAACGCACAGCTTATCGATCACTTCGTATACATGTATCTGTAACAGGTAGGCTGTGCTAGTCGCGACACAGGTTTTTTCCCATTGGAATTCAATAGGGCAAGAAACATTATTATTATTATGATTATTATTATTATTATTAATATTATTATTAATATTATTATTACTGTTCAATGAATTAATAGACATCTTCAAGATCTTAGTTTTATTGACCCAAGCTTTGGATTTGCTCAATGCAAAACGTATAGCGTTGAGCAAAACGAAAGCTTGGGTCAATAAAACTAAGATCTTGAAGATATCTATTAATTCATTAAACAACGATGGTCCAAGACGTCCAATCTTCCAGTAAATATTATTATTACTATAATTAGAGAAGTATTATATAACTTTTTCAGAGCCCCTGATGCTCAACACGGCATTTCAGTAGTGCACCTCTGTAAGTTAGCAAAGCTCCCTCGTGGTGTGGGGTTGATTTGCTTGCAACAGATAGGTCGGTGGTTTGTAACATTAGATGGTTCTATAGAAATCAATACGTTGTGAAAACTGTCCAACTGGTGGACAAAGCATTCTTCTAGTAAAATACCAGAGACTGACAACATCAGGTAAATATCATAGTACAAGCACTTGCAGTTCACCCAAGGGCAACAAGGCAAAACAAGGGCCTATGTAGGGACAGTGTGGCAAAAATGACTTGAAATTGCTTCGTACACTTTGTCGAAGGTTAAATTTCCGTAGCTGCGTCACTGCTGCACGTCATGATGACGTCACCGTCCCACTGGCATCACACACAATTAAGGAACTATATTTAATTTATTGCAATCTGCACGAGAATGAGCGTTACAAAAGAGACGAAAGGGAACTAAGGCAAGCATGCTTCGTCAAAACCACTGAAGGAAAACAATACGCTAATCTCTTGCAAACTGAAAATGATGGGAAATTAACTCCCAGGGAAACTTGACAAGGCGGACGGACAAAAATTTTCCATGCACGTCTCGTTCGAGATTCCAGAGGCAAAAAAAAATGAAACACAGTTCGCTGAACATTAAAGCCCAGAGGAAATGCTCTCTGACCTTTATTTTTATTAGCCCCAAAGAAAAAAGTGTAGCACGTATGTCGGTCGGGGTGAAGAAAAACATAAATGCGTTGTAAAAATACAAATGTAGCACGTGCACTGTATGTGGGAGAAAGAATTTAGAACGAGCTACAAATAATAGAAAAACGCCACGTTCACTGGAGAACGACACGAGAATTAAATGAACTTTACACGGCCGAAAATTGTACAAGTGGACCGAACATGAAAAATTTACACGAAATAGGCTTATTAGTAAAAATTTATTACGTTCACAGAAAAGAGCAAATGAAGATGACATGTGCCCTGAAGTGAAAAAAAACAGGGCGACGTACTGCACAGCAGAGAAAATACATAATAATGAGCTACGACTTCATGAGCACAAGAGAAGGTACGTCGCTCCTTTACAACATAGGTCTTCGTTCGTATTTTGCAGTACCTGGACGATCTGACGAGGCAAAAAACGTAATGGCAGGTAGTTCTTTCTTAGACGGTGCACACGCTCTCGATCACGGCTTGATACCGTAGTATAGTGAAGGTTTGATGCTGCAGTACAGTGAATGATCTTAGGTCACAGTTCATGAAACTTCAAAAAATAATAGAAAGTATGGTAATACAATAATAATGGCTTAGACATGAGGCTACGAAATACAATGGTAGCGAGCATCAGTGCGCAGTTGCGGCCTTTAACCACAAACTTTAGAAAAATGGCCGAAGGTCTGCCGCCTCCGACCTTAGCTTGCGGAGCAAGCCACAAAAGTACGAAAAAAGCCGAAGGTCCGCGGCCTCTGGCCAAGGCACAAAAATAAGAAAAAGGCCGAAAGTCTGCGGCCTTAGCTCGCATCCCAGCCACAGAGGTAAGAAAGAGAGCCGAAGGTCTACGGCCTCCAGCCTTAGCTACAAACGGCCGCAAGTGCCTACCTCAGGTGACGCATGAAAAACAGTTACAGAGGGGACGCAAACATGCGCGGAGCGTACACAAGCCTTCCGCCAAAGGATGTCGCAGAGAACAGTATGTACAAGTCGTCAGTTCTTACTGAAGACCCGGTCGTCAGCAAGCAGGCTCCCAACTCCATCCTACCCCGCCTACATACACTACGGAGAATAACGGAAAGAGACGGGCATTTCTTCAGTATTTTTGTGATAAATTAGCAACAACGATGACGTCACAATTGATCTATTTCCCAAATCATGTGTTCGTAGCCACGATGTCTAGGCTATTGAATTAATGACAATAGCTCATAGAGGGCCGGAGCGCAAGTCCCGGTTGCTCTCTAGGAATGCGCCTGTTGGTCCGTCTACTGCCAACTATCTATTCTATTCTTTGTAGATAT